>JAYEPQ010000003.1:22531016-22948516 GCA_036321105.1 Dracaena cambodiana
ATAAGAGTTTTCTTGTCACATTTCTAGATATTTAGATTAATTGATTAACGATCATACCATATATTAATCATCATGATAGTATGTTTTCTATTGGATGAGAATTTTTCAAGAAAAGGAGGGAAATAGAATTGGTGTCATTCTCTTGGTTACTTCATGCAACCATATTTTTGTACATATCTAACATTATTATTTTCTAGGAAATTCTAAGCCTCAAGTGCTTTTCACTCTCTCTTTGTATGCTAGTAAATAAAAAAGATATATATTTGAATTTTGATTCACACTTGATATGGATTGTATTATCCTAAATGCAATATTGTAAACTAAGATTATATGTTTCAATAAGTACCTAGAGATTGGTAGTATGACAATATCCACAAGAAAATGGAAGGACTAATAAAAACGTTTGTTCAAAGAATATCTAAAGGTTTCAAAAAAAACTTTTCATTTATCTAAGATAAGTGTTATAAGCCTAACTTTTATCTCCATTAATGATTTTTAAGTTTTTTTTATTATTTTTGTTGCTTTATGAATGATGAACTTACATATGCTCCAAGGGTTACTAACGATATTTGCATCAGCTTACTATATGTCTGATTCAATTTGTGTCTATTATGTTAGATGTTTAAAAAAAAATAATGGCATTAATCTCTTGTTTTATCGTTGTCATGTTTGTCTATAGAAACTTATTTCATATTAATTTTTTATGTTTATAATATGTTGTTATTTATAACCGTAATCTGTAAAATAATTCCATTAATCTCTTGCTTCGTAGTTGTCATGTTTGTCTATAGAAATTTATTTTTCTTATTTTTTATGTTTATAATATTTATTATTGTTATTTATACCCGTAATTTGTAAATTATGATTGGATGACAATCTAGATGAATTTTAAACATGCACGTAATCTCTCCTATAAGAAGGAAGAGATTTATTGCCATTTGAATTGGTAAACTATCATTAAATTTATTTTAGTCATTTGATTGGTTAATTATATTTTACTCTTTTAACTTTTTTATTTTGGTTATTTAGTGAACTTATGGGTTCTTAAATATAAAATAAAATGCTGACAGGATTTATTATCTCATCACCATAATCTATTTATATTTTATTTCACTTACCAATCAATTATAACTCTTTGAATTCCATTGGTAACAAATTGATTTCATTGGTTTTGTATCCGTAGTAATTAAATGCTTCATATAAAATAATTGATTTTTAAATTAAAGTTTCTATCATCTTATACCATAGTTTAATTACTTCTCAAAGAATTTAATGGACAAAATCATGTAGTATTCTTTGTGTTGTTGAATGACTATCTGAGATCTTTTGTAAAGTTATAATTTCAAACAATTGAAAGATCAGTTTGCAAGAAGTCTTATTTAAGGTGAAAATGTGAAAGTTGACCCCAAGAAAATATTACAATGATGACCAGAAAGACAATGTTTCTACAGCCAATAAATTTTATCTTGCTCACGCTTTTATATTATCTATTTAGAGATTTTATCGAACAATAAAATTGTTTTATTGGTTTTAATATTGAACAAAAACAGTTTTTGGCATGCTTAAAATCTTGCACAATTATAACTACACTAAACAAGCTGCATGTTGAGCACACTACGTACTCCAATTAATATATTTTCTAGAAATATTGTATACCTTCACTAAAAAATTTCAATTGAAAATTTGACTATTTCATATGAAGCAATTATTTGTGTTGTATTTCATTGAAATATAATATTTCTAAAATTATTATGAAGGAGAAATATGGAATGAGAATGAATATAATGTCATATGTAAATTGATAAACAAAACAATATCATCTATAATAATTAGCCAACTATATCTTACATATATTTCAAATTATAGACTTATAGTATAAAATATTTTTAAGTCATCCAATCATTGCCTGTGAATTAGTTCATGTTCATGTTATAAGTCATAGAATAAATATGTGATGCATGAAACACAATTATGATATTATCATGTATGGGACAGATTTTTTAATCTTCATTTTATAGTCTCAAGCCAATTTTTACTACTTAGGGGGGTTAGGATAAAATTCATATAATATTATAAATTTTATAATATTTAAAATTAATCATTAATTGCTCATTAAGTTTGAAAGTTATTCCATCAAAATAAAGAAATATGAGTAAAAACTTGATAAAAAATTTGATATGTTTTACTATGTTATGTATGAACTAAGAATGTAAGCAGAAAGAGTAGAGGCTGCAGTGCCATATGAGTATGACCCTTGACATTGTGTGTATTTATTGAAGCCCATATAAGAGTCTATCTAGGAGGATAGTCATAGATTCATCAAAGGGAATAGAGTCCAGCCCATATAAAAAAGCCAGCAACAGTGGAAACACAACATATCTGATTGATGAGATGTTCTCATTAAAAAATTTCAATGTGGTAGGAATAATCTGAATAAGTGACTAATATGGAGCGCTAAGAGAATCTTCTCTATCTCCTTAAAGGAGATATCCAGGTAGAGATGTATAGTGGTACAACCAATCATATCTCTATAGTGGCAGTATTCAAATGGTGTGATGGATTAGGCTGAGCTTTAGCTTTTGATAGGTCCAATGATCAGATATACTTTTGGAGGACTAACCTACATGAGAGGAACTGTGAAGATTGCAGTTATGAAATATGGACTGCTTTCTAGTAACTCTCATGAGTCAGTTTATATGAGCACGGCCATTATTGCTTCAACCCGCTCATTCAAAGAATGCATATTGTGTATACTTTTGTTAATATCTGATATAGAGGTCAAATTCAAGACATAGTCCATTACGCCCTCAAGCTGCAGCAATTGCCAGTAATCGGAGATTCAAAGCCAAAAACTATCAACGGCAATTTCACAGTATAAAATTGCCTGACATATACTATATTTTATACCATGTTCTCTTTTTTATTCTCCCGAAACTTAGCTTTTAGGGTGATTGTTGGATATTTTTGTTTTAAAATAAGAGAAAAGGTTAAGTTTCCCTTAAAAAATTTAAATTTAAAGTTAGATTTAATATTGTTTTAATACTGCCATTGATGACTTTGGTTTTGGAGATTTAAACATGTAAAGGTCAAAAATAAATTGGGGTTAATATTTTGAATTAATATTTGGAGCGACATTATCGTTTCTCTATAAAAAGGAAATATTGGATGATGAAGTAAATAGAAATGAAAATCACCTCTCTCCTCTCACAAATTCTCCATAGGTTTTCTATCTTATCTTGGCAGTTAAATCAAAAGCATCTATTACAGTATGAGGCTCAATCCTTCATGCGCTGTTGGGTGCCGGTTTTATTGGGGGTTACTTTAGTGCCAGTGAGTAGTTTGCCTTGGGTCTGCACAAAGGCAACAACTGTTTTTTTAGAGTTTGAATACATGCTAAATCCCTCACACTAGTATTTCTAACTTAATTATTCAGTTTATGTATTGTCTTACTTCCATAATTTCTAATTATTGAAAATAAAATAATTTATTAGTTTTATAATTATTTCCGAAAAAACAAAGGTCCATGTTTAGAAGTTAGAAGCCAAATCAGCTAGGTAAACCAGTAGAAATGTTGTTTCAATAGGACAACCGAAGAGCATGCTTCCACTTATTAATCTTTATATATGTACTTGAAATTATGTCTGTGTGCGTCGTCATGCTAGAGAAAGTACTGAAAATGGGGCCCCAAATGGATGTTTCGACTTGTGGTGGCCATTGTGCTAGAAGCATTTCACTTTATAAAATTCAAATGAAACAAATGGAAGTCTGCGATAAAACCGGATGCGCATCTATCAAAATATTTCAACTAAAGATACTCCAGACAGTGAATAATTAAAGTAATTTGGAATATAAAATCGTAGGAAACATAGTATTGGATCTTAAAAATAATTGATTAATAAATCAAAATAACTTGCATGATGCTATCAGAAAGATGTGCTGCTTTCAAATAATTTACATTTGACCTATTTACCTTAAGTTTGACTTGCTCGGTTGATGAAAGAGCCGAGTTCGGGCCTGAAATCAAGCCCGACTTTAGAAGTAAAGCAAATAGGACCTACTTCCACTAAAATTCCTCTGACTAGATTGCTCTAATCAAGCTCAAATCGGATTTTGAGGGAGAGAGAGTGAGTGAATAGGAGAAAAGAGGGTACATAAACAAAAATTACGGGGTTCGACCGAAAGGCCTCTCGATATACTTCTTCGGTGGTAATAACCGTTTCGAAGTACACTTTTATTAAGGAGAAAATGAGATTACGAGATTTTTATCTTCTTTCTTAAATGTAGATGCTTATCTTGGCTGAAGATCAATCCTTTTTCTTCTAGAGAAGAGATATTTATAGTAGAGTTCATAAGAGAATGGAAAAATAGTAGATCTCCAAATCCAATCCTCTAGTTTCCATGTATATGGATAGGGCAAGATCCACGTCTTTCGCATTTACAGATTTGACAAGATTTGTCAAGTATCTAATTCAATCGAGAATTATATTATCTTTGAATAGATCCTAGGTTTGCGGCCTTTGTCAACCTATGTGACTCATGAATTGGGCCTCGTTAATTGAGCCTTTATAAAGGGGCCTTTTATCCTAGATCAGGACCACATAAATTATATAATAACAATAGCTCCTCACTTATGAGTTCGGTCTGCTGAGCCCTTGAAGTGTTGTTATGACTTTTTCGAGTTGATTTCTTGGAAATCTTTTTATAAACCTATTTGGTCGCCTTTATGGATAATCGCCTTGGCACTAAATTACACTTGGAAAGTGTAATATTTTTAGTTTATTTTATGCAAATTTAATCCGATTTTGTTGATTAATACAAGAAATTAATGAAAATTTATTTTTATTAATCAAATCCCTCACTATGATATTTTTCTAGTGTTTTTGCAGAGTTTTATATGCAAAGAAATTGAAATATTGAAGCGTATATCCTGTATTAGTTTAGATCTGTGCAAAAACAGGACTAACTGTAGACAACCAAGAGATAACTGTCGACAGCCGCTGACTGTAAGAGACACTTGAGAGGCACTGTTGAAGGGCCTATCGAAGGGAGCGGTTGCAGATCCTATTTCTAGAGATTTTTGAGAAAAATTAAGAGTTTCCTTATAAATATAATTCCTATTAGGATTTTGTAACGCTATAAATAGTTAATGAATCTCAAATTTTTTTTAACAGAATTTAGAGAGAGAGAACAATATAAAGTTCTATAGTTTTATATTAAAATTTAGTTTTTGTACTCGTTCATAGAAAACAATAAAAGAATTCATTTTCTCTTTATTTATGGCTATAATGAGTATGAGTAGTTAAATTTTTAAATTGGAGTAGATAAAATAACAAACCCCAGGTGATTAACTGATATGCTTTCGATGCTTATTGGTTTTAATTGTTTTATTTGAAAATTGATATCCTTAATTCCCCGTTATCTTCGAAGGGATTATATATGATTTTGAGTTTTTGATGTTTTATTGTTTGACGATATATTCGTTACTTAGTTTTTAATATACTGTAGACTCTTTAGGCACGATTTATACTTAAACTTTGAATGTTTACTTTTATTATTCATATTGCATGCCTAGGTTAAACTGAAAATTCATATCGGATTAATTGGGAGAACTTATTCAAAGTGACAAGTTTACAACTTTATATATATTATGTTTTATTGAATTATTTTCCGTTTGTAGGAAGAACACATGATCTATATATACAACTGAGATAAAAAATATATATAAATATATCCAATAAATTATCTTATGAGAGAGTTACATTCATCTAACCAATAATTTTAGTTAAAGTAAATTTTCATCTTTAATTTTAGTTGTTAGTTAATAAAAATCTAATTTTTACTTTTATTTTTAGTACCATAATTTATTTCGAGTATCACACAATTACAAAACGATTTTCGAAATAACAATTTTGGATTACTACTCTTGTACTACTTGTCGATTTTTTACACTTGGAAGTATATGATTTAGATCGTAGTCAGTGCTATATAATACTCATATTTATGCGAGGATTGTCTTGTCACTTATGACACATTAGTGCTATATAATACTCATATTTACGAGGATTGTCTTGTCACTTATGACACATTACGAGAGTAGCATCTTCAGCTGCCTTTGGCATGGAAACTTTTCGCACATGCAATATGGCTTGGGTGTGGCAACTCGTAACGCGCCTTGCATGTGGTGACTTGTAACGCACCTTGGATGTGGTAGCTTCCAATATGCCTTGGGTATTGTGACTTTATTCTCCTTACTTCTCAGGTTGTCGGAGGGTTTTGGCTTGTGCACCTTGACCATTCGCCTTTAACGCAAGGTGTTGCACACATTTATAATTATTTGGTTCACTAATTGGACCATTATCACATTCTACTACAGTTGCTCTATAAATACCGAGTTCCCAAAGGATTTTCAATTTTTCCAGAGCATATATTACCAATGGCCGAAAATTTTGTGGCTAATCCCTTCAATGCTAGATTCTCACCAGCTGGTGGACTATCATCATGCTCTTCGTGATTTTCGGACAAATCTGAACTTCCACAGAGCCTTATATCAATGCCTGGGCCTTCGTAGCTAGTGGCAGAATTTCTTCTCGTTTTCCTACGATGGCACCGACTTCAGAGTAAAGTGAGAGGCCTTTTGTACTGGTCGTTGGCTAGTCAGTCCTCAATAGCCTCTATGGATCGGCTATTCAATCTGACTTAGGGATGGACCATTTCACGGCAACGTCTATCGTATGATTGCTTTGGAGGTGACTCGTTGCGAGAGTTGAGATTCACACCTGCCAAGCGAGATTTCTCAACCACTTGAACTTTGCTATCAACGGCTAAAATTAGCCCCTCATTTTCTGCATTGATACGACATCTGAAGTGAAGGAACAATTTCATTGCTAACTTGTCACATTAGTCATTGCCCTGAAAAAGGAAAATGCCTCATTAATTGTTATTTCGAAAGATGTTGATGCATTATAGTAATGGCTGCAGAGAATCTGAGTGATAGGCACAGAGTGGCTCCTGTTGTGGGAGATGCAACTAGACCATGACATACTCACGGTCCGAAGTACCAAGAAGGCTGACGAGATCCTCTCGCACTTTGACCCATGGTGGAAAAAAACTTGAGGATTGTCATTCTTGTAACTATGCAACGCCAAACATCTCCACGACTAGATCAATTATCAGCCCCATCACCACCATCCATGATGACTCCGGGATCGTCCAGCTCTATGCCTACTCCACCTACCGCAAGTTCCTCATCTTCAGTTCTCAGCAGCAACCTATGGAATTATATAATGAAGCACAGATCAGTAAGAAACCTCTTTAAAGGTTTGATGTCGTATGATGTTGAAAAAAAAGACAAAGGCTAGAGCTTTCCAGAGAATTACTTCGCTAATAACAGCAGTAAACAATGGGATTATTTCAGCACTTTGTTCCAAAGTGAACACTTGTCCAGTATAAGGTCAATCTTGGACTTGTGATTAAGAAGATTCAAAAAATAGAAGATGCAACAAATTTGGCTTTTTTAACTGCTGCCAAGCTGCAATATCTGCACATAAGCGCCAAAGTTGCTATTAGTTGGATGCCAGAGATTTTGTCGCTCAAGCCTGTGTACTGAGGAATTTGATCACTATCAGATCTGCTAGTGAATTTTTCAATCAAAGAGCAAGAGGGCGCTAATATGGCACAAGGATGACAAGCGTATGGCAACTCATTCATTCAAAATATTGATGGTGCTTGCCAAGCTGAACTACAAGATGATATCCTCGGATGCATAACCGATGAATCAGTTGAAGCCAACTAAACTTGTCTAATCAGATGAGTATCTGACTTCAACTAAGCATGTCTTTATAATATAATATATTATTTACTAAGCATGTCTTTATAATATAATTATTCTTCAAACAAGCACATCTTTATAATGTAATAATATATTCCTTAATAAGACTTTTTAATATGCTTTAATAAGACATTTTAATATGCTTAGTAATCATAATTTGATTCCGAACAATGAATATTTAAAAAATGACGAGGTTCATAAAGCCAGCATGCCAAACAAAATGAAGATGGCATGGTTGGCAAGGAGCACAAGATGCCCACATAGAAGATATTTTTATTAAAGGAGTTATGGTTCATACTTTGTGGAGATCAACGTCTATCAATATCTCATCCAACAGACGAGTACAAGATATGGTTGTAGTAATTTCTACTCATTTGTAGTTCTTTTTATATTATAGATCTGCACCTTGTCTGATGAGTCGTTGCTAGATTTGAGATAGTTTAAGTGTAAAACTCTATCTGTAGCTGTCTAATAGACGAGTTAGATCTTAAATTATCGGTAAGTCGTGGCTGTCTAGTAGTTGAAGTTAATCATCGTAATTGACTTGAGATGATAGTGCAGTTCTTCCGCAGTTTTTTTTCCCGTTTAGATTTTCCAAGTTAAAAATCTATGTACTAATCTGTGTGATGATTTGAGAATTAATTAGGGTTTTGATTGATTAATTGTTTTTAATAATTGTTGGTTGATATCCATCGAATAACATACACTTCCGCAATAGCTAGTGAGCTTGCTTTTTTAGACACGTCTGCTTCAGACATGTGTCCGATACGGACACTGCATCTTCAATAGTGTACATGCTTCTTATCAAGTCACGACACTCAAGGTCCATTACAGTATAAAAATAACCAAGGCACATTGCAAGAGCTGATGATGCCACTCCTAAAGCACGTCATACTACGACAAAACAACCCTAACATTATAGATGAGTACCTAACACCAAGGCAATTATCTATGAAGATGACAAGATAGATTTAAAAAAGTCTTCCAAGAAATCAACTCGAAAAAGTCATAACAGCATTTTAAGAGCTTAGAGGACTGAACTCAGAAGTGGAAGACTATTGTTATTACATAAGTTGTGTAGTTCCAGCCTAGAATAAAAGACCACTAGATAAAGGCCCAATTCACAAGGCCCATATGTTTACAAAGATTGCAAACTCAGGATCTAATTAGAAAATAAAATAATTCTCAATGGAGTCAAATACTTGTCAAAACGAGACTCATGAGTCTTGAATCCATCCTGAAGGCAACAAAATCATATATAAAGCCAAATACCTATCAAATTCATGTACGTAAGGAAAGTGGATCTCGTCAAAACCAGAACCCTATCCATATACATAGAAATTAACAAATTTAAAGATCTATTGTGATCTTTATACTCCTACAAATCATCTACTATAATTACCGCTTTCTCTAAATGAAAAGGAGGGGCGGCTCGTTACCAACTCAAAAGAGAAAGAAGTTTTTAACCTAGAAATAGAGATAACAAAAAGAGCATAATAAAGATATTGCAATCATCTTCTTCTCCAATAAAATTCACACTGAATGGCTAACTTGGCATTGAGGAAGTAAGCCCGAGATCCATCTCAGTCAAACCTCATAAAATCTCTCTGTGCGCCTCTCAACATATTATTTTTTATTATCTAATAATCTCTCTACAGGATACTTACCCAAATTCTTTTAAGTGGAAGGCTATATCTCAAAACCCGACTTAGCTTGAGATCTATCTTGAACTTGATTATCCATTTGGCGCTAAAGTTGTCTCGAGGAACCTAGCCGGACAATTTTTGGCACAAGCAGGTCCTGTCATGCTTGCTTATGTTCACTTGATTAAGCTCTAGGTATATCTATGCATGTGTTTTCAAAATATGCGATACGTTACAAGCCATATAACTAATATGCTAATATGTCAAATATGTATATTTGCTAAAATAATGTTTCTTATTAGTTACAGTTAAACTCCGCCAGTGCTTTGCTTAAAAATTTACCCTTTCACTGTCTGTCGCAAGTTAGGATACAGGAGGAGGGTTATGGTAGGCTGGTGACAGCCAGTATAAAACATTGTCACATATTATGACATGAGCCAAAATATGAATTTTGTTGGGGCATTTCCTACTGAGCGACGGCTATATCGGAGTAGGTCGTTGCCCAGAAGTGACGCGCCACGTCGGTGCCCGGATGTGGTGTTAAATGTACAAGAGTTTTCACATCTTAATGAGCGGGTGGGGATAAAGAAGTTAGCTCATAAACATAAACATAAATATAAACATAGATTTCAGTTGGCATCGTGAAATATAGGTTTCCTTACAGGTTAGATTAGTAGAGTTAGTTGATACTATGATTAGAAAGAGAATTAATATTTTGTGCGTGCAGGAGACTAAGTGGGTAGGTGAGAAAGCTAAAGTCATAGAGCCTTGGAGTTATAAACTTTGGTATATGGGTAGAGATAGAAATCGTAATGGCATAGGTGTGATCATAAATAAGCAGTTACTTGGGGATATAATGGAAATTATGAGGAAATGTGATAGAATTTTATTAGTTAAACTTATTTTAGATAAAGAGATTTTTAATGTCATTAGTGCATATGCGCCACAAATAGAATTTGATGAATTTAGTAAATATCAATTTTGGGAGCATCTAGATTAGATAGTATAAGCAATACCCGCTAGAGAAAAACTATTTATTGGTGATGATCTCAGTGGACATGTTGGAACTAGTCGTAATGGGTTTGATAATATACATGGAGGATTTAGTTTTGGAGAAAAAAATGACGCAGGTAATTCAATTCTACATTTTGTTTTGTCTTATGATTTGATTTGTGAATACTTGGTTTAAAAAGAGAGTTTCTGACTTGATTACTTTTAAAAGTGGATTGAATGCGAGCCAAATAGATTTCTTTTTAATTAGGAGGGCAAATAAAACTAGTTGTATCGATTGTAAGGTAGTGTCAGGTGAGAGTGTAGTTACCCAACATAAACTCTTAGTTTTAAATATTCAGATTAGGAAGAGACTTAGAAAAATTAAGTATAAATTAGATCCTAAGATTAAGTAGTGGCGATTAGAAGGTAATTAAAAAAAATTTGTAGATAGAGTAGTACAAAAGCAGATTGGAAAGACCATGATGAATCTAATATAACATGAAACAAAATGGCTAGCTGCATTAAACGGATAACTAAATATATATTTGGTGAGTCGAGGGGCAGTACTCTACCATGTAAGAATATATCATGGTGGAATGAAGAGGTAAAATATGCTATTAATATCAAGCGAGACCTTTATAGAGATTTGAAGAATAAAAATAATAATGATGGAATAAGTTTTGAGAAGTATAAACTAGTAAAGAAAGAGGCTAATAAACTGTTCGGAATGCAAAAACTAAATTATATAAATAAGTGTACGAGAAGTTGGATAATAAAGAGGCAAAAAATGATATATATAGAATTTCTCGAATAAAAGAGAGAGTCTAGAGACTTATGTATTATAAAGTGTATTAAAAATGAGAATCAGACGGTTCTAGTTCGAGACGAAGAGATTAAAGAAAAATGGAAAGATTACTTTGATAGATTATATAATGGTAGTTACTCAAGATTTGGGAGATCTTACTATTCAATGTGAGGATATGAATCATAATTTTATGCGCAGAATTAAAGAGTCTGAAGTAAAAGAGGCTTTGAAGAGGATAAAATCAAGAAAAACTGTTGGTCCAGATGAGATTCCTATAGCCAAAACGAAAGGCCTGCTACCTGCTGTACTGGGCCTTCGACCAGGCATTCTACCCTTGTCGAATCGGAAGCAACCACCACAGTATTGCGCTCGAAGAGTTGAGCGGCCGCCGGCCAGCAACTTCCGTACACAGATATAGATTCATTCTTCGTACCTGGTCCAACCTCACAACCCTTCGCGGGTTGGTCAGAAGTCAGTCTTGTTTGGTAAGACGGAATTGGACAATGAAAAGAGAGTGCTCGACCGGAACAACGGCCAACGAATTCATTAATTACATAGATAACGGCTCCCCCCCTTCTCCGTCTTTAAGGCTTTAAGGCGAACCGTATGGCGGCTGGAAAGAAAGACGACCCCACCTTCTCGTAGATGGTGTCAGTGAGAGCAACTTTAGAGATTCTTAGGAGAGATTGGTGTGAGATGGCTGACAGATCTTTTTAACAAGATTTGGCAAAATAAGAAAATGCCAAATGAATGGAGGAAGAGTACCCTAGTACTTCTGTATAAAAATAAGGGTGATATTCAGAGTTCTAACTATCGAGAAATAAAACTCATGTGTCACACTATGAAGATTTGGAAAAAGGTAATCGAACATAGATTGTGACAAACTGTTAAAATATCGGAAAATCAGTTTGGATTTATGCTGGGACGATCGACGACAGAAGCTATTCATTTACTTTGTTAATTTATAGAGCGATTCCGAGAGAGAAATAGAGATTTACATATGATATTTATTGACTTAGAGAAAGCCTATGATAAGGTACCACGAGAGATACTTTGGTGAACATTAATGAAGAAAAGAGTTCTCATCAAGTATATCGATATAATTAAGAACATGTATGATGGAGTAGTGGCCAATGTCAGAACATATGGTAGTTTAACAAGTAATTTTTCTATCACAATTGGATTGCATCAAGGATCTGCATTGAGCCCGTTCTTATTTGCTATAGTGATGGATGAGTTTACTAGAGCTATTCAGGATGAGATACCTTGGTGTATACTATTTGCTGATGATATTGTCTTAGTTGATGAGACAAGAGAAAGGGTAAATGCCAAACTAGAGTTATGAAGGCATACATTAGAATCTAGAGGTTTTAAATTGAGTAGCTCTAAAATAGAGTATATGGAGTGTAAATTTAGTAAATGACGGATCATAGACTATAATGCTGTAAAACTAGATGGGCAAGAGATACAAATGAGCAGTCAGTTTAGCTATTTGGATTCTATTATTCAGAATGATGGAGAGATCGATAATAATGTTAATCATATAATACAAACTGGCTGGTTGAAATGGAGGGCAACAAGAGTTTTATGCGACCGTAACATTCTGTTAAGACTGAAGGAAAATTTTTATAGGACTGCTATTAGGCCAGTTTTGTTATATAGCATGGAATGTTAGGCTATAAAGAAACGTCATTCACAGAAAATAAGTGTAGCAAAGATGTGCATGATCCGTTGGATGTGCGGCAACACTAGGAAAGATAAAATAAAAAATGAAGATATTCGTGGTAAGATAGCTGTAACTCTCATCGATAAGAAGATGCGAGAAAACTGATTACGATGGTTTGGTCATGTGTAACGTAGGCCTACAAATGCACCAGTTCGATGAGGGGAGTTTATCAATGTAGGACAAGTTAAAATAACGAAGAGAAGACTGAAAAAAATATGGATAGAGGTGATACGAAAAGATATGGATTCTAAAGGTTTAAATGAGGAGATATTACTTGATAGAAATGAATGGAGAAGGACTATCAAAGTGATCGATCCGGCATGATTCTTTTTTAGTTCATGTAGCCTACCCCAAATGAAGATATTCGTAAAGATATGGAGTATGTGTAAGTAGGTGTAGCTCCGATCGATGAAGATGCGAGAAAATCGCTTACGATGAAATGAGAAATGAAGATATTCTTGTTAAAATAGGTGTAGTTCTCATCGATGAGAAGATGTAAGAAAATCACTTACGATGGTTTGGTCATGTGCAACGTAGGCCTACAAGTGCACCGGTTCGAAGAGGGGAGTTTATCAATGTAGGACAAGTTAAAAGAACGAAGGGAAGACCGAAAAAAATAAGGATGAAGATGATACGCAAAGATATGGAGTTTAGAGGTTTAAATAAGGAGATATTATTTGATAGAAATGAATGGAGAAGGAATATCAAAGTGATCGATCCAGCGTGATTTTTTTTTTGTTCATGTAGCCTACCCCAAATACTTGGGATAAAAGGCTTAGTTGTTGTTGTTGTAGCCTACCACAAATACTTGGGATGAAAGGCTTAGTTGTTGTTGTTTATTAGTTACAGTTAAATGAATGATATGTTCGATATAGTATATAAGTTCTCATATTATTTATTTATTTTTTTTATTCCTTTTGGAGCTTAACAAGACTAACTTGAGCCAATCTTCTGGAATTCATAAGGTAAGCAAGCCAAACTCAAGGTAGTCTGTTCAGTTCATACTCGCACCTACTTCCCGTGCATCTAGACATGCCAAAACTATTGATTAGAAGGATAAGAACGTTACTGTTCAACTAGAGGATTATGATGAAGAAATACAAAGAGTGTATAGAAAACTGAACAATGTTTGCAACAGATCAAGGGTAATTGACATCGAGAACACAATATTGCAAATATTGAGAATCAAAGTATAAATACTATCTAAATGGAAATAACAACTAAATGATGAACATAAATAAATTTGAATGGTATTGGAGATACTAACTACAAGACTCCCATCCCAAGTGCATGACGAACTAATGCGAAAAAAAGGTAATAGCATGCAAACCCAACTATGTTCTAACCAAACATACAAAATAAATATATTATGCTTAAAATGTAGAAAGCATAGGAAATTAGGTGTAAAATCTACATGGCAATGATGATGAGTAATGAAAGACTGTTAACTTATGCTTACGTCTTATATCCATAGTCTACATATCACAGAAAACATGCTTGTTCCAAAACTGATTACTGAAAAATTAACTCGCAGCCTAACTTTTAACAAGATAGACATCAAAATGGAATGATAATCATCCCAATTAGACATTAAGAAAAAGAAGGGATGCTGACATGGCTTCCAGCAGTGTGTTTGGGATGTCATGTTCCCCATGTCAAGGATGAAGGCTCAATGAAAAGGTTAGAAATATTTATAAACTGGGATATCATGTATATATTTGTATATGCCAAGATTTATATGGCATACATATAAAGTTTACTGTAGAAATCTGGGGACTAATAATTGTAAGATTCAAATCCTATCAAATCCTAAAATATTATATGAACGAATTAATCGCTAGACCACATAAAGTTTTGCACCATGTTAGGACTATGCAAAAAACTGACAGAAGGCTGTTTGGTTTATGGATTTAGAAAATAGATTTATGCAGTGAATACTACTCACCAAATCCTTGATAACCAAATTCTTATTTGTTTCATGGAGAAGAGGTAAGAATTTGGTTATAAAATAAATTTTTTGTTGCTTTGTATTTTTGTTTCATGGAAAATGGGTCACGAAAATGAAATATGGATTTGGGTCATTAATAAGAAAAAAAACTAAAACTGCACTCTCCTCTGACAATTAATTCAAAAATTGTAATAGGCCAAATCCATGTTGGCTGGTTTCCCTACAAAAAGAGGAGATCCTATCTGTGGCCAAATTCATGATCTGATGGTCATATCAACACTTTTGCTTCGGCCAGATCAATGTACCAAATAATGAATATGGTGAAAAACGGAATTACTGATGGTGAACAGTAAATCCATCTCCATACCAAGCTACACATCACTGATCGAAACAGCTCCTAAATCAAGAAAGTAATTAAGTTTCCTAATAAAACCATAAAGATCAAATCTAAAAGCATATTTGAGCCGTGATACTAGACCAAGTTGTCATTGTTCAGTACAGACATAGAAGGAATATCAAACTTTTGTACTTTATAATGTATATAGGACTTTATAATGTATACAGGTCAACAGACACGCTAAAGGTCAGAGAGACCATCTTTTATTTTTCATAAAACAAAACACGGACATATATGAGCTCATTATGTCTGGAGAAGGGTCGTCTAGTTCTAGCTAGTTTCATCAGCACGTACAATTATCATTCTCTAATGAAGGAAATTTGTCTTCCAAACTGAGACCAAGTTAGGAAATATTGCTTAAACCTTGAGTCGTGTTTCATGTGTTTGTCCATTAGTTGTTATGCATTATGCTCAATCACCTGATCTTTCACTTTCCCTTTAAGTCTAATAATCATCCAAGCTCCAAGCTTCAATCATCAACTTACCCCAATTATAATTCTCCGATTGCTCTACAGATGGGGATAACCTTTGTGGGAGAACTGATCTTTTACAGTTAATATATATCAACTTTATTCCTATAAACTATAGTGATCAACATATACCATGTATAGTTTCAAGTGCATTGCCCGTAAGCACATCAATTAGAGCTTTGAGTGCACTCATGATATATAGGAACAATTAGCAGGTACCAACTATAGCACACTGGACTCCACTCTCTATAGATGCTGTCACAGAAATTTCCTACTTCGCACTACTGTTTGAAGCCTATCTTAATAAAACCGTAAATGTCAATTCTCGTTCCAATATTGTTCAATATAAGGAATGAATTCCCCTCTATGTTTCCAACAGAGAATGAATATCTGGGGGTCAAATCAGAACATTGAATTGTCAAGGAACTATGGCTTACAGTTTTTTACATCTCTATAAAACAGAAATATTTGATATTGATGTCACTTATCTGGCGTAACCCCTAAAGAAGGATGTAACTTATTTTGACAAACAGACCTGAGACCTATTTTTCCATTCCGTTATTCTCATCAATTTAATTGATAAAACTCACGACCAAATCCTACTAACAGAAAGTATTTCTGCAATATACCATGGTTGTCTGCTTTAAGAAAGAAGTGGTGGTCCATAATCACTTGTAATGTTATCTGAAATAGCACTGTTAAAAAGTAAAGTGATAGAGATCAGATTTGATTAGATTTGGATCTTGATAGAATTTTAGAATATTTGATTGGATTATGATTTTATTAGAATTCTGATTTTATTAGGATTTTAGATTCTATTAGAATTTTATTTGTTAGAGTTTTCCTATATTTATGAGATTTGTATGAAGTATAAAAAAAAAGATGAATAATATTTGAAAATTTTGAGAAATTTCCGGCGTGGATTCGTGGAGAGTGGGCATAGATTTGCCTGGATAGATTTCCTAGCCCTTGTAAATTCTTCCTATTCTTTTCCAATTTCTCCAAAAAAAAAACCATAATTCTCAAATCCTAATCCTAATTTCGCCTCCGTCCTGTGTCAAAATTTAGTATCAGAGCCTAAAATTTTTTCTCCATCACCATCTTTTTCTTCCACATCTCCATCATCTTTCTATTTTATTTCAGTTTTTATTTTATTTTTTTAAAAAAAATACAGATCAGCAAAAAAAAAAGACCGATCTAAAAAAAAAAAAGAGAGAAAGTTCAGATTTTAAAAAAAAGAACAGTTTAGATTTGAAGAAAAAAAGAGGAGAAAAAAAGAGAGAAAAAAAGAAAAGAGAGAAAAAAGAGATAGAAATTCAGATAAAAAAAGAAAGAGAAAAAAAAAGAAGAAGAAAGAAAAGAATTTGGATTTGGTTTCAGTTATTGGGTTTGTTTTGAGTTAGGTTTGATTCGGATTTCAGTTGGACCCATTTAATTAAACCCACATCAAAGGAGAAAAAAAAGTTAGTTTTAATTCAGCTAGATCCGATCCACAACCATAACCAACCTATTTATTTTTATTGGATTCAGTAAAACAGTGGATCCGACCCGACAGCAGTGCAGACCCGTTAAGAGCACCAGACCCGTTAAGAGTTTTTTTTTGATTCGGAGCCCGTTTCAATTCCGATTCAAACTGTTTTCGAGACTCCGTGATTCTTGGGTATTTTCTAAACTTTTTGAACTAAAATTTTGAGTTGATTATACATGGAATTCATATTCCATTATCACTACATTAATACCAATGCTAAAATATCACGAGTTGAGCATGATATGTATGCTACTATACCCATTTTTTCGGTTTTAACGATTGGCAAAATTATGAAGATTGGGAGAATTATCTCAAAAATTTCTTTAGATATTTTGATCCAACTTCAGTACAGAAATATCGTTACACCCGATAAAAGTTAGGTGGAGAAATTTATATTTGGAGTAGAGAGTATAAATTATATTTGGATTGGGATATCTTGCGACATCGACTTCATTATCGGTATACTCAACACCACATTTTAAATTTATCATCTCATCGGTTTCAATCGTCTGAGCCTAAAACAATGACCAATTATGAAAAACTTCAATATATGATTGATGAACTTGAAAAGTATAGCCAAATACTTTACAGCTTCAACAAAAAACTTAAACACAAGGATGCAAAAAGTCAAATGGTTAATGATTATAGAATCGCCAACAAGATTGAAGTAAATATTCATATTTTTTATTGCGAATTGTAGCCTATACTGAATACAGAAGTTTATGATAAGCCACTCTAGATAGAACTTCCTTCCCATCCATAGAAATTGAAAATTCAAAAGTTCAGATTTCTGACAATCTTTCAGTGAAACCAACTGAGAAGTTTTAGCCACATAAAAATATATCTGATGATCATATTTATGAGTAGAAACCAACAGAAATACCTCATACTCTCCTATATCACATGCCTATGAAACCGACCGTTTCTTTAGAAGACTTTCTACTAAAATTTCATAAGAAACTTCGTCGATAATTCATGTTTACTGATAGTATTTGCATCTCAGTTGTAGATATATAGGAAGTACAGGAACTTCCAATCCAAAGCGAGACTTCAGACAAAAAAGAAGTTATTGTTGATGATGAGGTAAGAACTTCAGTCCTCTTGAGAGATTCATTACAGGATTTATGAAGAAATTACCAACTCAACATACAGATTCATATGAAGTTTCGAAGAAATTTGCTTCTACTATTTATAGCCAGAATAATTTGTGGGATATACAGTCATCTGAAACTGATTCACGAAAAAAATCAGTCTACCTCCACCGCCTTGGTTCAGATGTGATGTACTAGATACGGTTTTTCGACCACCACTATAACCCAATTGGGATACTTCATGAATGTTGATCAGTTCAACATGGATGTGTTTATCATTACTTATCTCCGCATTCATCGGGATGATACTTTGAAGCCGGGAAGAATTGATGGAGATCAGATTTGATTAGATTTGGATTTTGTTAGAATTTTAAAATATTTAATTGGATTCCGATTTTATTAGAATTCTGATTTTATTAGGATTTTGGATTCTATTAGGATTTTGTTTATTAGAGTTTTTCTATATATATGGGATTTGTATGAAGTATAAAAAAAAGATGAATAATATTTGAAAATTTTGAGAAAATTTCGGTGTGGATTTCGCTGAATTAAATTTTTCTTCGTGGATTCGTGGAGAGTGGGCGTGGATTCGCCTGGGTGGATTCCTAAACTCCTATAAATTCTTCATGCTCTTCCCCAATTTCTCCAAAAAAAATCTTAATTCTCAAATCTTAACCCTAATTTCGCTTCTGTCCTGCGTCATAAAAAGAACCAAAACTCAATCTCTCTATATTCATAAGTCAAAAAATTACATATATTTATAGATCTCTCAATTTCAAATAAACAACTCAATATGCGATATGGTACTAAATTCAAACTAAATACAAATACAAAATAGTATTATAATCTAACACTCCCTCTCAAGTTGGGATATAAATATCAATCATATCTAACTTGTTACATAAATTAAAAAATACAGTTGGTGATGCAGATTTAGTTATAATATCGGTCAATTGCTCTGACGAAAGAGTAAATGGAGTACATATTATTTTCTTCACCAAATTATTGAACCAGATGACAATCTACCTTTATATGCTTAGTACGATCATGAAATACTGGATTTTGAGTAATATAGATGACTGACTGATTATCACAGTACATAGGCAAAGGATCTTTTGAGTTGAACCCAAATTCAGTCAGCAAATTTTTTAACCATAACAATTTGCACGTAGTATGTGCTATGGCCCGATATTCTGCCTCAGTTGAAGATTTAGAAACTACATCATATTTCTTACTCCTTCATGTGACTAGATTACCTCCAATAAATGTAAGATATCCGGTGGTCGACTTTCCATCTTCTTTATCTCCTGCATATCCAACATCTAAGAATCCAAAGATTTTAACATGTTCATATTTTTAATAAAATAATCATTTTCCAGTAGAGCTCTTAATATATGCCAAAACTTTCATAACAGCTTCCTAGTGTATGTCCCTTGGTTTATGCATGAACTGACTCAGTAGTCCAAGAGCAAAAAAAATATCAGGTTTACTGACTGTGAGATAGATAAACTTGCAAACTATTCTTCTATACTGCTTGACATTCTCATACAAAACACTGTCTTCACTCGATACATCTAAATCTGACTCCATTGGAGTATTGGCAGATTTACACCCAAGACGATCGGTCTCTTCCAAGAGATCTAGCGCGTACTTTTTTAAGAGAGAAATAAGCCATAATTATGATAAGATACCTCAATTCCAAAAAAAATATCTCGGTTTTCCCATGTCTTTAGTTATAAAATATTGCCTAAGATAATCCTTTGTCTCAGTCAGATCTATTATATCACTCCCAATTAGTAGAATATCATCTACATACACAGTAAGAAGGACAATACCAGAATGAGTATATCAGACAAAAATAGAATGATTATAGTGGCAACACTGAAATCCAATACCAGCAATTACAGTGAAAAACTTCTTAAACCAGACTCGAGAACTCTGTTTAAAACCATAAATTACTTTTTAGAGTTTGCAGACTACACTCTCCTCCTGAACAATATACTCTGGAGATTATTCTATATACACCTGTTCTTAAATATCACCATATAAGAAAACATTTTTAACATTAAATTGGAATAATGGCCAATCAAAATTCACAACAAGAGAGAAGAGTATGCGAATAGAGTTCAGATGTGCTACAGGAGAAAAAATTTTCAAAATAATCAACACCATAAGTTTGGAAAAATCCTTTCGTAACAAGACGGGCTTTATAACGATCAATGGAACCGTCCGGCTTATATTTGATAGAGTAAACTCAGCGACAACCACCAATACAGACACCAGGAGGAGACAGAACCAAATTCCAGATCCCACGAGAGACAAGGATTTGCATCTCCTCATCCATAACCAACTGCCAGATAGAAACTAGCACTGCTTTCTAAAATGATACGGACATAGAAACTGAAGAAAGAGAAAGAGTAAACTGGCAGAATATTCAGTGAAGGTGATTATAGGAAACAATTTGAGAAATATAATGAGCAGTATTAGAGCGCTTACCCTTCTGAAGAGTAATGGAAAGATCAGAGACAAAAACAAAAGAATGATGTGGTTACTGGGAACCTTCAGCTGGAGATGGTGGAGCAACAGGTAGTAAGCTGAGAGGAGACACTTTCTTATTACGAGAAAAAAATCAATAGTGGTTTCTTATGAGTCACATATTCATCCCCTTTATGAGGCACCGATATTGATGTGAAGCATCTAACTGGTATTTTGATGTGAAAGTGAAATAGGGAACAGACTCAAAAAAGTAACATCAATAGAGACAAAATACTTTCTAGACATTAAATCATATCACCTATATCCTTTTGTATCCTAAAGTATCCAACAAATACATACTTGATAGAATGAGAAGATAATTTGTCCAAACCAGGAGACAAATGTTGAACAAAACACGTACAACCAAATATTCGGGATATAAGAGGAAACATGTGTGTATAAGGATAAAAACAGGAAAAGAGATTTTCAAGACAGATGATGACATCCTATTTATTAAATGACAAGCACACAAAATAACATCATATCATAGATATCTTGGAACATGCCTGTAAATCATTAATATCCGAGTAACATCAAGAATATGTCTATACTTTCTTTCAGTAATACCGTTTTGCTGGAATGTGTGAGAATAAGAAGTTTGATGAATAATTTCATTATTAGCACAAAATAAGGAAACATCAGTTTTCATATACTCCATACCATTATCAGTGTGCAAAATATGAATAGATGTAAAAAATTAATTTTTTTATTTCTTTATAAAATAGTTCAATTATACTAGGGACGGCATAATTTCGCTTAGCAAATACATCTATGTCATGCGAGAAAAATCATACACAAATATAAGAAAATACCTAAAACCCTCAAAAAAGATAAACGACATGTATCCCAAATATCAGAATGGACTAACTCAAATGAAAACCTACTACGTGGATTGACTCGACTCGGATATGAGACACGATGATGTTTACCTAGTTCACAAGACTCAATGTAAAGAAGATATGCTAGCCGCAGTGGGTATAATTAGACGAAGACTTTAGAGAGAAGCATGTCAAAAACGTTGATGCCACTGTAAAAGGGAATCAGAAAAAGCAGCAAACCCTATAGATGATGTCTCATTGAGATAGTACATCACCCTTTGCTCACGCTCCGTATCAATCCTCATCCCAGTCTGGAGGTTTTGAAAAACACAGTAAGTAGAAAAGAATGTTATAGAATAATTATTAATTTTGGTGATTTAATTAATAGACAACAAACTAACAGGAAAATTGGAAACAAACAAAATGTTATCTAGGAATAATGAATTGGTAGTGTGAACTTTTCCATCACCAATAACTGAAAGAGAAGCTATCGGTAATATGGATAGAGAGATATTTATCTAAAAAATGTAGGGAGGCAAACTTGCTTCTAATACCTTTCATATGGGAGGAAAGTCCAGAATCTATAACCCATAGTTGGCTAAAGAAAGTAATGTTAGTATCAGTACCTGACAAGGATGCATGAGTAGCATACGAACTGGCCATGGTGGATTGAACACGAAGAAATCTGTCAAGTTCACTTTGTGAAATTTGAACCATTGTTGAAAATACCAAAATACTTGCAGAATTCATTGTCGATGCAGTATCTTTTATTGGAGGTAAAAGAGTAGCAGCTTGTGCCCATTCTAGTTTTCCATACTTCTCCCAACAGTATGCTGATATGTTATTTTTTCCTGCCACAGTAATCATTCACAGAATTCTCGTTCACCACTGGAGTTTCGATCACCATTGCCACCGCGACCACGGCCTCCTCTTCAATCAAGACCGTGACCAGAAAATATGACAGAATGGTCATTGGAGACAAGAGTTTGAGGTGCTGATATAGTAGAACCAGTAGAAACACGAAGGACTTGGGAAAACGTCGTTGTCAAGAATAAAACACTATCACCAGTAAGAATTTGACCCCTCACCTGGGTCAATAAAGAGGAATTCAATCTGGAAAGAAATTTTGCAATAACTAGATCCTGACGATATTGTCTCAAACGCTTAAGATCTGTAACCGGTGGCTGGTGAACCTCAAGTTCTTCCAATATGCCTCAGAGAGCGGAATAGTACTCAGATACAGACATTTTGTCTTATTTGAGAGTAAGCAAGCGCTCATACAGTTCAAAAACTCGTGATATATTTTTCTCATTGCCATATATTTCTTTAAGGGTGTCTCATATCTCTTTTACAGTTTTCAAGAATATAACAGCAGAACTTAGTTTTTCTTCCATACTATTAAGAAGCCATGTAATCACATAATAGTCATTAATAAGCCAATCAGAATATAGATGATCGTATGCATCTGGTGGATCATTTAGTAAATGCGTAATTTTTCTTTGAGCACTGACAAATACTCAAAACGACTGAACCCATAACAGATAATTATTGTCATTCAACTTAATAGTAGTAGTAAGATTTTTTGGATATAAATTCTCAATCATGGCAGTAATTGTAGCACTAGTAGTAGATAAATCACTTGAAGTTGATGATGGCATAAAAAGAAGATAGAGAATACAAAATATAGCGAAGTGTTTTGAGCAATAGTAGCAATAGACCTGTCACGATTTTTAAGCAAAGAAGTTTCGGGTAAATAGATTTGCTGACTGTCCAAGGCAAATCTCTTTACTGCTGCTGCTGCTGCACTGCTGGCTGCTCTGTTGTTGCCCTGCTGCTGCTGCTCTGCTTCTGCGTTGCTAGTGTTGCGTTACTCTGTTGCGCGTCTGCTGCTAGGGGTTTTGAAATAAGCAGCCATAGGTAAGCTAGGATTTTTTTTTTTTTTTTTTGAGTGGATGGTTTAGATTAATAGATAATCGAATCGCACGATTGAAATCTATTTCTCAAATCTACTCTGATACCATGTTAAAAAGTAAAGAGAACCAAAACTCAATCTCTCTATATTAATAAATCAGAGAATTATATATATTTATAGATCTCTCAACTCCACGTAAACCACTCAATAGGCGATATGGTACTAAACTCAAACTAAATCCAAATACAAAATAGTATTCTAACCTAACAAGCAGTGCACTTTTGTCGTTCCCTTAAAGCTTGAAGTTGTCATTTTTTTCATGAATACCACTCCTTACACTTTATAACTAGTCACAGTTGGCTTATTTAGCTAGTTATATGCGGGTAAGCAATGATCAATTTTAACTTGGATTATTCTAGGAAATTTTGCAGCTATATAGAACGAGGAACCTGAAACTATTTTTTTCATCAAAATATAGTTTTACGAATGGCTGATTTCATCAAACTATTTCTTTTTGACCAAATGCAGCAGAAAATAGAACTTAAATGACAAACAATTTGTACAAAAAGAAACATAGCAATCATTTAGATACAAAGAATTATTAGATTCAATGCTCAGGCTTCTTTCCAAGAATACTGAAAGATAGACGAGCAGCCAACAACTAGAGTTTTGATCAAATTAACACCCAACCCCTAATCCCCTGCATTCCTAACTAATGGACGGATTACCCTTTGCACCAATATATTTATTTATACAGTCATCTGAGAACAATTTCCAAAACCACCATTGTATCAGTTTTTTTGTTGATTGTTGACGGTTGATAAATTAGGATTAGGATTAGGGATGGTAGTGGACGCATCAACGGGCCAAATTTTGGCCCTTCATATACAAAATTTTGAATTAGAAAAATAAAATTTTTATTTTTAATTCAAAATTTTGTATACGATGGGCCAAAATTTGGCCCGTGGGAACAACAATAACAACAACAATGATGATGACAATTAGAATAAAACCTTCACTCTCTGCTTTAGTAATTCCTGTCTATCAAATTCGATTTGGTTGATCTTACTGAGAACAAGTCGTCCTCAATCAGTTGATTGATCTAACTGAGAATAAGTTGCCCATGGCCCCAGAATCCTTAATCACTAGATGCCCCAGCTTCCAATTGTTGCAATTTGCAACAAGTATGCTAAAGAGGATGGTAACTGAACTCCCACCAAATAAGTGGAGTTGATGATGCTGGTGTTAGTGATGATGATGATAGCGATCAAAGTATTATTAGACCAATGATCTAAATCAGTACAAAAGTATTATTGTAATAGTTATAAGAAACTACTCTACAAAAATATGGATTGGAAGGATTAATTTAATTATATTCAAACCCTAGATCCAAAAGGACATATTCACCCCCAAATGTAAAGCAATAAAAAAAAAAAAAAAAACAGAGATAAACAAAAAAATGACTAGCATATAAAATGAAAAACACGAGCTTCGATGAAAGCAATTGAATACGACCCAGATGGAAACGAATGAAACCCCATATTTCTCACAAATCAGGGAATCAGGATCATGACTATGCATCTGAGTGTGATCAGTGCACATCATGACAGAAGAATGAATCAAATATTTAACACAGTTAAATACTGAAAGAAGAGAGGAGAAAGAATAGAGGAGAAATAATGAAGAAAAGGAGTAGAGAGGAGGAAGAGAGAAGAAAAAGAGAAGAAAAAGATAGAAGAGGAAAAGAGAGGTAAAATGGTCAAATATTTAACTATGTTAGAGAAAGGGACTAAATTATTGTAACTTATGAGATTTGAGGGGCAAAATCCTAAATATGAAGATTTGAGGGGCAAAATCATAATATATAAAGATTCGATGGACAAACCAGTAAATACCCTAATAAATAACCTTAAGTATCAACATCAGCAGCAATAACAACACATGTGACCTAATATGTCCAATATACACGCTTCTGAATCAGGGGAGGCAAAAATAAAAAGGGGTATTTACTGGTTTGTCCCTCAAATCTTTAGATATTATGATTTTGCCCCTCAAATCTTCATATTTAGGATTTTGCCCCCCAAATCTCATAAGTTACAACAATTTTGCCCCCCTCTCTAACACAGTTAAATATTTGACCATTTTACCCCTCTTCTCCTTTTCTATTTTCCTTCTCTCTTCTCCTTCTTCCTCCTCTCTTCTCATTTTCTTCATTATTTCTCCTCTCTTCCTCCTCTCTTCTCCTTCTCTTTCTGAAAATGCCAATCACCGCTGGCCATGCCAATTTGTGCTTCATTCGTCATTCGCAAGCCAGCCGTACCAAGTCGCGCCTGCAGGCTTTTTTGATCCAACCATGCCCACATTCTGAAGCATATAGCTTGCAGAGTTTCTGTGGAGCTCCGTAAAAACGGCACCAAAAGCTGCAAAGTTTCTGGGTGTCTACTATTTCTTTGGCTGCCATCAACTCGGAAAGGGATGAACACTTTTACATGAGAAACTGATCACTGTATGCCTGCAGGTAAAGTTAGCCAGCCAAGTAACACTGCACATTCTCAACGCTTCTCAATGCTATGTGATGAAAAAGAGAGATTCATCCTGAACTTTTGCTAGTCGAGCTTCAGAAATTGCACTCCAGTTGCTGCAATATATGATCAAGTCAGTATTATTAGGTTGTTTTCTTTTGGTGTCTGACGAAGCCAGTAGAAAGGATAAAGGAGGAGGAGGGTTTGGTTGCATTCGGTTGCATTCGGTTGCTGATGGCCTTTCAAACGAAGGGAATGATAGCTTTGTTTTCATGCTGCTGTTGCTGTGGCCATTTAACTTATATAAAATCTAAAGACAAGTGCGAGTTGTCTAGGAATTTGTTACGATCTCTTCTTATTGTGCATGCTTGTGCCAGAGTCAATTCATTTATCACCAAAGTTGCATCCTGACACATACTCCAATCTAAAACTTTCGGCAACAAGAGATTCTTTGGTAATATGCCTGTGACCATTGCATGTGCCAAACACTGGTAGAGCATTAACAGACATCACCTTGTGGTTCAAATCTTAAAGAATAAACAATGTCTGAGTTCTCGAATGTAGATTAGTGGTACAAGGGTCGGCATTTTATACATTGTAAGATTTCAAACCTTGGTCTGATACCATAATATACATTCAGATGTCCAAAATGTTTGATTGAACAGGTTTTATTTCCGATAATAAGATGAGAAAGTATATATAACAACTTGAACATATTGATGATATCAACAGCACTCAAGCTGCACACTACAAGAAAATGGGTTTATAGTAAAAATATCTTAGTGACAAGTATTAAAATTGTCACTGAAATTGATTATTTGTGACAAAAATTAAATGTTGTCACAAATAATATGTTTTTAGTAACGGAGATAAATAATTGTCACAAAAACATAATTTTTTGTGACAACAGATAAAATATTGTCACAAAAATACAGTTTACAGTGACGCGAAAGAAATATCGCTACTAAAATATATGGTTTTTAGTAACGCGACTAAAATTTGTCACTAAAAAATAGTTTTCAATGACGCTAACAAAAATTTGTTGCTAAAACTTAAATATTTCAGTGACAACAAAGGAAAAATGTAACTACAATTAATTTTCAGTAACGAAGGCTACAAATCGTCACTGAAAATTAAATTTTTTCTGTGACAACTAAAAAAATTGTGACTAAAACTGAGTAATCAGTAACAGAAACTTTATGTCGTCACTAAAACATAAATATCGTTTGTGACAATAAAATAACGCATCACTAAAACTTAATATTTAGTGAAGAAAAATATAGTTCGTTACTAAAACATAATTTTTCATGTGACAAATTGAATAATTGTCACTAAAACAAAGTTTTCAGTGAAGAAAACTAAATACCGTCACTAAAACATAAATTATTTTTGTGACAAATTACAAACATGTCACTAAAAATAATTGTTTAGTGATGAAAACTAAATATTGTCATTAAAGTTTAAATTGTTTTAGTAGCAAGTAATAAACTAGTCACTAAAATTGATATTTCAGTGACGAAAATTAAATATTGTTACTAAAACACAAAATTTTGAGTTACAACGAAAAAATTTTCAACTCAAACATGAAAATCAATTACAACTATTTTTAATGGTCACAAACAGTTTTTTTTGTGAGAAATTATAAGTTACAATTTTTTTTTTATTCTAAAATACTTCTGTAAAATTATCAATTTATAACAATCATGAAACTTCAATTATTTATTTATTTTTTTACATCTAATCTCGATCGTCTATCCATATCTTATGATACAATAGCTCTTTGAACTATTAGAAAAATA
The DNA here is from genome assembly GCA_036321105.1 of Dracaena cambodiana. Classification (NCBI taxonomy): domain Eukaryota; kingdom Viridiplantae; phylum Streptophyta; class Magnoliopsida; order Asparagales; family Asparagaceae; genus Dracaena; species Dracaena cambodiana. The sequence continues at coordinate 22,559,032 of JAYEPQ010000003.1, forward strand.
ATACAAATAGAATTACAATGTTTAACCTAATATACATACATATATATATATATATATATATATATATATATATATATATATATATATATATATATATATATATATATATATATATATATAACCTAACTTAATTTCTACCGTCTATCCAAATACTATATGATAAAATAACTATTCAATCTATTGTAATTGGAATACAAATAGCTAGAATTATAATTCTTAAGCTAATCTATTTATTTAACCTAAATCCTATCTTAGCCGTCTATCCAGATTCTATGATAAAATAAACCCTCAATCTAATTATATTTATAATACAAATAGAATCCTAATTATAATAAATCAGCTTATTAAGAATCCTAATTATAATACATCTGCTTATTAAGAATCCTAATTATAATACAAATCTGGTTATTAAGATTATATAAAACCTAACTCCCACGATTCGGCTATCCTGTAAATCCCCGTTCGGCCCCTCTCCCACGCGAGCGCTGTATCTCCCCCGCTTGCCCGCGTTCGCCGCTCGCCACTCACCGGAGATCAACAGTCCGCTCGCCCGCTCGCCGGCTCGCCGGAGATCAACAGCCCGCTCAAGAGCCCGCTCGCCCTCTCAATAGTGCTGTCGTCCGCTCGCCCGCTCAACAGTGCTGTCGTCCGCTCGCCGGCTCGCCCGCTCACCGAAGATCAACAGTGCTGTCGTCCGCTCGCCTGCTCACCAGAGATCATAGCGCTGTCGTCCGCTCGTCCGCTCGCCCGCTCACCGGACATCAACAGCGCTGTCGCCCGGATCGCAGTCGCCCGCTCGCCTGCGCGCCGCAGTCCCTCTGCCCTCCATCCGATCCGCAAGCAACTGCTCGATCTCCGCAGTCCCTCCGATCTGCAAGCACACGAGCGCACCCAGTTAAAGACAGCACACGAGCGCCCGCTGATCCGCATCCAATCTGCACCCGCGCGCCCTCTCCGAAGCAGCACACGATCTCCCTCACGAAGAGCAGCGCCCTCTCTCCCTCGTATCTGCAAGGAACAGCGCCCGTGCCCCCTCGATCCGCAAGGAGCAACTATTTGTGTTCGACCGCTCTCCAACAGATTTGCGAGGAATCGCTAGGTATGAAGTCAGACGAAATTTTTTTTGTGTTAATGTTAACTCAAATTTACAATTTATAAGCTGCTGGTTTTTGAACTCAAAAGATTAAGAATATCTAGACGTCCAGTTTACATTATTTAGTTTATCCAACTCACAATCACAATTTTTAGTTTACATTATTTAGTTTATCCAACTTTAGCTCTATAATATTTAAAATCAAACAATCAATTAATATTAAGAGTATTGAAAATCCAGCAACTTTCTAATATGTTGTATGTTGAAAATGAAGTTTTTCTTGTCAAGAATCCAAACATAGGCTAGATATTTTCCCTACTAAACTTTTATTTATATTTAAAACTCCACTAGAGTTCTTTTGTTGTGTTGGGTTTAACGACTGCAAAGAGATCGGTAAGTTTAGTAAACTTTTCTGAGTTTATCACTTCTTAGTAGCTATTCGTAGATACAACAAGATAAATAGTTATAAATAAAAATATAATGGAATAAATGGTAGAATATCATTAGACCTTCAAATTATTACTTAAAATTAACCTTAAACCAATAGTGTCTGCTATGTTATTAACCTTTTGTAGTCCTCTTCTGGAATAATAGCTATAGCTACTAAGGACTTCGACTATTAAGGTAACTTTTAAAGCAATGAAAGTATTAGGAAATAGTTGACACCAGTGTGGTGTGTGTGCATGGCGAAGGAGGACCAGGAAAGAGTACAAGTGCAATTTTGACATATAAGAACCAAAATAGAGGCAGTTAATGACCCCGGCCAACATTTAGCGAAATCTAGTATAAGGAATGTTTTTTTTAATCTTAGGAATAATTTTTAATATTGTGAAAGCATTGAACATAAGTAATAGCTTATTGGAAATATATCGTATTATTAAGTAAAAAGTAATAAAAAAGGAATTAATTTTATTTGTTTTTCACACGTTGCCAAGGGCGTGCACGCACCATGGTGCAAGGGCGCCCGCATCCACGGTGCGAGGGCGCACGCACCTGTGAAAGATGTAGCTACCCTGAGTCTGCATGGTTCTTCTCTTAGAGAGAAAAGAAAATTGGAAGAAAAAAATACAAATCTTTATTAACGTTCATTCTTCTATTCCTAATACAACCTATCCATTGTTATGTTGCAACTCATGTAGGTAAGAATGGTAGACAAGAAATGGATGGAGATTCCCAATAGAGTAAGCATTGAATATATAAAAGGAGTCGATGATTTCCTTGATTATACTTTTTCACAGCCTGGAGTCACAAATAGAGTACGTTGTCCATGTAACAAATGCAGGAATACTGTTTATAAATTTCGCAAGGAAGTGAGACTTGACTTATTTAAGAAAGGTATTGTGAACAATTATAAAGTATGGGTGCTTCACGGAGAAAAGTATAGGGAACATGTTGATTCATCAAATATTATAGATGCTAGTCATCAGGATGCAGAAAATCATATGGATCAAGATGATATGATAGGAGTAATACATGATACATTCGGCTACAAAAATGTATCAGTTGAAAAAGAAGGTGACAGTAGCGATCCACAAGAGCCAAATGAGGAAGCCAAAAAATTCTATCGGTTACTTGAAGATGCTGATGTCAAATTATACCCCACTTGTGAAAAATTGACAAAGTTGTCATTTATAGTTAAGTTACTACACATTAAATGTCTTAATAACTTGAGTGATACAACAATTGATGATTTGTTAAAACTTTTTAAAGAAGCTCTTCCAAATGATGCATTGATACCGGATTCTTATTACGAGGCAAGAAAAATTATTCGCGATTTAGGTCTCGATTACATCAAAATAGATGCATGTAAGAATGATTGCATTTTATATTGGAGGGAGCATGCAGATACACAGTCATGTCCTACTTGTGGACTTTCTCGATGGAGAGATTCAAATAAACGTTCAAAAATTCCACATAAAGTACTTCGTTACTTTCCATTGAAAACAAGACTACAAAGGTTATTTATGTGCAAAGATGTAGCTAAAGAAATGAAATAACATAAAGAGAAACGTATCGATGATGGCATAATGAGGCATCCAGTGGATTCAATTGCTTGGAAATCATTTGATGAGCAGTATAAGGTTTTTGCTGGAGATCCGAGGAATGTCAGGCTCGGCTTAGCAAGTGACGGTTTTCAACCTTACGGTAATATGAGCTCTTCACATAGTATTTGGCCAGTGGTTCTTGTACCATATAATTTGCCTCCATGGTTATGTATGAAGCAATCCTACTTCATGATGTCACTTCTTATTCCCAGTCCAAAGTCTCCAGAAAATGATATTGATGTTTATTTAGAGCCACTTGTTGAGGAGTTAAAAGGCCTATGGGAAGATGGAGTATATACATATGATGCACACAATCAGCAAAATTTTAAATTACATGCTGCTATTTTATGGACTATTAATGATTTTCCTGCGTATGCTAATTTATCTGGATGGTCTACGAAAGGAAAACTAGCTTGTCCTTGCTGTCACAAAGATACTTCTTCACTCTCGATTCGTAGCAAATTATGTTATATGGATCTTCGTCGTTTTTTGCCACAAAATCATCCGTGGAGAAATAATACAAAAATATTTAATGGAAAAAAGGAGGATAGAGTTGCTCCAGAGATGTTAACAGGAGAAGGCGTGCTTGATCAACTACGTCCTTTCAAAAATATTATTTTTGGAAAAGGACTTAAAAGAAAACGGAGTGAGTCAAATATTGTATATAATTGGAAGAAGAAAAGTATATTTTTTAATTTGCCTTATTGGAAAAATCTCAGATTGCGCCACAATATTGATGTAATGCATACTGAAAGAAATATTTCAGATAATATTATAGGAACGGTGATGAATATTAAAGGGAAAACCAAAGACACTTTAAAAAGTCGGTATGATCTTATTGATATGGGAATTAGAAAGAAACTTCATCCTTATTTTGATGATAAAGGTCAAGTACGTTTACCTCATCCTTCTTATGCTTTATCATCGGATGAGAAGATAATTTTTTGTAAATTTCTGGCTAATTTAAAAGTTCCAGATGGATTCTCAGTGAACATATCTCGATGTGTAAATATTGATGGGAAAACAATATCTGATTTGAAGTGTCATGATCATCATATTCTTCTACAACGAGTTTTACCGCTTACCATACGTGGATTGTTACCGAAGGATGTCTGTGAACCACTGATTGAGCTGAGTAACTTTTTCAGAATATTATGCTCAAAGTCATTACGACATGATGATTTAGATCAACTTGAAAGTCAGATTGTATTAACGTTATGCAAACTTGAGATAATATTTGTATTCTTGAAAGACATGATAGTGTTTTATTCTTGAAGGTGGAAATATTATCTCAAGTTTGCATAACGTTAATACAATCTGACTTTCAAGTTGATCTAAATCATCATGTCGTAATGACTTTGAGCATAATATTCTGAAAAAGTTACTCAGCTCAATCAGTGGTTCACAGACATCCTTCGGTAACAATCCACGTATGGCAAGCGGTAAAACTCGTTGTAGAAGAATATGATGATCATGACACTTCAAACCAGATATTGTTTTCCCATCAATATTTACACATCGAGATATGTTCGCTGAGAATCCTTCTGGAACTTTTAAATTAGCCAGAAATTTACAAAAAATTATCTTCTCATCCGATGATAAAGCATAAGAAGGATGAGGTAAACGTACTTGACCTTTATCATCAAAGTAAGGATGAAGTTTCTTTCTAATTCCCATATCAATAAGATCATACCGACTTTTTAAAGTGTCTTTGGTCTTCCTTTTAATATTCATCACCGTTCCTATAATATTATCCGAAATATTTCTTTCAGTATGCATTACATCAATATTGTGGCGCAATCTGAGATTTTTCCAATAAGGCAAATTAAAAAATATACTTTTCTTCTTCCAATTATATACAATATTTGACTCACTCCGTTTTCTTTTAAGTCCTTTTCCAAAAATAATATTTTTGAAAGGACGTAGTTGATCAAGCATGCCTTCTCCTGTTAACATCTATGGAGCAACTCTATCCTCCTTTTTTCCATTAAATATTTTTGTATTATTTCTCCACGGATGATTTTGTGGCAAAAAACGACGAAGATCCATATAACATAATTTGCTACGAATCGAGAGTGAAGAAGTATCTTTGTGACAGCAAGGACAAGCTAGTTTTCCTTTCGTAGACCATCCAGATAAATTAGCATACGCAGGAAAATCATTAATAGTCCATAAAATAGCAGCATGTAATTTAAAATTTTGCTGATTGTGTGCATCATATGTATATACTCCATCTTCCCATAGGCCTTTTAACTCCTCAACAAGTGGCTCTAAATAAACATCAATATCATTTTCTGGAGACTTTGGACTGGGAATAAGAAGTGACATCATGAAGTACGATTGCTTCATACATAACCATGGAGGCAAATTATATGGTACAAGAACCACTGGCCAAATACTATGTGAAGAGCTCATATTACCGTAAGGTTAAAAACCGTCACTTGCTAAGCCGAGCCTGACATTCCTCGGATCTCCAGCAAAAACCTTATACTGCTCATCAAATGATTTCCAAGCAATTGAATCCGCTGGATGCCTCATTATGCCATCATCGATACATTTCTCTTTATGCAATTTCATTTCTTTAGCTACATCTTTGCACATAAATAACCTTTGTAGTCTTGTTTTCAATGGAAAGTAACGAAGTACTTTATGTGGAATTTTTGAACGTTTATTTGAATCTCTCCATTGAGAAAGTCCACAAGTAGGACATGACTGTATATCTGCATGCTCCCTCCAATATAAGATGCAATCATTCTTACATGCATCTATTTTGATGTAATCGAGACCTAAATCGCGAATAATTTTTCTTGCCTCGTAATAAGAATCCGGTATCAATGCATCATTTGGAAGAGCTTCTTTAAAAAGTTTTAACAAATCATCAATTGTTGTATCACTCAAGTTATTAAGACATTTAATGTGTAGTAACTTAACTATAAATGACAACTTTGTCAATTTTTCACAAGTGGGGTATAATTTGACATCAGCATCTTCAAGTAACCGATAGAATTTTTTGGCTTCCTCATTTGGCTCTTGTGGATTGCTACTGTCACCTTCTTTTTCAACTAATACATTTTTGTAGCCGAATGTATCATGTATTACTCCTATCATATCATCTTGATCCATATGATTTTCTGCATCCTGATGACTAGCATCTATAATATTTGATGAATCAACATGTTCCCTATACTTTTCTCCGTGAAGCACCCATACTTTATAATTGTTCACAAGACCTTTCTTAAATAAGTCAAGTCTCACTTCCTTGCGGAATTTATAAACAGTATTCCTGCATTTGTTACATGGACAACGTACTCTATCTGTGACTCCAGGCTGTGAAAAAGCATAATCAAGGAAATCATCGACTCCTTTTATATATTCAATGCTTGCTCTATTGGGAATCTCCATCCATTTCTTGTCTACCATCCTTACCTACAAGAGTTGCAACATAACAATGGATAGGTTGTATTAGGAATAGAAGAATGAACGTTAATAAAGATTTGTATTTTTTTCTTCCATTTTTCTTTTCTCTCTAAGAGAAGAACCATGCAGACTCAGGGTAGCTACATCTTCGCACCGTGGACGCGGGCGCCCTTGCACCATGGTGCATGCACGCCCTTGGCAAAGTGTGAAAAACAAATAAAATTAATTCCTTTTTTATTACTTTAAACTTAATAATACGATATATTTCCAATAAGCTATTACTTATGTTCAATGCTTTCACAATATTAAAAATTAATCCTAAGATTAAAAAAAACATTCCTTATACTAGATTTCGCTAAATGTTGGCCGGGGTCATTAACTGCCTCTATTTTGGTTCTTATATGTCAAAATTGCACTTGTACTCTTTCCTGGTCCTCCTTCGCCATGCACACACACCACACTGGTGTCAACTATTTCCTAATACTTTCATTGCTTTAAAAGTTACCTTAATAGTCGAAGTCCTTAGTAGCTATAGCTATTATTCCAGAAGAGGACTACAAAAGGTTAATAACATAGCAGACACTATTGGTTTAAGGTTAATTTTAAGTAATAATTTGAAGGTCTAATGATATTCTACCATTTATTCCATTATATTTTTATTTATAACTATTTATCTTGTTGTATCTACGAATAGCTACTAAGAAGTGATAAACTCAGAAAAGTTTACTAAACTTACCGATCTCTTTGCAGTCGTTAAACCCAACACAACAAAAGAACTCTAGTGGAGTTTTAAATATAAATAAAAGTTTAGTAGGGAAAATATCTAGCCTATGTTTGGATTCTTGACAAGAAAAACTTCATTTTCAACATACAACATATTAGAAAGTTGCTGGATTTTCAATACTCTTAATATTAATTGATTGTTTGATTTTAAATATTATAGAGCTAAAGTTGGATAAACTAAATAATGTAAACTAAAAATTGTGATTGTGAGTTGGATAAACTAAATAATGTAAACTGGACGTCTAGATATTCTTAATCTTTTGAGTTCAAAAACCAGCAGCTTATAAATTGTAAATTTGAGTTAACATTAACACAAAAAAAATTTCGTGTGACTTCATACCTAGCAATTCCTCGCAAATCTGTTGGAGAGCGGCCGAACACAAATAGTTGCTCCTTGCGGATCGAGGGGGCACGGGCGCTGTTCCTTGCAGATACGAGGGAGAGAGGGCGCTGCTCTTCATGAGGGAGATCGTGTGCTGCTTCGGAGAGGGCGCGCGAGTGCAGATTGGATGCGGATCAGCGGGCACTCGTGTGCTGTCTTCAACTGGGTGCGCTCGTGTGCTTGCAGATCGGAGGGACTGCGGAGATCGAGCAGTTGCTTGCGGATCGGATGGAGGGCAGAGGGACTGCGGCGCGCAGGTGAGCGGGCGACTGCGATCCGGGCGACAGCGCTGTTGATGTCCGGTGAGCGGGCGAGCGGACGAGCGGACGACAGCGCTATGATCTCCGGTGAGCAGGCGAGCGGACGACAGCACTGTTGATCTTCGGTGAGCGGGCGAGCCGGCGAGCGGACGACAGCACTGTTGAGCGGGCGAGCGGACGACAACACTGTTGAGAGGGCGAGCGGGCTCTTGAGCGGGCTGTTGATCTCCGGTGAGCGGGCGAGCGGGCGAGCGGACTTTTGATCTCCGGTGAGTGGCGAGCGGCGAACGCGGGCGAGCGGGGGAGATGCAGTGCTCGCGTGGGAGAGGGGCCGAACGGGGGTTTACAGGATAGCCGAATCGTGGGAGTTAGGTTTTATATAATCTTAATAACCAGATTTGTATTATAATTAGGATTCTTAATAAGCAGATGTATTATAATTAGGATTCTTAATAAGCAGATTTATTATAATTAGGATTCTATTTGTATTATAAATATAATTAGATTGAGGGTTTATTTTATCATAGAATCTGGATAGACGGCTAAGATAGGATTTAGGTTAAATAAATAGATTAGCTTAAGAATTATAATTCTAGCTATTTGTATTCCAATTACAATAGATTGAAGAGTTATTTTATCATATAGTATTTGGTATTTGGATAGACGGTAGAAATTAAGTTAGGTTATATATATATATATATATATATATATATATATATATATATATATATATATATATTAGGTTAAACATTGTAATTCTATTTGTATTATTTTTCTAATAGTTCAAAGAGCTATTGTATCATAAGATATGGATAGACGATTGAGATTAGATGTATAAAAATAAATAAATAATTGAAGTTTCATGATTGTTATAAATTGATAATTTTATAGAAGTATTTTAGAATAAAAAAAATTGTAACTTATAATTTCTCACAAAAAAAAACTGTTTGTGACCATTAAAAATAGTTGTAATTGATTTTCATGTTTGAGTTGAAAAATTTTTCGTTGTAACTCAAAATTTTGTGTTTTAGTAACAATATTTAATTTTCGTCACTGAAATATCAATTTTAGTGACTAGTTTATTACTTGCTACTAAAACAATTTAAACTTTAATGACAATATTTAGTTTTCATCACTAAACAATTATTTTTAGTGACATGTTTGTAATTTGTCACAAAAATAATTTATGTTTTAGTGACGGTATTTAGTTTTCTTCATTGAAAACTTTGTTTTAGTGACAATTATTCAATTTGTCACATGAAAAATTATGTTTTAGTAACGAACTATATTTTTCTTCACTAAATATTAAATTTTAGTGATGCGTTATTTTATTGTCACAAACGATATTTATGTTTTAGTGACGACATAAAATTTCTGTTACTGATTACTCAGTTTTAGTCACAATTTTTTTAGTTGTCACAGAAAAAATTTAATTTTCAGTGACGATTTGTAACCTTCGTTACTGAAAATTAATTGTAGTTACATTTTTCCTTTGTTGTCACTGAAATATTTAAGTTTTAGCAACAAGTTTTTGTTAGCGTCATTGAAAACTATTTTTTAGTGACAAATTTTAGTCGCGTTACTAAAAACCATATATTTTAGTAGCGATATTTCTTTCGCGTCACTGTAAACTGTGCTTTTGTGACAATATTTTATCTGTTGTAACAAAAAATTATGTTTTTGTGACAATTATTTATCTCCGTTACTAAAAACATATTATTTGTGACAATATTTAATTTTTGTCACAAATAATCAATTTCAGTGACAATTTTAATACTTGTCACTAAGATATCGTCACTATAAACCCATTTTCTTGTAGTGACATGCGATGCTGAACTGCTTCATGGATCTCTTGAACAAGGCCGGGCGAGAAACCTGCAGGCAGTAGTCAAGTATGTTATCATGTCAATATCCAGCATACCAAACAGTATATATCAGGGTGGCTGTATGTGTTTACCAAGGAAGCAAAGAGGAAGAGCGACAGAAAGAAGAGCATCTTGCAGAGGATATCGAACGATCCAGCATTCGAACTCCAAGCGAGGCTGGCCATGCTGGGGACAGCAAAGAAGAGGAAGAACACTGGCCTCAGCATAGCAGGAAGGGAACTGCCACCGCTGCATTCGAGCCTCTGATACAGCGTCACAAACAGCACGACGTAATGTGCCATACCTAGTGCAAACATGCACATTGCGCTCTCCTGCCACCCCATCATGGCTGCAGCTCTCGCCCCCACCAGGTTCCCAATCACCGATAACTGGCTGGTTGGGTTGGCAATTGTGGACAAGAACCTCTTGTCCCTGGTGGTGAACCAGTGCCCGTAGATTTTTATATCAAGTATGAGGACCGGAGACGAGAAGAGAAGGCATGAGAGAGGAGAAATAATGAAGAAAAGGAGAAGAGAGGAGAAATAATGAAGAAAAGGAGAAGAGAGGAGGAAAATAGAAGAGGAAAAGAGGGATAAAATGGTCAAATATTTAACAGTGTTAGAGAGGGAGGCAAAATTGTTGTAACTTATGAGATTTGGAGGGCAAAATCTTAAATATAAAGATTTGAGGGGCAAAATCATAATATTTAAAGATTTGAAGGACAAACCAGTAAATACCTCAAATAAAAAAGATTGCTTCTAAATCAGGGGAGGCAAAAATAAAAAAGATTAAAAATGCACATTCCAAATCCAATATAATTTAAATATAAAGAAAAAGAAAAGCCCTAACTATCAAGCAACGATCAATCAAGCCATCACCAGCAAGATCAATGGTAGAACCCTAATAGCATGACCTATAAAAAAAAATACATTTTAAATCGAAAGAGAATTCTTGGGGAAAGGGAAAAGGAGGAGGATGAATGAGTGACTGACCTGCTGCACTGCTGGCAGAACCTCTGCTCATTCCCAGCAACCACCACCTTGGGAAACTTGGAGTGCATCCCACAGACCTTGTGACTGCAGTAGCAGGACTTGGCACCTGTGAGATCCACCTCGCATCCTTCAACCTGGCATCTTGGTGGTGCTGCTGTCCTCCTCCACTTGCTGAGGCCAAAGCTCCTTTCCCTTTCTTCTGTGCTTGAGGAGGAGGAGGAAGGGGAGGTGGATGAGCTGGCACTGCCGTTGCTGCCCCAGGCAAAGAACAGCTCCCTCCATTGCCATCTTCAAAGTAGATCTTTTGACCAAATTTGAGGCCATTGAGGGAGTCACTGGAAACAGCGGGGCACCCCGACCCTGAACCCATCTCCATTTCTCCGCACCCTTTTGCTTTCACATCTTTTTTCATTAAATTTAAATTTACTTCATCACATACATTGAGAAAGGGAAAGAAAGAAAGAGAAGGCTAAAAATAATGTAATGGGATTGGTTTGTTTAGAGAGTCAGACGGAACAGTTTGTTTAGAGAGTCAGAGGGAACAGTGAAGGATTTTTTTTTTTTTGGGGAGGGGGGGATTAGGGAAGAGAGAAGCGTTTTTTTTTTTTTTTTTTTTTTTGATTGCCGGGGGGCTGGACAGCTGACAACCCATCTTGGGTTAGAACACTGTGAACTTGCCAGTAGGTAGATATATACACCAGGGATGTTCGTCTCACAGGTGATTGATATTATGCTTCGCCTCGCTTTGCTAGCTACCCTATTTTTACCAATATTTGCATTTTTTATTCTAGTTTTATTTTCCAACAGTAAAAAAAACTATTGAAACTTTTTTTTTGGAAAGTTCTATTTAGCATGTAAACTTACTCTTGATGGTACAGATTTAAAATTTGTAAATATTTACAAGTTTATTATTTTCTTTTTTTAACTAAATTATACTTCTAAATTTCAAATCTCTAAAATTTTTTTAAAATTTAAAATATTGTCATTGTCATTCGCCACTGTTCTATCTCTAAAATTAAAAACAAATATTTTTCTATACTATTTAAATATTAATATATATATATATATATATATATATATATATATATATATATATATATATATATATATATATATATATATATATCTAAAACAAACTTATCGATTTTCTAAATTTTTCAAATTTTTAATTCGTGTTTCTCAAAAAAATAGGAAAAATTTTAAAATTTAAAGTTTGAGTTTTTTTTTTTTTGAAGCAAATAGAAAAATTTAACATGCAATTGGTATCGGAAGACAAAATTTAGGTATGGATTAAAATTATTCTTAGTATTTTATGTATTTTTGTTTGCAATTAAATGTTACTAATTTTTTTATTAGCGCAACGGTCCGTCCTTGGTTAGGTGTTCACACCTGATTAGATATTAATACCTAACCACAAAATTTTTTTCTCGGATATGATTATCCGACTCAGACAGGTTCGACATTAGGATGAGAGAGGGACGTTGGGCGGAAGGGCAAGGCAATTGGTGTTGACTGGTTTGGGGTGAGTGCTCCTACTGGCAAGATTTACATGGAATTCAGCTTGATAATAGAAAATGTTGTCATGACTGTAATGACTCTATAAATTCAATTTAGTATCGAGTTTTTGCATTGAGAAATCACAAAATATTTAGAGTTTCAGGATATTAAGTTCTTGATTATGGACTATAAAAAGAAAAACATTTTAAATCTTGTTAAGTTCATTATCTCTATTTGAATGAGCTATGATTTTGGCATTTGTTTTTTTTTATATCTTCTGATGAAGTAAAATTCAAAACATACGCCCTCACTTCTCAATTTAGTATTCACATTTTTGTTAAAAAAATTTCAAGTATCTGCATACTTTTGCTCTAATAAGGGAGATGGAGGGTTAAATTTGAAAAACATTAGACATAGAGAGTAAATTGGTAATATTTTAAAATGGAATATTGGTATAAAGAGTAACATGGGCGTCAAAAGTAATTTCTCATGCATTGACAGCGATCTAAATCGTACAATCTCAAGTGTAAGAAATCGATAAGTAGTACAAATGTAGCAACCCAATATTATTCTCTCAAATATCGTCTATTAATTATGTGACACTAGAATAAATTGCAGTACTTAAATAAAAGTAAAGATTGGATTTTTATAAACTAAACTAAAATTAAATATGGAAGATTTACTAATATTAAAATTGTCAGTCAGATGGATGTAATACCACATATAATAATTTACTGAATATATAATATCCTTTTTATCTCAGTTGTATAAATCACATGGCCTTCCTACAACTGGAAAATTATTCAGTTACGCACAAAATATATAAAGTTGTGAACGTTGATACTTTGATTAATTTCTTCAAGTTAATCCTATATGAATCATAAGTTTATCTAAACATGCGATATGGATAACAAAAATAAACATTTAAAGTCTAAGTATACACTGTGCATAAAAGATTACAATATATCAAAAACTAAGTAACGTATATATCGTCAAACTATAAAGCATTAAAAAGTCAAAATCATATTTAATCCCTTCAAAGATAATCGAGAATCAAATATATCAATTCTACATAAAACAATTAAAATCAATAAGCATATAAGAATATATACTAGTAAATCACCTAGATTTGTTATTCCATCTGATCCAATTTAATAATTTAGTCACTCATACTCATCATATCAATGAATAAATAGAAAAAGGATTATTTTATTGATTTTTATGAACTAGTAAAAAATCTAAATCTTAAATCTAGAAGTCTAAATTATTCTTATAAACGGTGCTTCTTAACCTTACAAAACTTAAGATTCATTGGCTATTTATAATCTTCCAAAACTCTAATACAAATTTTATTTACAAGAAAACTCTTAGTTCCTCTCAAAAATCCCAAGAAAATAACTCTGCAGTCGTGCCCTTCAATGGTGCTATAGATGGCTGTTCTCGCGTATGATTTTCAGTTGACGGCAGTAAATATGGCCTTCAACGGCTATTCCTGAAAATGCACAGTTCTAAACTGATATTTGAGATATGCATCAATACTTTGATTTTCTTGTATATTTAAACCCTGCAAAAATATTGAAAAACACTAGAAAACATAAAATGAGGAATTTGATTAATAAAAATAATGTTTTATTAATTTCTTGTATTAATTAACAAAATTGGATTACGCTTGCAGAAAATAAACTAAAAATATTACAATTTTCAAGCGTAATCACATTCTCAACTTGAGTTTTGCTAGTCTCTAACAAATCTATAACCTAAAAAATAAACTAAAAATCTAAAAAAATAAATCCTAATTTACTTTCGTAGGAATCACGATTATACTTAGAACATGTAACAAACCGATAAACCTTTATGTTACCCTAGTGGACGAGTGTTATCTTGTGAGGGTTTCCAGTGATGTTATTCACAATCATCAAGAAATGTTTGAAATTAAAAAATAAATAAAAGTGAAAAATAAGGATAAGTGTAATAAAGAAAATGAAAAATGTTAGTATAATATTAACTACTTATCTATATTATTATTATTATTATTATTATTATTGTTATACTTATATATTTTTTTGGTTTTCACTTCTTTTCCATAGCAAACTCAATTAGAGATATATGCACAAATATTCATAAAAATGTCAATCTTAATAAATCACTTATAATCTAATACACTTATGTATCTATCTTGATCATTTAAATTATATTATAAATATACATTAACTTTCAGTTATTCTCTCCTACGCATTCTTGTGAGTGTGTAAATAAGACTTGTCAAGTCTCAAATTCTAATCAAACTTATAGGAAACATTTTCATGTATATGCTTACGAGGCACACGGGCCCAACTACTAAACATTTACTTTTATTTATGTATACTTTATATATCCAAATTATTATACCTTAAGTGCCAGGCTCACATTGTTTTTTTCAGTTTTTTTTGCTTAAACATATATGATAGGTCTTTTAAGTTTTCTCTTTGTCATCAACTCTTCAAGACTTATCATGTAAGCATTTGGAGTGCATACTCGATTCTAATTTTAAGTATCTATATATCATATTGTCGGATTTAAAATCTCAATTAAGACTACATAAAAACTATTATCATATTAGCATCAGAATTAAGATATCTATCTCATAAATATGTAATGTAAATTACTTCTAATTTAACTTTTTTACTTCAAAGAAATGAAAATTTTATGATTTTTTTAAACAATGTTAGTTAACTATGATACATTAAACTATTTTAGTTAACTATGATACAGTAAAGTACAGTGTATTTATCCCATCTCCCAACTTAAATTATGCAATGTCCTAAGTGCATAAAAAATATAACTATGAAATTAACATACTAAGAAATAATGTAAGTGGTTAAGGTTAGAATACACTTGGCTTTATTGGTTCTCAAAAAACCCACTCCCTTTTGTAGTTGAGATCAATGACATCTCTGATGAAGAACTTCTTGTCACTAGCGTCTTTGATACCGGCAGAACCCAATGGTCCTCTAGCTCGTCCTTTCGTCTTCATATTCAAAAACATGGATATTCTCACCAGCCATTTGTCTAAATAATCTAGTGAGTAGCCGATAATAACATCGTTGATGATGCTCGTTTCAGGCCTGCTTGTCTTCAAGTATGTCATTCTCGCAGTGAAGGCATTGTCATCTTTATGATTGACTCATTTATAGTATGGAGTGTTACTTCATTTTGTCAGACCGCCACATCTGTTACATCTCATTGTTGTTGGCCTTGTTCAACACATTCCTGATCTTGTTCTCGGTGACCTGCAAATTGGGCAGCTTGTTGTTGCTCGTGTTGCACCTGCTGTTCCTACTGGGCATGTCAGGCATTCATGCTTTTTCGCACGGTAGCATCCATAAATGGTTGCTTAGGAGGTTCAAACGTATCACATCGTGCTGGATAAACTCCATTATTCATGCAAAATTTTATAATTAGAGAAGACAAAACTAAGTGAGGCTTCACCAATGTCGGATGCTGGATACACTCATGGACTTGACCCATGCATTGAACTATTGCAATTACATGATAGATACGATGTTGAATGCATGCCTTTCCAAAATTATGTATAGCAATTCTACGTCCCTCGTATATCGTTCGTTGTTGAGGAAGACGATAATATGTTATATTTACTATAAAGACTTACCAAGACGTACTCTTGTATGATATAGCCAACCTTCAAAAAGCTCTCATTGAAGGCAATATCATTTTAACTTTCGCAGAGCTCTTTGAACTATCGCGAGTCACTTGGTATCTTATTCACAATATCTACAAAAGACGACTGTTCCTTAGGCACATCGAGTATAGGAAGTGTCCGTATGATTTCTTCCTTTGTGAATGGTATCTCCCTACCCATGACAATAGAATTTCCATATTGATCTCCCATCGTTAATTATAAGTTGGCATAAAACTCATGCACGATGTCATTGCATGCTAGTGCATATTGATATCTTATGTATGCTTCCAACTGTGAGGTGTGCTCTGAAAGTTAAATTTTATTCAATTTTGAATAATCTACTATATGTTCTGACCAAAACTTGAAATCATCGTGCTTTTTCAAGATCTTCTTACTTGCTTTTGCAACTTTAGTTCTTTATGAAGAAAACAGGCCAGAAGATTCTACTCTTGGCCTCTTGAAAATTGTTTGCTTCTTCGGTGTCTGTTTGCTAAAAAATTATACCTTTCCTTCCATTGTAAAATTATTTGATTACAACGAGAATTGAGATTACAAAAAAAAAGTTGAGGAATAACAAGAACAGGAATATTGATTGGTTCCTTTTTTTATGTGGGTTCGGGTGGCGATGGAGCCTAACTGGTGCACTCCATTGACCGTCTGACTTGGAAGAGGATCTGCTTCTTTCTCTATGAACTCCTAAAGAAAATCCGCTCCTTCTGAATTCTCTGAACTCTGCCAAGAATCGCTTCAAAAGTCCCTTCTATGGACTTAACTCCTGTCTTTTATAGACTGAGGAAGGTTAAAATCCGGCTTTGATTCTCTCTAAAAAATCGAATCACGGGATCTCCGGAACTGAACCAATCTGCGGGTGTAACAAAATACAAAACGGAAAGAGACGAATTACAATCCGCGGGTGCCCACCCACGGGGTCGTTCCCATAGGTGCCCACCCGCGGGATCGCTCCCACGGGCTGCCACCCGCGGGAGCGCTCCCACGGGCTGCCACCCGCGGGAGCCCTCCCGCGGGTGTCATCCCGCGGGAGTTCTCCCGCGGGAGTTCTCTTGCGAGCTGGCACCTGCGGGAGTTCTCCCTTCGGATTGGCACCAGTGGGAGTTCTCCCGCCCGCGGGATGGCACCCGCGGGAACTCTCCCGCGGGTGGTTTCCGCAGTATATTATTATTTATTATTAATATTATTTATAGTGTCTACATAACCCTCTCCAAAGTTTTCGAAGTTCTGTATTAAACTGTACTGAATTTCGAAACACTTTGGATTCTTTCTTTATAACTGGAATTGCCTGGATATCCGAATTGGAATAGGAAATAGAATTTAAATAAATAACAAAATCCTATTTCGATTCTAATAAATATTTTAACCACCCTTTAATTTTGGTTACTTATGAATTCTGATTCCTTTTCCTATTTGAAGTCCAGATAATTCATTATAAATACTCATAGATCTCTGCCCCTTCTTTTCATGTTCAGGAGATCTCTTGTTCTCATACTCAGAGAGATTATTTTCTTCTTTACTCAATCTAATGGCTTCCTCAAGCACTTTGCACCCGCAAGCTTTAATTCTGAGGATCGACAAGTGGACGTCACCGCCGGTGTTGATCTCTCTTTCCTGATATCAGGTAAATAAACGGTCATCCATTTATTTTAAAATCGCTTTTGCGATTATTATGAAAGTGATTTCGTTCTTAATTTAGACATAAATTTGCACATGGCGTCATGCTGTCAATCACCATAACATATGTTGCGTTATATGATGCAAATACATCAGATTTATGCAGAATTACATAGAGATACATATAGCTACGCAAGGGTGGCAAGGGTGGCATCAAGGATGCCCATTACCATGGGTGGCACCAAGGATGCCCATCACCGTGGGTGGCCTCCCGCGGGTGCCCACTCGCGGGTGGCATTCCGCGGGTGCCCACCCGCGAGTGTCCTTCGTTTTTTTTTTACTAGAATGATTTGATTTGTGAAAATTTGAACTGAAATTTTTCTCGCTATTCTGCAATTGCCTATTCAACAAATGCTTTATCCAAGAATCATTACCTCGGATTTTCGGGCGGTTCGAATAACCAATCTCACTTTGGATTTGACGGTCACATCCCTTTGGTGGAGGACTGGAGTAGTGCAGATCGATAGCAGAAAATTATTAGCTGCAACCCACTCACAGCTCGTGAATTAATCACTGATTCCGTCTTTGAGGGCGCAAATAGGCAGATTTTGAAGAAGCCGCAATTTTTTTTGGGGACGTCGTCAACCAACTAGACGAAGACTTATGGGACACCACTAAGTGGTTGAACAATGCTGGAGGTCGATACATGTTTATCCTAGACTTAGAGCATAACTATTCCTTATCATATCTGCAGCGAATTTTGTATCCACGTGTGATATCTTGGTCAATCACCCGCAGTAATCATGGCGTTGCGACAGGGAGATTTAACAAAAATGGCCCATTTGTAGACGGCCAAGCAAAATATGTTACCGGTCTATTGCCTGGTAGATTCGGCAAAGACCTACCTGTTGGAGAGCATCCGAAGCGAGCAAATATATTCATTAATCAATTTACGGATGCTAATGGTTAATTCCCAGTTTATGATTTCTGCACTCCTGGATGGATTCACTCCACTTCACGATCATGGTGGTCTCGAATGACCCATTTCATTCTAGTGAATTTCAAATACGTTTAGAGAGACTTGGCCTCTATTGCGCGGTGCGTAATGTATAGTCCAGAGACCAATACTTTCTTCACCCCTGTTGGAGAATTGAGATTCGCACTTCATGAAATGTATGAAATTTCAGCATTATCCATAGGCGAAACCCCTTATGAGGAGCATGCTCCGAATATGAAAGAACTACTCTACCTCAAAACTATTCCCAATGCATACTCAACTTACTGGGAGCTAATGTGTCACTATAACATTTGTGCCGATATCTCTAAGCCAAGATATCAAGGGGGGCGCCAGGCCCGAAATCACGGGGTGCGACATAAGGTATGGGCAGAATATCTATTCCAAAATTTGGAAGGAAATGAGCGCAATATCTAAATACGGGCTGCTTGCGATATGGATACTATCAATGAAAGGATTGGTGCCTACTTCGCAACCACATATACAGCAGAATCCTATAAAGATAGGTTTAAACCTCAAACCGTTTTCAAAAGTTACCACTACCAGGCAACTTCCTGATGTGATAAATTACTACAAGCGCACAGTGTCGGTGTAGAGCTGTACAGGTCGTCCCACATAAATCTAAGGTGTTTTTGCGTTTCTTACTCTTTTTTAAGTTCTAGTGGATTAACTAAGAGTTTTGGATTGGAAGGATGAGTTTTTAAGTTCTAAATATTAGCCTAGGATTTCGAATCCATTAGAATAGTAGTCTAACAATGAATTATCTCTTTCTTCCTATCTTTTTAATTATGCACGGTTAAGTAACATATTAAAAATATAATCATTTTAATTTGAATTTAGTCAAGTGCCCCTAAGTATGACCTATCAAGTGATGTGCAAGTATAGACCATCAAAGATAACACCTTTTCTAAAACAAATCATATCAAGTAGAAAATCTCATAAATAAAAGAAAAGAAATAAACTTCAAACCATAATCTAAGCATAGGCTATCAAGAAACCTAATTCAAGTATAACCTATCAAAGAAATTAGATTTACAAGTTTATTCAGATCAATTTATTTATAGAAAAATCTCTATTGATAATTCTAAAAACAAACAAAGAATAATAATTCCAAAGTTCATCTAAGAATAGATTATCAAAATATTAATTAAGTATAATCTATCAAAAAATTATGATTTGTGAACTCCATCTTTTATTTATTTATAGAAAAATCATAATTTTATTTCTTTATAGGAAGAAGATGAGATAAATCCATGTTAGGTCTATTAAACTAACTTCATCTACATCCTAGGGCTAAAGAAAATTAGCTACTCATATTTCTAGTAAGCAATTAAATCTATTTTTATTTATGAAAGCAAATAAATCTAATTTAGAAAGCAATAAAACCTATACTAGAAAGCAATTAAATCTATCTAAAATGCAAATAAAGATTAGAAAGCAATAGCTTACCTATGGAGAACGGTATTGTGGCCGTCACCCCTTCAGTAAAACCCTAATTTTATTAAATTAAAAACGAGTACAAAACTTTAGGATCTTTTTTTGAATACAAGAATACGGCCAATATATAGGCTTCGGAAATCCAAACTCAATTCTAATAGAATTTACAAACTATAAGATTACAACGAAGCTACGGGAAAAATTTCACTGCATGGGACCGACATAGGACCGCCAATTGGCTAGTTCCACCGCTAAATAGCGGCCAAATATTGGGT
Source organism: Dracaena cambodiana (assembly GCA_036321105.1). Classification (NCBI taxonomy): domain Eukaryota; kingdom Viridiplantae; phylum Streptophyta; class Magnoliopsida; order Asparagales; family Asparagaceae; genus Dracaena; species Dracaena cambodiana. The sequence goes on from JAYEPQ010000003.1 coordinate 22,579,398, forward strand.
TTTGGTCATGGAATGTTTTCTACATGAGGTTCTGGTCTTGTAGACTTGATATTCCTAACTGTATTTGATTTTTACTCTCTACAATATTGTGGTCTCGTAGTTTTGCTCACTTTGGAACTTTTCGGACTTTGATTTCTAACTCCAACTCTGATTTCATGCCATCTCCTTGTATGAATCAGATTGTCTGAAAAAGACACTAAAAATACCCCAGTAGCATCATTTATATATAAAAATAGGTAATATGAAGGCTATAAATATGCAATATATGACACTTATCACACCCCCACACCTATCTTTTGCTAGTCCTCGCGTAAAATCTAAACCTAAAAAAAATAAAAATCCTTACTCACTTTCGCAGGAATCACGATTGCACTTAGCACGTGCAACAAGCCTTTAAACACCTAGGTCACTCCTGTGGGCGAGTTGTGTCTCGTGAGAGTTTGCAGTGAATATACCCACAAAATTCATGAAGAAAATAGATTAAGGAATAAAGAAATGAAAAATAAGGATAACAAAAAAAAAAAAAAAAGTAAAAATTTTATACAAAATAAAGAAAAATATTTTTTTATAATATTTTCATCAATTAATCTCACTAATATACAAACTCAAGAACGCATTTAGATTATCAATTTTCAAATTGAGCGTCATATCAAATACACTTATCATTTTAATCAAAAATTTAAATCCTTTCTCTCAATACCTACTAACAGATAATTCATTGGCTCCTATACATCTACGTGCACGTGTGATAGTCTACTTCGGCTTTGGACTCGAATTCTAACTCATGATTCATCTCCTCTCTCATAGCATTTTTTCTTTTTTTAAGAATATTTCATCTTTCATGCGAATATTTACGCTTGCTTAGGCGCAACGTACCCGATTACTCGGTTCATACTCTTTTCTTTTTCTTCTTCTTTTTAGAATATTTCACTTTTCATGCGAATATTCAGGCTTACTTAGGCGCAAAATATCTGATTACTTGGATCATACTCTTTTTTCATTCTTGAGGCTATTGCCTTAATAGCAGGCTCACCCCAATATTTTATTCTCACTTTTTTTTGTTTAGAGAGGGAAGACTTACTCAATCGTTATCATCTTTATTCTTAACCTAATAAATTATTGTGAAGTAAAAAAATAGATGTATACTTTCTTTAAAACTACTGTAAGCGGTATTTATTTTTTGGATTTTAATTTTTTTCAGAAAATTCAAAGTGTATCGTTCAATCTACTCTCCTATCCAATTTCAAATCTAAATTTGTTCCTTTATCTGTAGTTAGATTGATTTATTGATAAAAATACACAATTTTTTTTTTAATTTTTTTAATTTTTTTAATTTTTTTTCAGTTAGTTATCCTAAAACTACCCCAAGTGTAAAATAAAGAAGTCCAAAAATCTAAAAAAAATCCTACAAATAAAAATAAAATCCTAAAAATCCTAAAAAATAAAAATCTCCTAAAAACTACTCTCCCCACACCTAAACTTGTGTATGCCCTCATACACAAATCAGGTGTGGGAAAATAAATATGAAAGCTATTATATAAATACTATACAAATAATGTGAGTCGCAAAAGTTATGATCTCAATATCATCACCCTATTAACGCATGGAGAGCGGTTACGACCTCTCGATTGCTTCCCACTTTCATAGTGTGTGTATTTTAAATGTGAAGTGGGTGCATTATTATATCTCATCAACCTCCTACAAGTCACGAGATTACCTATCTGCTTCTTATGCCGTCCCCGCTTTTTCTTTGTCCACATGTAAGTATTAACAATTGGGTTAAAGAATTCTTTATTATAAACCTGCCAATCATCGTTAGTAACAAGCATACATATAGAAATATCATGAGGTGAGAAGAGTGTAATATGATCAAGTGAACGTGGTGGTGGCTCTTCTAACTCATGAAGTAATGTGAGCTCCTCTGCAAACAAAACCTCAAAAGTTTGCTCATAATTCAATGGCACACTTACACAAGTATCATCATATATAAAATCAGTATGTGTCAATTCTTCTAATAGTATGAGCTCATCTTTGAATATTTGCTCAAATGAGGGTTCATCATCAGTGCAAGAGGTTGAATGAGAGGTCAAACCGTGAATCATGTTGACGTCAATGTGGGAGCTCGTTGCGTGCTCATCCATATTAAATATATTCAATGCCACAGTCATATTCCCAAACGATAACTTCATGAAGCCACTCCTACAATCAATTAATGCATTTGATGTTGCAAGGAATGGTCTACCCAAGATAACGGGAATTTGATTCCGTGGATTGGAGATCGGCTTAGTTTCTAAGATAATAAAGTCTACAGGAAAGATAAACTCGCCAATTTTAATGAGCACATCTTCAACCATACCAAGTAGTCTCTTGATCGAACGATCAGCTAGTTGTAATGTGACCTTGGTAGGTTGAAGTTTTCCTAACCCGGTTACTGATAAACAGTGTAAGGAAGCAAGTTGACACTTGCGCCTAAATCAAGCAATGCCTATCAAATATAGTGTTTCCAATGCTGCATGAGATTGTAGGAGATCCTGAATCTTTGTACTTGATAGGCAAGGAGTTAGAGAGGATATGTGATATATTTGCAGTAAGAAAAACTTTCTCAAGAACGTTTCTTGCTCGTTTCTTAGTACACAAATCCTTGAGGAATTTAGCATAAGTAGGAACCTGTTGTATAATATCAAGGAGTGGAATATTAACCTTTACCTACTGAAATATTTCAAGAATCTTTTCTACTTGCGGTGAAGGCTTCCTAAGCCGATTGGGATACGGTGCTTTTGGCTTAGGAACAGATTCTTCTAAATGATCATGTGACTGTAATTGAGGTGATAGAGATGGTCGTGGAGAAAGGGATGGAAGAAATGATGTAGCCTGCGAGATAGTAGGAGTTGGATCAGGAGGCATGGCTACATTATTGTCCACTTGCTTACCATATCTAAGCGTGTGAATGGCATTGCATTGGTGGATATGCGATTGATTGGAGTTTGAGGAACTGGAATTAGGGTTCATTATGGGTTGACTTGGAAAGATACCCTGGCCACGTTCACTCATCTGACTTGCTAATTATCCAACCTGCTACTCTATATTTTTTTATAGATTGAGAGTTCACGAGCAGTTGCTAACCTGTACTTTGAATAAAATCAGTTGACACTTTCATAAGATTTTGCATGTGTGTGTCAAGGTTTGATATATGCGTGTCAAATTTGGAATGAGACTTGAGAAGATTTTCAACGTGCTTCTCAAGTGACTCGCTTTTCTTGATCAATATTAGACCCCTGTTGTGGATGTGAGTGGTTTTGTGCAGGTGGTCGATTCTGGTTATTCCCATAATTTGAAGCGTTTGAGTGTTGATAAGCACCCACATTTGGTCTTGGAAACTGACCAGTGGCTGGAGGCTGCATGTTAGAGTTAGGGCCCCCTGATATTATCCTTGATCCCATGATAGATTTGAATGATTCCTCCAGCCAGGATTGTATGTAGGAGCGTAAGGATTGTTCATTGGTTGTTGATATAAGGCGTTAGCCTGCTCAAGTGTGTGACCCATAGGATTCATTAATAATGGACACTCCTCCATAACATGATTCGGAGTTCTGCAATTAAAGCATGTGGGAACTTGAATTTGATTTACTTGAACCATTGGTGGAGCACTAAGAGTCTCTAGTGCCTCAATTCTCCTCACAAGGACTGCCATCTTAGCTTTGGCAGCTATAGAGCTGTCGACGCTATGAATTTCACCCTTATGTGCAGAAGTTGATGCACTAGACTTCTCAGCGGGACTCTCTCACTGCATAGTCCTCCACGATAGGTCCTCAAGAAAGTCCCATGCTTCATCCTCGTTTTTCTTCATAAACTCTCCCTGACACATGGATTCAAGAAGAGTTTTGGATGTGTAATCGAGTCCTTCGTACACGATTTGGCATAACCGCCACTTTTCTATCGCATGGTGGGGACACTGAGCTAAAAGGTCTTTAAACCGTTCAAAGTATTTCCAGAAGGGTTCTCCTAGCACTTGACGGAATTGATTGATTTGATTTCGTATCCTTACCGTCTTATGTGTGGGATAATACTTCTTAAGAAACACCGTAACGAATTCATCCCAAGTAGTGATTGAATCAGTAGGCATACTGTACAACTACTTCTTGGCATTATCCTTAAGTGCAAAGGGAATGAAGCGGAGTTTAATTGCGTCCTCCGATAAGTGTTGCAGTTTTATCATCACGCATACTTCCTGAAATTCACTGATAAAGAGATATGCATCTTCTGAATCAGAACCAGTAAATTTAAGAAGCATACTAATGTACTGCGGCTTCAACTCATAGTGACTACCCGTTGCGTGTGGAAGTTTTATGTATGATGGAAGTGATGTGCGCAACGGGTAACATCGATCCTGAAGGATCGGGATCAGTTGGTCCATTTTGGCTCCCATGAATAAATATGATTTCACAAGTCGACCAAATTGATTACGGATCCAATGTGGCATGAACCAATGATCGTGAGTGTATGCGTGAATTTCCTAAACTAATGCAAGAAGTGGGGTGTAGTGGAGAGATAAAACGGTGTAATAGATATGATCAAATAAAAATGTGATCCCTACTGTTTCTAATTTTGTTTATTTTTTTATATTTTTTTACAAAACCAGGGACACAGATTACAGAACTGGAGAAAATTTGGGACTCTAATTTACCTCTTTGGTCGCTAAATGACGGTTTTGGCCGCTAAATAGTGGCCCAACCAGAGAGTCTGACTCTTTGGTTTCTGCTACGCGGATCTGAGGCTTCTTCGATCCTTTTTGTCTTTCTGTATTTGCACTTTATATTCCTTGCACACTCAACACACACTGTTAATCCGTAAAATATTAGAAAAAGCAAGAAAAATACCGTCGATCCCCGGCAACGGCACTAAAAACTTGGCGTGATAAATTACTGCAAGCCCACAGTGTCGGTGTAGCGCTGTACAGGTCGTCCCACAGGGATCTAAGGTGTTTTTGCGTTCCTAACTCCTTCTTAAGTTCTAGTGGATTAACTAAGAGTTCTGGATTAGAAGGATGAGTTTTTAAGTTCTAAAGATTAGCCTAGGATTTCGTATCCATTAGAATAGTAGCCTAACAATGAATTATCTCTTTCTTCCTATCTTTTTAATTATGCATGGTTAAGTAACATATTAAAAAGGTGATCTTTTTAATTTGAATTTAGTCAAGTGCCCCTAAGTATGACCTATCAAGTGACGTACAAGTATAGACCATCAAAGATAACACCTTTCTTAAAACAAATCATATCCAGTAGAAAATCTCATAAATAATAAAAAAGAAATAAACTTGAAACCATAATCTAAGCATAGGCTATCAAGAAACCTAATTTAAGTATAACCTATCAAAGAAATCAGATTTACAAGTTTATTCAAGTCAATTTATTTATAGGAAAATCTCTATTGATAATTCTAAAAACAAACAAAGAATAAGAATTCCAAAGTTCATCTAAGCATAGATTATCAAAATATTAATTAAGCATAATCTATCAAAAAATTATGATTTGTGAACTCCATCTTTTATTTATTTATAGAAAAATCATAATTTTATTTCTTTAGAAGAAGAAGATGAGATAAACCATGTTAGGTCTATTAAACTAATTTCATCTACATCCTAGGGCTAAAGAAAATTAGCTACTCATATTTCTAGTAAGTAATAAAATCTTTTTTTATTTATGAAAGCAAATAAATCTAATTTAGAAAGTAATAAAACCTATACTAGAAAGCAATTAAATCTATCTAAAAAGCAAATAAAAATTAGAAAGCAATGACTTACCTATGGAGCACGGTATTGTGGCCGTCACCCCTTCAGCAAAACCCTAATTTTATTAAATTAAAAACAAGTACAAAATTTCAGGATCTTTTTTTGAATACAAGGATACGACTAATATATAGGCTTCTGAAATCCAAACCAAATTCTAATAGAATTGAAAAGCTACAAGATTACAACAAAGCTACGGGAAAAATTTCACTGCATGGGAGCCACATAGGATCGTCAATTGGCGGGTTCCACTGCTAAATAGCGACCAAATATTGGGTTTTGGTCATGGAATTTTTTCTACGCGAGGTTCTGGTCTTGTAGACTTGATATTTCTGACTGTATTTGACTTTTACTCTCTGCAATATTGTGGTCTCGTAGTTTTGCTCACTTTGGAAACTTTTCGGACTTTGATTTCCAACTCCAACTCTGATTTCATGCCATCTTCTTGTATGAATTAGATTATCTGAAAAGACACTTAAAATACCTGAGTAGCATCATTTATATTTAAAAATAGGTAATATGAAGGCTATAAATATACAATATATGGCACTTATCACTTCCCCTATATCGGACAATGCTATTTTTTCCGGATTGCTCATGTTGTGGTTGAAGCGCTGTGTAGTACCTACCTTATGTCGCGAAATTGTCACCATTGAAGTTATTTACCCTGCAGTCTTACTAGCGTTCGGCCAGCCTCTGGGACTATTGCCATCTATTGTCTGTAGTTTGCAACGTGGCTTGAGAGATATAATTACATAATTTTGTAAAGTCCAGCAGGTGGAAAATGGGAATGGTAACAATATCTTCAAAACGCCTAATCTACGCATTGACCTGCCATTCACTTATCTGATGACTTGGTTCGTGTTGCACTGTCCTGAACTAATGACTTCCCCGTCAGGACTCATTGATCATGCCACTCCTCATGTGCAACGCTTTAAAAATTGCTCCTGGAATGGAAAGTACATGGCTAAGATCCGACAAATTCTTGGGCGATACCAAAATTATCATATTTACCGCTGTTTTTCAAAGTTTCTTGGAGGAAGTTATAGCAGCCAATTTGAAGATGGTCCTGAAAATGATGGCTATACAACCTTGCTATCGGGTTACTTCTGGTGGCTTATCAATATCCGACCAAGTCATTTGCTTTTTTGACAAGGTCGAATTTGTTTTATGGAGCCCTATACACCAAGTCGTTTCGCGCGTCAGTTTGGGTATGCTCAGCTATATGTTGGAAACCCAAACTCTTATCTCCGTCATAAGGGAAATCTTTTTGAGGGTGCGCGAGGATGGTATCATTTTGCGGGGGGAGGTACAAAGGTATCATTTACCCTTCCAAGCCAATCACCATCTCTTTTTGCGTCAATGGGATTCTGCAATTGGTATCATCTTGTAGATATTATCCCTGGTGACTATCAGGTGAATCTTCCTTCTTAAAGCATATTGAGACATCATATAGATCCTCGAAAAAAGGCCTGACGCATGAATTCCAGTCCATAAGCACCTCTCTTAGTTCTAATAATAACGATGTGGTTGGACAAGATGATAGTTCTACTCTAGTCTCTCCTCTTGGAAGTAAATCCGTGTCGAAACGTTCAAACCCTAGAGGAGTCAAGGTCCCTCAAAAGAAGAAGAAGTTTCAAGCTCGAGTTGATAATTCGGTCTTTGGACGAACTGTAAGTTATTTAGATCTGCCGACCATGAGTCATTCACATCCGCCAACTACAAGTCATTTAGGTCCTCCGACCACAACTTCTATAGTCTTACCAATCATCCAATCTATAAATGACTTTCCTGTTATCACTTCGGCATTTGGGTCAGTAGGACTTCTGCTTGTCACAACTTCTCCGGTATTTTCTAACGTAACACCGTCAATAACCTCATCTAACGAGACTGTTAGGATGTATGGCTTTGCAGCTTTCTCTACACTTAAGACACCTGCTACTGCAAGTCCATCACTTGAAATTGCAAATTTTGACAGGGGCGGACAAACCATTAGGGATACAGGAATCATAGAGCCGATGGGTACTGCATTGGGAGATACTGCACTAGATGACTTTCCATCATCTCCCAGTGAAACCGCTTTGCCTAGCCCAACACCATGACTTGTCCCTTCAAGTGAGCATTTCTCTTTAAAAATTGGATTTCACTCCTCCTTTTCCATCCCTCATTTTTAGTACATATTCATTTGCATTTCAGGTGGCGGAGATCCAATGACTCACGCCTCCCAAACCGCTAAATCAGATTCTTTGGAATTAGTGGATTATTCTGGTGTAAGTGGGGCAATTTGTGACTTTGATGGTCTAGGTTCTGATGGAGAGTTCGACAGTGATTACTTTTCCCAACCAAACATGGATAAAATCTCCTACTTACCCCCAGAGGCTTCAGAAGTGGATAGACCTGAGGGATCTGGTTATGTTCCCATAACTACCAACGATGCAATTCTTCCAGCAGGTATTTGCACACTTTTCTTCATGTTGCAAAAATCTTTTGATGATAATACCTGAGCATTCTATTTATATCAGATGCAGGTGATGTTAATGCATCTTTAATATCTTCTTCGGAGGCTTTAGTAAAGCCTGTGAGCACAGAAAGCTTTTCTTTGACAACACGCATGGTTTCATCACGTTCCGTTGCACTGGGGTCGATGTTTGGCGCAGCGGCCATGCCACTAGCGTCAGCGGTCTCGACAACAGAGGTAGTGACAACTCCAGCAGGAGTTGTGACTAATTCATTGGAGGCGCGGCTATTCCATCATCAGTATCACATATGACATCAGTACCTCCTGCTGTCATTCCAACATCCATACATCCTTCTCCTACAGTTTCAACACATTCGAAATAGAGTTCGGTTTCTAGCTTCTGTGAGAGAATTATTAACCGCAATGTTGAACTCGCCCTCGAACTCTTTCATGAATGCATTGAGGAGATCCTCAATGGAGAGGATTCTCTGGAGAGGGTCCATCCTCTCATGGTGAGTCAGTTAGACCATATCACCAGGATTGGAGGACCGCAGCGGGCAGCTCCTTATAAGGCTCGATGGGACGAGCAGGAGGTCCAGTTGTCATTGCTCAACAGTCTGTGCCAGGCCGACCTTGTCAAGCTGACAAACCAAGAAGTGGCTCGCTTACGAGCACAACATTTGGCTTTCCACACCGAACTGCAGCGGAATATAGAGCATCGGGCCCAACTAGTTGTGGGACTCTAAGGTTCTTCAGAGAAGTTATCTTGGGACCTGGCCCAGATTGAGAATAATATCGAATGCCACCGTAACTCAATAAGCCGTGAGCAGGAGATCATTGCTAAAGCTCAAGCTTCGATTACTAATGTTGAACTTGAAATTCGAACTTTTTCTGACAAGGCATCCGAGATTTCACGGCAAAAGGAACAGACCGAGCATGATGTCGTCGTCGGCATCAGGGAGTTGGAAGAATTTAAGATTTAGGCTGGACAACAACCTCCCATGGATGAAATGGACTTGCAGAGGAGAGCTCTAGAGACAACAAGAGAGTGCCTCCACCATAGGCTACAAGAGGTAGAAGATGCTTTAAAGGCTTTGTCTCAGAAGTAATTATTATTATTACTTATTGGTTATTTGTAATAATACAGAAAAAGACTTTGCTGTGTGCTGCTGTATCATTATTATTATTATCTTTCTTTAAAAAAAGAAAATTTAATATCATTTATCTATTTATTCTTATTTTATTACATACATATATGTATTTTATACACTTCATGGATAGTGACTCAAACTATGCAGAGGTTCAGGACGTGATAGTGAGAGTTTTTACATGAATTTAATCCTAACTGTGACCTATTAGGATTTACGAACAATAGGCAAATGTATGATGTTAACATGCCTATTGATGACAAACAGAGGTATAATATTAACGTGCTTATAAAATGACAAGCAGAGGTATGATATTAACATGCTTATAGGATTATTACCGCTCAGTGATGACTAGTATGACAGATTAGGAAAAGACAGAGGTATCATTAAACATGTCTCGGAGCTCAACCTATTCAGAGGATCTGGTCGTGATAGGAATGAATGAGCTGACTAAACAGAGGTGATTGTTAACGTGTTCGGTCTCAAAATCTGACTATCAGAGGTAACTTTTTAACTTGATAGGGAAAATGATTGTTGTCAGAGGTGACTTTTAACTTAACGCTATTAAAAACAGGTTCATCAGAGGTTATAACATTGGACTTTATGAAGTGTGAGTTTTGTCTTTTTGTCAGAGGTGAAATCGTCACTTGATAAGGAATTGATCTGATGTAAGGTTTTTAGCAAACCCCTAACTATCAACGGATTTGATTTGCCTTTACCAACAACCGTTTGAGTTGGGCTAGCCATACTATTCCCCTCAATATGGTGAGTTATCGAAAGTTTTGTTTGGGCTTAGATGCCAAACGTTTCCTCTTCACTTTGCCTTAGCAACTTTGGGTAATGATGTGTCCTTATATTTAAATAAGGATATTATCGTGACAGATTTGTCATAGGATTTTTAGCAAACCCCCAGCTATCAACGGGTTTGACTTGCCTTTACCAACTACCGTTTGAGTTGAGCTAGCCATGCTATTCCCCTCAGCATGGTGAGTTATCGAAGGTTTTGTTTGGGCTTAGATGCCAAACGTTCCCTCTTTCCTTTACTTTGATGGTATTAGGCAATTCATGCTCTTACCCCCAACATGATAGGATTGGCAAGGATTTTGTTTGGGCTTACATGTCAAACGTTTCCTCCATCCTTAGTCATAGAGACGTAGGATCCATTTTCATTTCAGACCATAAGTTAAGGTGTGGAACTTTGTGCTAGCGGTGAGTAAGAATTTCTTCTCTTATTGTAATGAAAGAGAGGTCGGATGAATTTATTTCTTTTAAGAATAATATTTTTTAGGAATTTTTCATTAATTGGCATCATCATCCGATCACCATGTTGAGTGATCAACCGGTATGCTCCATTTTAGTAGACCGTCTCTACTACAAATGGGCCCTCCCATTTTGGCTGAAATTTGCCCTTAGTCTTTGTGCGCCAGAATCATAGGATGTCTGACCACTAAGACCAAGTCACCTACTTTAAAATTTCGTTCCTTCACTTTCTTGTTGAAGGCTCGGGATATTCGTGCTTGATAAAGCTCTATTTATTGTTGAGCCTTTAAGCATTTTTCATCCAAAGCTTCCAATTCCTGAAGCCGTTGGCTATGTCTTTCCTCGGTAATCATTCTTGTAGCTAATTCTACCTGAAGAGAAGGAATTTGAATTTCCAGAGGTAGTACGGCTTTGCAACCATACACCAAAGAAAATGGTGTACTCTTCGTCTGTGTCCTAATCGTTGTGCGATAAGCCCATAGACAAGCTCCTAATTTTTCATCCCAATCGCACTGACTTGTAGTGACAAATTTCTGCAAGAGCTTCACAATGGTCTTGTTGAATGCTTCAGCTTGACCATTCGCAGCAAGGTTATATGGGGACGAAAATATATTCTGTATTATGAACTTATCACAGAATTTAGTATAGGCATTGCTAGTGAATTGAGGGTTGTTATCGCTGATGATCTGTCTAGGCACACCAAAGCGATAGATGATGTGGTGTTTGATGAAGTTGACCACATCGTTTGTTTTTACTTCTCTCAAAGGGATAATCTCTGCCCATTTTGAAAAGTAATCGGTTATAGCTAGTATAAACCGATGTCTACGAGAAGATGACGGACTGATGGGACCAATGACATCCATTCCCCATGTCTTGAATGGCTACGTAATCGTGGTTGGATGTAGGTACTCTGCGGCCTGGTGTATGAGTTTGCATGTACCTAGCACGCATGACATTTCTTTGCATATGCCATGGCATCTGACATCATTGTTGGCCAGTAGTAACCCATTCTTTTGATCTGGTCTTCTAATTTAGATCCCAGTTGGTGAGCATCACAGGCTCCGTCATGTGCTTCTTTAAGCACTTCTTGTGCTTCTTGTTGTGATAAACAGCGAAGTAAAACTCCACCTAGCATTTTTCTGTACAAGGTACTAAGCTCAGGATCATAATAGAATTTTTCGGCCTCCTTCTTCACTTTGGCAGCTTCTTTAGAATCTTCGGGTAATATCCCGTAAAGTGCGAAGTCGACAAACACGAACCGCCAATCTCTGGGCTCGAAGTTCATCCCTGACACATGGACCTCATTTGCCTTGAGTATTTCCTCAGGGCAAAGAAGCTCGCGGCTTCCAACCTCAATACTTTTGCTCGGCTTAGCAGCGAGTGCTAATGTAGCGGCGAGGGAAGCCAAGGCATCCGCGTATGCGTTCTCATGTCGTGGCACGTAGTCAATATAGAACTCTTTGAATGAGTTGGCAAGTTTGATTTTCGCCTTGTGGTAAGGTACGAGATGCTCATGTTTAACCTCGTATTCTCCTCTTACTTGATTCACTATGAGTTTGGAATCCCCATAGGCCTCTAAACGCCGGACCCCCAGTTGTTGGGCAATTTGCAGTCCCGTTAATAATGCATTGTACTCAGACACATTATTAAAACATGGCTGAGTTAGTGAGTATCCTTGGGGGATCACATGATTCTGCGGGGATATTAATACCACCCCCACTCCGGCAGAGTTCTTTCTAGCTGCTCCATCAAAGAATAGCTGTCAAATCGGTTCTTTAGAGACCATATTGGCTTCTGCCATCTCATCTAGAATATCCTCATAAAGTTTAGAGGATTGCGGGACAGGATGTTCCGCTAAGAAATCAGCAATCGCTTGTCCCTTGATCGTCTTTTGTGGTATAAATCGCATCTCATATTGTGATAGGAGGATCTACCAATTAGCTAACCTGCAATTGAGTGACCTAGGCTTGATCATGAGCACTCTCAAGGGATTTACCCGAGAAATCACATGGATTGTTTGGCCTACTAAGTAATATTGTATTTTCTGAACTGCAAATACCAGGGCCAAGCATTCTTTCTCTACTGGAGTGTACCAATGTTCGGCGCCTATCATAGTTCTACTAAGGTAGTAAATGGCTTGTTCGTGGCTGGAGGCATTAGTTTGGGCCAATAGGGTGCCAAGTGAATGGTCCATCGCCCGAACATATATCAATAATGGTTTTCCTGATACAGGGGCTACCAATACCAGAAGCTTTGTGAGGTACTTCTTGAGATCCTCAAAGGCTTGTAGACAAGCTTCATCCCAAACGAACGACACTCCTTTCTTCGTTAACTTGGTGAAGGGTTAGCATCGACTGAAAGATTGGCGATAAATCTTCAAATATATGCCAGTCTCCCTTGTAATCCATGAAATTCTTTAAGGTTTTTTGGTGGTTGCATCTCTTGAATTGCTTTTACCTTTTCTGGGTCTAAATAAATACCCTTGGATGTAATAATGAAACCAATGAATTTGCCACTAGAGACACCGAGAAAGGATTTAGTTGGATTCATTTTTAATTGGTGTTTTCTCATAATGTCAAACACCGCTTTCTAATCTTAGAGATGATCGTCTTTATTGCGACTCTTGATGGCCAAGTCATCCACATAGCACTCTACTATTTTATGGAGATGCTCGTGGAAAATTGTGCTCATATTACGCTGATATGTTGCACCTGCGTTCTTCAAACCGAATGGCATGACTGTATAGTAGTACATGCCTAATGGTGTCCTGAAGGTAGTGTGTTTCTCATCTTATAGGCACATTTTGATTTGATTATACCAGGAGAATCCATCCATGAAAGACATTCTTTCGAACCCACAGGTATTGTCAATCATGACATCCGTTATCGGAAGAAGGAAATTCATCTTTAGGACATGCTGTATTGAGATCCCAAAAATCAATGCAGATTCGGATTTTTTCATTCTTCTTGGGAACTGGAACGATGTTCGCTACCCAATCAGGATGTTGTTCTTCTCGGATGAAGCCAGATTGTATAAGCTTTTTCACCTCATCTTTGATTGATTCCATTAGCTCTGGACGGAATCTTCTTTGTTGTTGTTTTACTGGTTTCGCATTTGGCTTAATATTAAGTCGATGCATAGCAACTTAAGGATCTAAACCTCGCATGTCTTCATAATTCCAGGCAAAGAAGTCTATGTATTCTCGAACGAGAGTCACCAAGTCGTCTCTTTCATTAGGAGGCAAACTCTCGCTTATAAATATGGGTTTAGGATTGGTTTCATCACCCATATTTATTTGGATCACCTTATCCTTAATAGGAGGTTCACGTTGCTCAAAGCGTATGTTCCATTGGGCATCAAGATACTTTACTACTGCGTCATCTTCTATAAGGGCTAGTTCATCGTTTTCATCTGGGGTCGGGCTGACGGATGTCATATTTACTGTCATCTGTTTGAATAATACTCCTAGATTGATATCTGAATCCCAATCGGAATCTTCCACATTTTGGCAAATCATATCTTCAATATCAGAAGGATCGGGTGTTGTGACGTATCCCGACCCCCTGCCGATTTTGTGATAATAGTCCGGTTCTTTTCCTTCGGGCACGAATGAGGGAATCAAATCTCAATATCCCTTACCGAAATTTAATCCGGGTTTATGGATGAAATCATATCCCATTTTTGCCATCATCCGGAATGACTTTAATCCGTAATGATAGAATTAAGGGGCTTCCTGAGTTTCATCCTCTCTATTACTGGATGAGGCTACATGTGATTTAACCCTTAAAAAAAGAATAGGTTTTTGATCCGGTCGATGGGCTGGTACTTCGAACACCGCCCCATCTATATTTTCAATGTTTGACTGTAACATTATTGATGATCTAATTGGCATGTGCATGGTTACTAAAGTCTTGAATTCTGAGAGACTATCTGCATCCGTACTAGTAGCTGAAGATATAGAATCAGTAGCAACACCAGACAAATAAACAAAGTTTAGATTCTCATTTATTTCCCACTAGCCTTCATCACTGGAGGTGTCATTTACATCCAAAATCATCAAGATTAATTACAAGAGGTTCAAAGCCTTCATTGGCAATAAACACCCCTAACTCAGTATCAGCTTCATTCCCACTATCATATTCATTGTGTAGTGGGGGATTGACTTCAGCACTTTCAGCATACAAAAGGGCATCTACGAAATAGTTTTCAACACCCTTAAATGGTTGTTTATCAGCACAAAGTATGCACTTCTCCATCTTCATCCACGTATTTCATGCATTGGTGCAGGGTGGACGGGACGATCATATTGGCATGAATCCATGGTCGCCCTAGTAGAAGGTTGTAGGAAGTGTCTTCTTCGATTACGTAACAGGTAACCTCGCTTTTAAGATCTCTGATCTGGCATCTGAGCCTGATCTTACCCAAAGGATGACTGCCATTGGCGTTGAAGCCAAAAATGGCAGTATTAGTTGAAGTCAGTTTGTGGGGAGGGATCCTGAGAAACTGCATAAGCTTTCACTGCATAATGCTCAAGGCAGAACCCGGATCAATCTGAATTCGACTGACTTCTGTCGAGCCAATATACCTTGTATAGTACAGAGGCCTATTGTGCTTGATATTCTTCAACTGCATGTCCTCCAGTGTAAAAGTTATATAAGGGGCACGCCTCGATACTGAGTTGCAGTGCGGGCATGCCTCCTCAATCTCTTCTGGGAGATGGGCTAGGAAAGCTTCAGATTCTTCTAGGGCTTCCCTTAGTGCATCTCTTGTAGACTTTGACAGGCGCAATAACTCATACAGAGTTATTCTTGTAGGTATATTTGCCAACTGCGCCATAACATCAAACTGAAAAGAAGAGCTTTGCTCTTCAGGAACATCTTTCCGTAGAACCCGGTTATACCTGTACTCCTTTTGTTTTCCCTTATTGGAAATCTACTTAGTAGTTCCCTCATTGGCCTTTTTTGTTAACTTAGAGGAGCCAGCTTCTATGTTTGTGGGATCCTTCAGATATTGTCTCTCAGATCTGGTTCCAGAAAGTGGCGCGAGTTCATTCTCCACTGCTAGAGCAGTCACTTCTGATTCAGAATCTGTTAATAGAGGTATGTCATCTGCATCCTTCTCAATCGTTGCTGAGACAGCATTGCAGATGTGCTGCTTTTCTCTTGTCTTGGTTTTCTTCTTGGCCCCCACAGTTGTCCATTGTTTATCTTTGAGGATATCTGGATGCACCCAAAAGACCTCCTATTTCTGTGTTATGAAAGGGACTAACTCTTTCTTTTGATGGTTATGGGAGTCTAAATTAACCACCCTGAGCTCACCTTTTGGAATATATGTGAGCCCAAGTGGTACCTCTAGAGCACCCACTGTAAATGTAGCTGAGTTAGCTGTAACTCTTTTTTGTTCAGTTTTGAGCTGAACTGCTCCAGCATCAATCAACGCCTGAATTTTGTATTTCAAAATAAAATAGTTTTTAGTAGGATGGCCTACGATCCGCTGGTATAAGCAGTAATTCGGATCGTTAGCCTTTCCAACCTCATCAGGTCTCTTACTCTCTGGTAACTTGAGCATGTTGCGCTTGGTAAGCAAATTAAACATAGTAATAGTATGTTCATCCTTAAATGAATATTGTTTCTGTGACCTGGGTGGCCTCGCTGTGTTGCTTTTAGCTGGCCCTCCTTTTGGCTTGGATGTGTTTTCTATTGCCATTATGTCTTTCCCTCTAGAACGGGAGAAATGAGATGGAGGTTTGTTTGAGGTGACCTTTCTCGCAGATTGCTGTTCCTCGAGACGTCGGAGTATGTCCTCAGCCTGCTCACCCTGCTTGAGTAGGTCCATCCAAGATTTGGATTCAACCGAACCCATTTTGACCAAAACATCGGTCAGTAAGTTGTGTTCGCAAGTCTCTACGAGAGGCTCCTGTGCCATGCCATGTGGACACCGCATGGAAAGCTCTCGAAACCGCTCGATAAAAAGTTTCACTGTCTCATCCTCTCCCTGCTTTTCTGCTAGCAAGGATGGCACCGAGACCTCAGTATTATCTTCAAAGAATCGGGTTAAGAACTCACGTTCTACATCAGCCCATGATTTAATCGTTCCCTGGGGTAACTGCATGAACCAGGTAAATGCGGGCCCTTGTAAGGTTCTCGCAAATATCTTGGTCAAACTTGGATCATTCCCCATTAGGTGTCCTGTCTGTTACAGAAAATAGAAGATGTGTTATTGTGGAGAGCCTTTCCCGTCAAACGACTGAAGGTTTAACGGTTTGTAGTTTGCAGGGTAGGGTGTAGTCTCCCACTCTATGCAATAGGGACGCACTATCCCCACTTCCTGTAACTTCTTGCAGTGGAGAAGAGCTTGCAGCTTGTTCTCCATCTTTTCCATCTTCTCTACATGAGGGTTAATAACCACCTTCACTTTTTCTTTCTCTGAATGAAGAGGTAGTTCTTCATAGTCATATTCGCTATCTTTATCTATGTGGACATATTGTTTCTCTTCTTGCCGCTTAGAAGTGGACGACGAGGAATGGCCTTTCTTCGTTTGAGCCAACAATTCAATTAAGAGTTGCTTCATTTCTTCCATGGTCTCCTCTTACTGTTTGAGACGTTGTTCTTGTCTCTCAAGCCTTATAGAGACTTCTTCTGGAAGATCGGTCATATTCACTGCAGCCTCTGAACCTCTGTTTGAATTAGAATAAGATGAAGATACAATGGCAGAACATCTGTCTTCCTCCTCATCAGATCCTCCAGCTAATTTCTTATAATCCAATGGTATGGCAGCTCCTCTCCTAGCCCGAGTGTGTCGATACATGTCTTCTGGCTCGATAGACACTTCCTTTAACATTGGAGTGAACTCTTTATCTGAAGAGTCACTTTCGACAACTTTTTTGCCCTTACTCACCATATGGGATGAAGCTGCAGGCAGATCATCCCCAGAGTATATCTTCTTCACCATCCGTCTTCTCTTTGGCTCTGTAATCCGCTAAAAAACGGACGGTCTTGACTTGCATTTGCAACTTGATAGAACGGCTGAGATCAACCATTCACAGTGGCAGTGAGGAGTGGATTGGGAGGTGCTCCTCTTTTGAGTGAGATACTCTCTCAAATCCTGAGACCTGTTCTCATTTAAGTTTGCACTCTGACGCCTCTTGCGTCGCGAGTTTTGTTCATAATACTGGTTAGTTTGTAGTATTTCAGGGCTAAGGATTTTTTTCCAGTATCAGAACGATCTCTTTTGTGGAGCTTTCTAGAGTGCGTGCTAGCTTGCGTAGATGCATGGGCCCTGCACGCATCTAAATTATACTTCGGAATATATTGGAGGGTTTTATTAGAAATATGTTCATCATCCAAAGAGAAATTTGAAGACATGCATTCAGGTGAGTGCATAAGCACATCCTTGTATTTGTTTGCAAAGGAACATGATGGAACACCTGAAAGAGTAACCAAAAAATTGGGTGTACACTGTGTGCTCACTGCGCGTGTGCCCGAATAGACATCTGAATCCCACGATTGCGGAGTGTAACCTGCGGGATGAAACCCGCGCTTGCCCCTGCAGGTTTGCACCCAGGATTGCAACTGCAGTGTTCCCCCTGCCGGGTGCAAACCGCGGTTGAAACCGCGGGGTTGCACCCACGGGATTGCTCCCGTGGGGGTAATCCCGCGGGGTGCAACCCACAGTTGTACTTGCAAATTTCCACCTGTAGAACCTTTTCCGTCTAATGCATCATGCAGTGTTCCATTCAGGGTTGTTATCTGCTCATGCGGTGTTCTATTCAGAGTTGTTATCTGTATTGGATCTTGTAGACAGATCCTTTTTGACCGTAATTGTTCAGAAAGGCATGCCCGTTGGGCTTTACGCCTTAAATTCCTCTTTTGGGAGCGGGTGAGAGTTTGTTCTGTTTTTGGAGTTGGTGATGACGCCTTATGCTTTCTGACAGATGATGACGTCTTGTCAGTTTTAACGGGTGTTGATGCCTCATAAGTTTTAGTTTTTATGGGCAATGACGCCATGTAAGTTTTCATAAGCGATGACGCCATTTTATTTTCGGTGGGCGATAATGACTCACCTTTCTTAATCGTCGCCCGACGATGATGCCTAGGCTCCGAATCAGAGGAAGAGAGAAATTTCTCATATTTTTGCTGGTCGACTTCTACAACCAGCGTCTCAACAACAGATCTGATGGATACCAAATCGGACTGCGCCACAAAATTCTCTGTCGTGAATAGAGAGGCTCCCACGTGGTCTTCTTGTTTGCTCAAAAATTGCACCTTTCCTTCCATTGTAAAATTGTTTGATTACAACGAAAATTGAGATTACAAAAACAAAAGTTGGAGAATAACAAGAACGGGAATGTTGATTGATTACCTTTTTTATGTGGGTTCAGGTGGCGGTAGAGTCTCGCTTGTACACTCCATTGACCGTCTGACTTGGAAGAGGATCTGCTTCTTTCTCTGTGAACTCTTGAAGAAAATCTGCTCCTTCTGAATTCTCTGAACTCTGTCAAGAATCGCTCCAAAAGTCCCTTCAATGGACTTAACTTCTGTCTTTTATAGACTGAGGTAGCTTGAAATCCAGCATCGATTCTCTCTAAAAAATTGGATCACGGGATCTCCGCAACTAAACCAATTTACGGGTGTTATAAAATACAAAACGGAAAGAGACGAATTACAGCCCGCGGGTGCCACCCGCGGGATCGCTCCCGTGGGTTGGCACCCGTGGGAGCCCTCCCACGGGTGTCAACCCGCGGGAGTTCTCCTGCGGGCTGCCACCCGCGGGTGTCATCCCGCGGGAGTTCTCCCGCGGGCTGGCACCTGCGGGTGTCATTTGCGGGAGTTCTCCCATGGGTGCCACCCACGGGAGTTCTCCCGCAGGTGCCACCCACGGGAGTTCTCCCGCAGGTGGTTTCTGCAGTATATTATTATTATTATTTATTTTTTATAGTGTCTACAGTGTCATTCTGCAAAAATTGATCAAAAATACATAATTTAGAATAATTATTACTTCAAAAATCTATTCTTGAATTTATCATACAATTATCGTATTTATTATTTTTCTTTTGGTTAATTTCTTTCTCTTTTTTATCTTATTATTATTTTTTATATTTTTAAATTAATTTCATCCACATAATTCCATAATTTACAAGTTTCTTCTTCAAAAATTATCAAATTCCACTTTATTTGATAATAATTACATGAATTTGATAAACTATAGTTATACTAGTAACCCATGAAATATAATGCTAAAAAAGTAAGGTTTTTTACTTTTTCTATCTTTGATTTAAGCATAATACATCAATAAATCTATAAATTTTGTCAAAAATCCTTATATCTTTCCTAAAGTCTACCAAATCTACTACAAAGTAGGGATCGAATTTTGATTTACTCAAGTTCGTTCATTTAAATTATAGATCTAGATTTTGAGACAAAAATCTACTTTTTACCAAGAACAAATTAAAGAAATATTAAAGGGGAAAGAACTTACTTGTCGATTGGTGAAAATTTGAAAAGAATTACACAGAAGAGATTTGACTGTCGAAGGAAAAGATTTTTTGACATGAGTGCTATTGAAGGAAGCTAGGGTTTTGCTTTGTGGAGAAAAAGAGATCTAAGATCTATTTATAGATATCCTTCTTTATCGATGACTATCAACATGCGATTGGCGGCGCCTTCAACAGCTGTTCTCGGCTAGAAATTTTTTCTTTTTACAGTGGCAGCCATCGACAACAACTTTGACTGCCTCTTCGGTAGTGGTCCTCTGTTTGATAACTGTCAATACATTTAAAATGTTTTTATTATTTTTTTATCTTTAGTTAGTTGTTATTAGTCCCTTGACTAAACTTATTCCTAATATCTAGTTGTAGTTCTTAATTCTAAACTTAATTATAAACTAAAAATTAGTACCTAGTTATAAAGTTAATATCAATTAAAGATTGTTTGTTTTGTTTTTGAAAATTTTTTTAAAAAAAAGAAAAGAAATTTTGAAAATCATTATAAGTATCAAAACTAAGTTATCTTAATAAGTCATCCCTCCAATTTAAAATGCACAATATACTCAATGAATCGATATATCCATTTAATTAATCAAGAACAAGTAGAAATTTAAGATAGAAGAGCCTAGAAATTACCTCGGTCTGATACACATGATGTAACAATCTGCAAAACAAAACTGTTAGCATATAATATATAATAGTATACATAGTGTCTTCATCTAGCGCATATCAATGAGATGTCGAAGGATCCAATAGATCGTAAGATTCCTCTAGGTACTTTACAAATTCCAACTAGTGCTTCAATCATTTCCCATTAACTTTGAATATATGACCATTCTTTGGATTTTCAATATCAATTGCACCATGTTGATACACATGTTTCATTATAAATGGTCTTATCAACTATGAATACAATTTTCCTACCAACACTTTGTCATAAAGATAAAAAATACAGTCTGTGATACGATAATCGTGCCACATTTTTATTTTCTCTTTTGAAATGCGTAAATTATTGTATGCATCATGTCTCATCTCTTCCAACACATTTAATTATATTTTTTGTAATTGTTGGCAGTGAAAAATTCTAAGTAAATAGGATTTTCCATAACAGAATGCGGAGCTAATAAGTTAGCTCTGCGCCTGGCAATTTTAGCCTCGCATTTGAGTAAAACGCAGAGCTACTCAAATAACTTCGCGTGCTGGTTCTTTAGCTCTGCGTTTTGGCGAGATTATCTCCGCGTGAGCAGATAACCAGAATCTCAAAATTGATTGAGATTATGATCTACGCTTATCCAAATACCCAGATTAAATCTGATCAGAACTCTAAATCAAGAGATTTAAATCAAAACTAAGATATTTGATTGGAATCCTTGATGAGAACAAATTCTATTTAGATAGAAACTCTCATGTCATCCTAAGGCTATAAATAGCCTCTTGAGGCAGCCTTAGGGGATCTTTTCCGGAGAATCAAATTTCTCGAGCATCTTGGAGAGTTCAAGTTACGCATAGAGTCTTGAATTCGTGAAGAGCAGAGAAGAAAAGATCCAAAAGTTGGCCGCCATCTTCAAGAGAAGAGTTCGACGTCAGATCGTCCAAAGGAGCTACTTGATAAATCCCATCGCCACACAGATCCCACATCATATTGTAAAAGAGGGTGATAGACATATAAATCCTCTCGTTTGCTCTCTTTTTTTTGGTTCACTTTCGTTGTAAATCAAGCTATTTCAACGGAAGGAAGACAAGGAATTTCTGCTGCGAACAAACTGGCGACCACAGTGGGAGAAGTCTCTTTCACCAGAGAAGAGATCGTGGCGCAATCTGACATCGAGATGATCGGATCCGACGTAGATATGCTCATCGTTGAAATCGACTAGCAGAACTATGAGGAGTACCTCTCCTCTGAATCAGGTAACCTGGACGAAACACGACACTATCGTCGCGTGCACTCCAATACCCGAGCAACGGGTAAAAAGGTATCCACTGATGAACGGAAATCCTTGGAGACTGCGGCCATAGAGCCGGTGTTTGGGCAGGAAATTCTTGGAGACTGCGGCCATAGAGCCGGTGTTTGGGCAGGAAGAAGACATGTGTTTGGGCAGGAAATCCTAGCAGAGGATGACTTCTCTATTGCCGAAGAAGACATGAGAACTGGATTGACCAGAACCCAACTCCGAAATAGAAATCGGAGAGCTAGGCGGAAGGCCCTCAAAGCCCGTATTGAACGCGAGGCTAACTTCATTGAACGCGAGGCTATGATCCCTCGCAAACTGGCTCACGTTAATCGCAAGACCAGTCAGTATCGCGTTAAACACGAAGATATAACTTGCGTTAATCGCAAGGACAAGCTAGCATGTGATTCTCCACGCGAGGCTATTACTGAGCATAGCGAGAATCATGAAGCCAGAAAGATTTGCGTTAATCGCAAAATTTCTAACACTCGTGATAAACGCGAGGATAAAATCTCCTTAAAGCCAGCGTGTGATTCTCCACACGAGGCTATTACGGGGCCTAGCGATAAACGCGAAGCCAGTACAACTTGCGAGAAACGCAAGATTTTTGACACTCGCGATAAACGCGAGGATAAAAATTCAATAAAGCCAGCGTGTGATTCTCCACGCGAGGCTATTACTGGGCCTAGCGATAAACACAAAACCAGTACAACTTGTGAGAAACGCAAGATTTTTGACACTGGCGATAAACGCAAGGATAAAATTTCCTTACGGCCAGTCTCCACGCGAGGCTGATACTGAGCTTAGCGATAAACGCGAAGCCAGTAGTACTTGCAATAAACGCAAGGTTCCCCAGCTCCGCATAAATCGCGAAGACGATTGGCAAATTGTCGTTAATCGTAAAATTTGCACTAGACGCAAAGTTGTGACTTGTGTTAATCACAAGAGTAAGCCAGCGTGCAAGAATTTTCTTCCAAGTGGGGCTAAGATTCCAGAAGATAAACTTCTGAAGAAATGCCAAGCCAGCGTAAAATGGGAGGCTAGCGTAGCAAAATGCGAAGCTATTCTTCAGGCCCGCGACATAAAACGCGAAGCTAACTTTCAGCTCCGCGTAGATCAATCCGAATACAAAATCAGGGCTGATTGTCACATCAATGGACCAGAACTGAACTCCAGTGATTCCAAGAAACTTCAACAGTCTCCTGGACCTTCTAAACAATTGAATGGGTCCTACAGCTCTATGATTAAAGCCACTGACCTGAGGGAGTATCTAACTAAAAAGAGAAGTATAGAACAAGTTCAATCTAAACCTGTCTGTCATTACCAGCAGCTTATGACGGTGGTATCCGCTATAATAGAGAATTGTTGCTGTAGCAAGAACAGGGTATTATTGTTTGACCGATTAAATAAGTCAGACAGAAACCCTGCTAAGAAAACAAAGGCTCTCCCCGAGAAGAATGGAGAGTTGTAACTTCCAACATGATCGGCAAGGGTAAGAAAGTCATTGAAAGAGATGATAACTCAGAATCAAGTGATGAAGAACCTCATTACTTTACCCGACTAAAATCTGGAGCTGTCCTGCCTCGAAACTATAAGAAACTTATAAAATGTTCTTATGACGACGATAGCGATAACTCGGCTATAGCGTCACCTCGTTCCTCTGCATCATCTCGGCTACAAAAGTCAGCATCACATATGGCGGATAAATCTGACGACATCGATCAAAGATTTGAAGCCCAAGAAAAGATGATTCGGGAGCTACAAAAGACAATTGAAGATCTTAAAATGATCTCTCGAAAGTGGTTGAGAATACCCAAAAAATCGTCGAGGATAACGTCAAAAAGGGAAAAGAGTCCTCGTTCAATAAATTGAACGAGGAAGATAAGGAAGACAAGACCCACTCAACACATGAGGACGAGGACAAATATTCTTTTCATGACCCACATGAAGAGAAAATAGAGAAATTGCAAAATCAACTCGAAACGCTAATGCACAAAAAGGAGTTGAAAGAATCAGTGGTATCAAGGCTATATCCGCCTGAATGGGATTTGACACCATACCCGCAGAAATATAAACCGCTCAAATTGGAGCCGTACGATGGGAAAGGGTCTTCCAAATAACATATTTATTACTTTTTGTCCCAGGCAGGACATTTGATGGAAATGACCCAATAATGACTAAGATATTCGCAAGTACCTTGCGAGGGCCTGCCTTCACTTGGTTTATGCAGCTGCCCTCAGGTACTATTAATACCTGGTTTGATGTGAGAAACTATTTCTTGTACGTTTCTTTGAGGAGATACGAAAATTACGGTTCATTCCCTCCTTGCAACTAAACAAGGGGAACACAAAACAGTAAAAAACTTCATAGAAAGGTTCCGAGAGAAGTCGGTGCATTGCAAACGCGGAATGGTCGAGGAAACTCTAGTCGAGACATGTCAACATAATCTTAAGACTAACGTGCTCCTTAAAATGGGGGCCATGGAGTCTAAGACTTGGAGAGATTTGCTCAAGCAAGGAGAGCAAGCCGAGAACTTAATCCGTCGAGTTGAAGAGTCTCGTGGATCGAAAAATATCAGAAATAATAGGCCATAAACCCAAAATAATAATAAGAATAAAGGGAAAGTGGCAATGACATCAGAGGCAGCTCCACAGAAGACAAATCCCCCGAACTCAAAGCCCCGAAATCAGAAGGGCGCAAGACAAAATAGGCCCCGGCAAGAGAGGACCTATACCTTCAAGGTAGAGCAAACGCCTACACTCTTCCACCTGCTCCTGAGGAAGGGAATGTTGAAAATCCCGGAGAATAGAAAACCGGAGGACGCTGGTAAAACCAACGACCTCAACTATTGTCTCTACTACAGGAATGTCGGACACCCAACTAGCGATTGTTACCCTCTAAAGAAAAGAATCCAAGCACTGATAGAAGCCGGAGTTCTGACGCTAAAAGAGGAACAAAAGAAGGTCACTGCCAACATGGCAACCCTAGTGGTTGGAACCCATGAGTTCCCCGCAGAGGTGACCCCAATACCAAAGGGGAAGCTGGTTACAAATAACCATGACCCGCACAATAAGGCTCAAGAAGGACGCGTCCCCGTAACAACTCAAAAGGGGGAAATCATGTGGGTCCACCCTGATTTACTACAGGATGAACAGTGGACTACTGCAGGGGGTCAGAAGAAAAAGCGGAGTAGCAATACTATTTTTGCAAAAATAAAAGATGAATATATAATTGCAGGGGCATTAACAGACTCTGAAGAGGAGCTCTAAGCTATGGCCACTCATCAGGATGGGGCAGGCCCTTCCGGCACTCGATCTGGAAAAACATATCTCAAGGACTATACCAGAGTAAACCCGAAAGATATATATACGGAACTTGCGAAACCTGCAAAACAGAAAGGACTTTGCTTCTAGAAAAATCCTGGAAAAGATGAAGGAGTCAAAGACGCTACCTTCAAATTTGATATAATAGTTCAGCTGGCAAATATTCCAGCTCGAGTCATGCTTTACAAGTTGTTACGGTTGTCAAAATCAACTTGCGAGGCATTGAGAGAGGCCTTGGCAGACTCTGTGTCATTTCTAACTCAGATTGTCGAGCCGGCCAATGAAGAACAGGACTGTTGCCCTCGGTGTCATCAAGTGAGGAGGCAGATCCCACAAATTATCTTCTTTTCAGAAGACATGCAGGTAAGAAATATAAAGCACAACAGGCCTTCATATTTTACTGGATATGTCGGATCCACGAAGGTGGATCACATCTAGATTGATCTAGGATCTGCGCTAAGCGTCATTCCCAGAAGGTTGATGCAGCTATTGGGAATTTCTCCCCATCGCCTGATGCCAACCAATACTACAATATATGGGTTCAATTCCAATGATAGCTGTCCCCTTGGAAAGATCCGATTCTGGTGTCAAATCGAGGATTTGAAGACGGAGGTCACATGCTACGTCATTGACGTAGACACTTCCTATAACATCTTACTAGGACGGCCTTGGATCAATGCCTATATGATAGTCCCGTCGACTCTCCACCAGTGTATGAAGTACTGTGATGAACAAGGAGAAGTCCGGACACTAGTTGCAGATAGGCAACCATTTAAAGGGCTGGAAAACTACTTCACGGATGTTTTACTCTACAAGCCAGCCCATGAAGTCTCCGACAACCTCAACAAGCCTCAAAAGTTTGACGAGAGCAGCAACGAGGCAGATACGGAGTACGAGCCTCCCGAAGAGAACGATGGGGGTGATTATGAAATCAGTTCTCACATAGATTTTAATTTGAATTTTGATAATAATGTAGCTAATGTAGTAGAGGATGAGTGGATTATCAATGAAAACATAAAGTTAGTCTACGAGCCTGCTGTAGCTACTGAATCTGAACCTTCTTGTACTTTCACCGAAGTGGATGGCCTGTCCGAACTTGAAGTTCTGGTGGCATACCATTTGCCACTCAGGTCATCCCTCCTCTCTCAATCAAAAATAACTAAGGGACAAGGTCACTTCTTCGAAGTGCCTCCTCGACAGAGGTCCCAAAGGCCGATCATGTTCGGCAAAGTAATTACGTCACCTCGACAAAGACAAACCAGTGAAAGTGATGAACAAACATTACCTCAATTTCACTTATATGAATAGAAATCCCGACAAATGATGGAGAAAATGGGTTATAATTCTACTCAGAAACCGAGGTTAAACTTTGGAAAAGGGCGACGAAATCTCATACCCTCATTTAGACCGAGAGGAAAGAGCCCAAACTATTATCAAAAGATTCGCAGGGGGTTGGGCTATGTATCTACTCCCCCCTCACCACCATGCCAATATGAGGAAAAATCTTTGTCCGATGAGGATTTAAACCTGATTGATCAGGACTCGGATCTAAGTACTGGCACTTAGTTTCAATCCTTGACAGCCAATATGGTTTCAGCCGCACCAGAAAGCGATGAGGAACCAATTGATGTTCAAGATGATTCCTGGGCTAAGCATATGGACACTCTCTGGGATGTCCGCTTAGAACAGCGTGACCCACCCACAGAAGATAAGCTAGTACATGTCAAGATGGGAACGGACGAAAATCCTAAGCCCATCTTCATAAGCGACACACTAACGCCCTTAGAAAAAGAAGAACTTATATTTTTTATCAAAGAGTATATAGACGTATTCGCATGGAGCTATGAAGACATGCCCGGGCTTGACCCTCAAATTGCCCCGCACCGGTTAAATATTAAAGAAGACGCCAAACCAGTTAAACAACAACAAAGGCGTTTTCGACCAAAATTGATGGGGGCAATAGTTGCCGAGGTCAACAAGCTTATTAAATCCAGATTCATCCATGAAGAGCAACATCCTGATTGGGTGGCTAATATAGTGCCGGTTTGTAAGAAGAACAGCAAAATCCGGATATGCATCGATTTTCTAGATCTGAATGCTGCATGTCCTAAGGATGAATTTCCACTCCCCATCACCGTTGTGATGATTGATAATACTTGCGGTTATGAGAGGATGTCTTTTATGGATGGCTTCTCAGGCTATAACCAGATTAAAATGCATCCAGATGATAAAAAGCACACGGCTTTCAAAATGCCGCTGGAGGTAAACAGTTACACGGTGATGCCTTTCGGATTGAAGAATGCCGGTGCCACCTACCAACGTCCGATGAGCGTCATATTCAAAGAACACCTGCACAAAACGGTGGAGTGCTATGTGGATGACTTAGCGGTCAAAAGCAGGAATAAAGAAGATCATCTGCATGATTTAAGGACAGTCTTCGATCTTATGCAAAAGCACCATGTGAAGATGAATCCCACTAAGTCTTTTATGGAGGTGTCCAGCGGGAAATTCCTTGGGTTCACAATAACCTCAAAAGGAATTTTCCTTGACCCCGAAAAGGTGAAAGCGATTAGTGAAATGCCACCGCCCCGCAATCTTAAGGAATTAAGGGGATTACAAGAAAAGTTAGCCTATATCCGGCGCTTCATCTCCAATCTATCAGGGCGATGTCAGCCGTTCTCTAGACTCATGAAAAAGGGGGGTTTCTTTCGTATGGGATGAGGCATGTCAATAGGCGTTTGACGATCTCAAAGAATACCTTACCAAACCTCCTGTTCTTATGGCACCGGTCCCTGGGCAGCCATTCCTTATATATGTAAGGGTCATGGATAATGCGTTAGGAGCATTACTTGCTCAGTATAATGAGCATGGCCATGAACACGCCCTCTATTACTTAAGCAGAACAATGATCGGGGCCGAACAGCGGTATATCCCGATTGAAAAAGAATGTCTAGCCCTAGTGTTCGCCGTTCAGAAAATGCGACACTATCTTTCAGGGAAAACAATTCATTTCATACACAGGTCAATCCCTTGAAAATCCTGATGACAAAATCGGAATCCTTAAATGGCCGATTAGCAAAATGAGCATTGCTACTATCGCCATATGATATACACTTCGTCCCTCAAAAAGCCATGAAGGGACAGGCGATCATCGATTTCCTAGCAGATCATCCAATCTGGTCCAATTCCAAACAGACGTCAGAGGTCAACACAGTTAGCAAAGAACAACCATGGCAAATGTTCTTTGATGGTGCTGCCAGACGATCTGCTGCTGGAGTGGGAGTTGTGCTAATATCCCCACATAAACATATACTGCCTAACGGTTACTCATTAACAGAACCGTGCACGAATAATGTGGCGGAATACAACGCGCTCATTATCGGCTTAAAAATGGCTCTGCAATTGGGGGTGAACTATCTAAAGGCATATGGAAACTCTAAACTCATCGTCAACCAAATGACGGGTGAGTATGAAGTCAGACATGAAGCCCTCATCCCCTATCATCAGCTAGCCATTGAGCTAGCAGGGTATTTTGAACGGTTTTATATATATCATATATCTCGGAATGAGAAAGTCTACGCAGATGCTCTCACCGCACTAGCTGCAACATTAGAAATCCCGCTGGGTGAAGCTAAAAGCATCATTATTGGTAGCAGAGAACTCCTCCACCCAAATATGGTATTCCAAACCAAAGAAGTGTGCCAGACAGGCTTAATTCTGGAATCTCGTAATTGGCGATTTCCATTTATAGATTACGCCCTATATGGGACACTACCAGAGGATCCAAAGGAAACTGCCTCGATAAAGAGGAAAGCCCCAAGATTTTACTTTGATCGTACACTTCAAACTTTATATAGAAAGTCAAGTGATGGACTCCTGCTACGCTGCATATTGAAAGCAGAAGTAGATGAAGTGCTGAGAGAAACACATGATGGAGTGTGTGGAGCTCATCAGCCCGGTCCAAAACTCGGAGACCGCATAAAAGGCTGGGATACTACTGGCCGAAGATGATTACAGAGGCAATGGCATACGCTAAACGGTGCCATGCATGCCAATTATATGCCAATTTTGTTCATCAACCCCTAGAATACTTGCACAATACCGTTGCTAGTTGGCCATTTGAGACATGGGGAATGGATATTTTGGGGCCAATAACTCCCCCGTCATCCAGAGTACATCAGTTTATTCTTGCAATAACCGATTATTTTTCAAGATGGACCGAAGCCGTGCCCATGAGAGAGGTGAAAACGACAAATGTGATTAAGTTCATTAAGCATCATGTCATTTACCATTTTGGCTTCCCCCGAAGGATCATTCATGATAATGGACCGCAATTCATCAGCCAGAGATTCTCAAAATTCTGTGACAAGTTCAGAATCAAGGATATTGCTTCAATGCTATATAGTCCCGCGGCAAATGGATTGGCCGAAGCTTTCAACAAGACGATCATTATACTCCTTCGAAAGTTTGTCTCTTCCAACAAACGAGACTGGGATGAAAAGCTAGGAGAGTGCTTGTGAGCTTATAGTACTACCGTTCGCACCCCAACAAAAGCTACCCCGTTCTCCTTGGTTTATGGAAGTGAGGCCGTCTTGCCTCTCGAAATCCAGATACCATCGTTAAGAGTGGCCTTAGCCACAAAGATGACGACAGAAGAGCGCCATCAACAAAGATTGCAAGAACTAGAGGCGTTAAATGAAAAACGTCTCAGGGCTCAACAACAAATTGAGTTGTATCAAGCCCGAATCTCGCGAACGTTCAATAAAAACGTTAAACCAAGGACCTTTAAATAAGGAGACTTGGTCCTGGCTATTGAAAGGCCAATGATTCTAACCGACAAGACTAAGGGTAAATTTGAACCTGAGTGGGAAGGACCGTTTATTGTGGAGATGATATATTCTAGTGGAGCCTACCGCTTAATGAACTAGAATGGCGATAGGATGATGATGCCAATCAACGGCAAATTTCTGAAGAAATACTATGTCTAAAATAAACCGGAATGATGATAGAGTAACTGTCACATCTGGTTCAGATCCCTAGGAGTATAACTATCCACCAGTTCAAGTTACGCACATGAGCACTTGGACTAGGCATGCCCAATTGGGTGCCTCTGCCGAAATCTGGTGATTCTGACCCGATCATCTTGGTATGTGCAGTTCAAGTTACGTATGAGACCTTGAACCACCTCCAATCAAACTCCAGGCATGCGCAATTGGGTGCCTTTGCCGAAATCTGATGATTCTGACCCGATCATCTTGGTATGTGCAGTTCAAGTTACGCATGAGAGCCTTGAACCGCCTCCAATCAAACTCCAGGCATGTGCAATTGGGTGCTGCCAAAATCTGGTGATCCTGACCCGATCATCCTGGTATGTGCAGTTCAAGTTACGCATTAGAGCCTTGAACCGCCTCCAATCAAACTCTAGGCATGTGCAATTAGGCGCCTCTGCCAGAATCTGGTGATCTGACCCGATCACCTCGGTATTAGCAATCTAAGTTACGCAGATGAGTCTTGGACTGCTTTACCTAAACAACTAAATCATTTTGATGACAAGTTATCTGTTGTGCAAACAAATTTTATAGCCAACAGATAAAAGAATCAAAAGATTTCCTTTATTCATCAATCGAAAAGAATAAAGTTACAAAAGAATTCAAAGAATTAGTAAAGCTCTCTCTTCTATTATAAGTTCTTATTACGTGAAAGAATAGAATGAAAGAAAGTTATGGATCTCCTAGGAGCCTCAACTTATTCATCGTCTCGTCAATTACTCGACGGCGAGTCTCCTCCACGGAGTGTTGAGCCAGCCAGCGTAAATCATCATCATTTATTGCCAGTTGCTGGGCCAACTGCTGACAAGATTCTTTAATAGTATGGCTCCTCATTATGCCTTCCTGTTCGAGCTATCCTTGTTGAAGAATCAGCTCTTCGCGTTTCTTAACGGATTCCCCTAACCGAGACTCACTGGCTTCCAGAATAGCTCGAGCCTTAGCAATAGTCCCTCTAGCTCTAAGGATGACGGCATGACTCCCCTCAATCTTGAAGTCCACTATCTCTAACCCCCTGAGGATTGATTCTTGACTGGCTCGCAGTTCTGCTAACTCCCGAGACCAGACTTCCTCTTGGCGCCTCAGTTCCTCTTGACGAGCCACTAACTCTGCCCGAAGCCGTGCCGACTCAATCTCAGTGATCGCTTCCACATCCGCTTGGCGAACCGTGTTTAGCGTGTTCACCTGATCTTCCAAAGCTTCAAGGCGGGCCCGATAGGGAGCTGCTCGGTCTCGTCCCCCAATCCTTTCAATGTTATCTAGATAGCTGGACAACATTGGATGTCCAAGATTAAAGAAATCTCTTCCATCCAGGATCATTCCGACACACCTCCTTAGTAGCCGCAAAAAGTCATTTACACTGTGGTTGAAGAATTCTTCGAGTGGGTCCACAGTATCTATGTTCAAAGAAGGCAGCGCTAAGGAAGATGTCGCTGGGGGAGGAGTGGCGTCCGTTGGAGTCGAGGAAGAAGATGCCCGTCCCTATACAAGTTCATGGCATGCATGGCCAATAAAGCCAATATGGACTTGGCAGAACTGGGAACCTGAGGAGAAATATCACTGGTACAGATCATTCGAGTAGCACCACCAGCAGGAGTAGACGATGGAGTGTTTTCACCCAAAGCTCCTCCTGTGGCAGAAGTGGCTTCAAATGAGAACTTCAGATTTTCTTCATCTCCCATTGGCAGAAAACTTGAAGTTGGAGGAGTCACAGGTGTCTCGACAGAGATAATGGTAGAAGGTGTTAATATTGCTGGCTGAGGAGCAGAGGGCACACTAAGAACTACTGGAAGGGTCTCTTCGAAGCAGACCGTTGGTGTTGGAGACGACAGACTTGGGGATGGAGTAGCTTCTCTTGTTGCGGCCGCGACAATGACCTCTGTTTTGTCATCACTCCCAAGTTCATCAATTGGGGGAACTGAAGAAGGAACTGAGCATGGGGCCGGCGTGAAGTAGTCTGCATCAAACTCATTTGCAGAACTACCCAAACCACCCACCGAGCCAGTTGTGCCTGAGTAATCCACCAAATCCTCAGACTCCCCCTGGTAGTCGAATGCATTGGCGAGTGAGGTTGAATACCTGCATCTCAAAAATCAGGCAAAAAGTATTACATATAAATAATGAACAATGAAATAAAATAATAAACAGAAGACTACCTAAAGATACAAGACCAGTGGTCGGACTTGAGGGAGGAGCTGTCGTTGTTTCTAGAAGTACATCCGTTTCACTACCCAGAGGTTGCTTCGCAGTATGTTCGACGGATTCGGCGGTTGGGGGAGCCAGGACCTCAGTAACACCTGAGACTTCAACAGGTCTGCTCTCCTCCGCTGATGCTGATGGCAGAGTAGAGGCGAGTAAATCCGTTGCAAATTAGACTGTTGCCTGGTGGGGGACTACCAGCGTCTCCCCACCTAGTTTCTTCTTGTTCTTGGTAGGTCCTTCTCTTAGGGCTCCCTGGCGTTTAATGGCTGGACTTCGAGGGTGGGGAACCAAGTCTTGAGGAGCACCACCATCATCGCCGTCATCATCATTATCATTATCGTCATTGCCATCAGAGTTGCCCAAGTCTGATGGATCGGTCGCCGCACCAAGGAATTCGTCCATTCCTTTTACCCTCACTCTTTTAGCCCCTTTGCGGCTAACATAGAAGGCCTCTATCTCCTTGCAGCAGCTGCGGTTAATAGAGAAGTTGGACACATCGGCATTGGCAACACTGAACCAGGTGCAAAAGCTTAATACCATACTCAGCTCTGGCAATTTCAGGGGTAGCATAAATTCTGCTCCGGTTCCTTCAGCAACAAAATGGAACCAGCCCCGTGCTCCTGCGTATAGATTTCCTTCGTATGCCAACTCTTTATTTGTATTTCCTGCGTAAAGCTGCGTATATCCAAATTGACGAGCAAATCTGCTCGGGATATACGGCTCTATGTAGCACATGGTGTCTTGCCTATACACCAAGTGTCCGGGGCGAATATTCAATAACCACCAGAAGGCCCCTGATGATAAGTTTGTGAACTTGTTTGCTCCCAAAATATCTTTAAACTTAGATCCATACTCTCCCCCAGGGAAGTCTAGGAAGCAGCGGAAGATCTCATAGTTTTGATGATGACGGAGTGTCCTACGGATTTGAGACATATAATTGCTCTTCCAGACAGAGCGCTCGTACTTCTCTACGAAGAACGGCTTGTCATTTGGATTGTAATCCACGACACTCATCATAAAGGAGCAGTGCATGACTATCCATACCATTAAATATGTGTAGGGCATCTCTATCCTTTGGTTCGGTATCTTCACTGTAGCAGCTTCTTTGGCCGCTTTACCCTTTCTAACTTTGCCTTTGTTCTTCACTGCTGGCATAAAGCTGTTGCAGAGGGCCCGGAGCCCGCTTTAGAGGTTGGCAACCATTGCTGGTAATAACCTGAATGGTCATCCATAGGCCAATAGAACGACTGGATAGACGACGCTCTTGGCGATAGCTTCCTTAGGCAGCGAAGGGACGACACACCTCTTCAGCCACAACTTTAAAAAACCAGCCAGGAGACCCTTCTCAGAAATAGGAAACTGGGCTTGATAATGGAAGCTCTGAAAGACTGTGTCAGGACTAAATCCTCCTTCATTTGATTCGGTCATATATGTTGTGGCTTCTAAGTTGGAGATACGCTCCTTCACTTCTTTGATACTAACGGAAGGGCGTCCACGAACCATAGGGAGACTCTTTCAGATTGATGAAGAGATAGTCTGCCCATTTCTTATGGCCAATTCCTTGGTTCCTTACTCCAGCTTGGTCAGCGCAAATATGATAGTGGCACATCATTTCCCAGTAGGTCTGGTAGATGTGCTCATCCCTCGCTTTTAGCATCTTTAATTCTTCAGTAGTGGGGATATATTCCTCATAAGGGACTTCGTCCATTGATAACCCCGACACTTCGAACATATCGTGGAGAACAAATCCCAGCTCACCCACCGGTGTAAAGAAGGTGCCGATTTTGGGGTTATACATCTCCAGCAGGCTGAACAAGTGGTACGAACTTTGAGGCAAACCAAACTGGACGTTTCTAATGGCTTTGTACAAGCCAATTTCCTTTAGGGTCTACTCATGGGTGTCCAGTATGTGTTTGACAAGTCTGAACCACTACATGTTGCCCGAGGAGTGGACCCATCTGGGCATTCTAAAGTCTTTGGCGGGGTACTGTCCACTCTTAACTAAGAATTCGCTAAGGAAAGTCTTAGCACGAATCGGGACTTCACCAACAGGGTGCTCTTTGGTGACTCTGCCTGGGAGGAGCCCCGTAATACATCTAGGGGGACCATCTTGAAAAGCCCTATTCACGCCGAACTTGCCGGTCGCAACACCATTATACTCACGAGTTAGTTCAAATTTTAACTCGCGGTGGGAAGAAAGCCTTTGGAGGTACACCAAGGGGTAGCCACGCTCCATGTCAGGCAAAAACATGAGCAGATCCCCGGCCTAGTACAACCACTTGCTCTCTTTTTCGAATAAGATTTCATCCGAGTGCGCTATAGCATCTCCAAAGAGAAACGCCAGTTTCTCCAACGCCTCCTGGTTCATGGCTTCAAAGGGAGTATCCGTTATAATTTCCCGTGTGGTAGCAGGGCTGTATCTGATTAGCTTCTCCCTGCGCTCTCTCAAACCTGGCTTGTATGTAGCAAGAATAGTGGTGAAGCGAAACTGGGTGACTGAGTCTACACCCCACCATGGCCGAAGTAATGCTCTTAAGGGAGTGGATCCACTAAGTAGCCAACTGCAAAATCAAAGAATCGGAAAAAATTCTCACAAAATCGAGAAAATATGCTAAGTATGGAAACGCCGAGCTAAGGATAACTCTGCGCGAAGTTAAGAAAATAGCCTCGCGTTTTGACAAAACACGAGGATGACAAAATAACTTCTCGTTTACAAACGCGAAGCTAAAATTGTAACCTCGCGTCAGAACGCGATAGTTTGCAAAAATAACTTCGTGTTTAGAAACGAGGAGATAACGCGATAGGTTTGCATGGAGGAAGACCAGAGATCTTTTCCTTCTTCTCCAAGCCATTTGGCCGGAGTACGGCGATCTTGCCGGTAAAAGAGATGATTGGCTGCTTAAAACTTAGCCAAATTACTCCTAAAAAAGTTCTAAAAGTCCAAGAAGTGAAGAATCTTACCGCCGATAGGCGAGGTGTGAACTGGCTAGCCGCTGCGGCCACTTCCACGACCAATACCGCCGCTACTGAAGCCAGTCGCCGACGGCGAGGCTGCGCGTAAAGAAGCACGGGTCTTGGGTGCCATTGCTTGCGAGATCTCGGAAGAAATCGACGAAAATCGAGTCGAAAATCGCCTGAATCGTCGGAGTTCTGGAGCTCTAATCTTTTGAAAATCCTTTGAATGAAGTGAGGAAGAAAAAGAAGAGACTCCATTTAAATGAAAAAAACCGCCTCTTGGTATTCGGCTCAAGAATCGGAGCAACTAACTGATTAGTTGCTCTCCAAAACGCGAAGCTATTAGTTTCGATTGGTGATGCGAAACGCGAAGCTATTAGCTCTGCGCAGCTATGCAAAACGCTCAAATAACTTGATAGTTTAGCTACGCGTCTCTATGAAAAGTTTGGACTAGGCATGTGCAATTAGGCGCCTCTGCCGAAATCTGATGATTATAACAACGATCATCTTGTTATGTGTAATTCAAGTTACGCATCAGAGCCTTGAATTACCTCCATCAAACTAAGGTATATGCAATTAGGCGCCTCTGTCTAAGTTAAATGATCCTTATCCGATCATTTCAGGTGCTAACAAGTCTAAGTTACGCAAATGAGCTTTGGATTGTTTTACCGAAACTATGAACCATCTATTTGTTGAGCAAGCAAGATTCTTGAAGCCAACAGATAAAGAGAAAAAGAATTATCTTTATTCATAAAACAAAAGGGTTACAAAAGAAGAGGGAGTTATAACTCTCCCAAAAACTTCAACCTATTCATTGACTCATCAATAACCCGACGACGAGTCTCCTCCACGGAGTGTTGAGCCTGCCGGTGTAAATAATTGCCATTAATGCGAATTGTTGGCTAACCACTGATGAGATTCTTTTCCAGTTCAATTCCCTGGTTCACATGCAAAAGATCTCCTCTGCAAATGTCGATCTGTTTAAAGTTCTTAGTGGATCATCTGAAGATACTGCTACAAGAATCCTAATGAAAATGCACAAGTTGAATTCGACATGCTACAAGCCCTTAGATGATCATCGCTATCGCTTTGGAAAGCGACAGAGATTGTCATCTAACAGAAATGGTCCTCAAGAAAACTTAATGAGCTGCTGCAGAGTTCTTGTAACTCCTTCAAAAGTTTACATTTTGGAGCCAGAGTTTGAAACCTGCAACTATGTTGTAAAGCATATGCTTCTGACTTTTTTAGAGTTACTTTTGCCGATGAAGATCGGAGCAGGGCTAGCCTTTGAAGATATACCAGGGGATAGCTATGCTCCATGCTGGGTAGAAATATCAGCAAGTCACCAGATTTGTAAAGCCACATGCACTCCTCTTCAAAAAGGATCTGGTCCGAATACCCCACTGCAAAAGTAGAATCAAGAGTCAGAAAAAGTTTTTACAAAACTCGAAAAATCTTCTAAGTATAAAAACACGGAGCTAAAACTAATTCCGCACGCAGCTGAGGAGATAGCCTCGCGTTTCACTCGCGAAACTATCGCGTTGCAAACGCGACTGCTAGTCAAAATAGCCTCGCGTTGAAAACGCGACTGCTAGTCAAAATAGCCTCGCATTGAAAACGCGACTGCTAGTCAAAATAGCCCTGCGTTTAAAACGCGAGGATAACGCAACTTTGTTTAAGAAGAAGACCAGAGTTCTTTTCCGTCTTCTCCTTCCTCTCCAACCCTTACTGCTGGAGAACGGCGATCTCGCCGGTACAAAAAAGAGTTGGTCTATTAAAACCGAGCCAAAATGATCCGAAATTGTCCTAAAGAGTCCAAAAGTTGAGATTTTTACCTCCAATGGGCGCGGTATGAACTGGGTCGCTGCTGTGTCCTCTCCCTCAGCCGCTGCTAACGACGACCGCCGTTGGTGAGGAGGTGCCCGATGCCGTACTCTTCTTGGATGACATCCTAATGATGAAAATCTATGGAAAATCAAAGGAAGCCCGGTCGGAGATCGCTCATTTCACATGAGTCGCTCGGCGCCTGAACTCTAGATTCCTGGATTCTTTGAATGAAATAAGGAAAAAGAGTTAAAGTCTCTATTTAAAAGAGAGAACCCGCCTCTTAGTATTCAGCGCAAGGTTCGGAGTAATTACTGAGCAATTACTGAGCAATTACTGAACAGTTAATAAGCAGTTACTCACTAAAACGCGAAGCTATTTAGCTCCGTGCAAGTGAACAAAACGCGAGATAAACTTGGTATTTTAACTCCGCGTTTCAGATTAAGTATCCAAAGTATTTCAAAATTTGCTAAATTCTAAGTCATTTTGAAAACTTTGGAGGGAGTTCTGTTGGTAGTGAAAATTTCTAAGTAAATAGGATTTTCCACAACAGAACACGGAGCTAATAAGTTAGCTCAGAGTCTGGCAATTTTAGCCTCGCGTTTGAGTAAAATGCAGAGCTACTCAAATAACTTCGCGTTATGGTTCTTTAGCTCTGCATTTTAGCGAGATTATCTCCACGTGAGAAGATAACCAGAATCTCAAAATTGATTGAGATTATGATCTGGGCTTATCCAAATACCCAGATTAAATCCGATCAGAACTCGAAATCAAGAGATTTAAATTAAAACTAAGATATTTGATTGGAATCCTTGATGAGAACAAATTCTATTTAGATAGAAACTCTTATGTCGTCCTAAGGCTATAAATACTCTCTTGAGGAAGCCTTAGGGGATTTTTTCCAGAGAATCAGATTTCTCGAGCATCTTGGAGAGTTCAAGTTACGCATAGAGTCTTGAATTCGTGAAGAGCAGAGAAAAAAGATCCAAAAGTCAGCCGCCATCTTCAAGAGAAGAGTTCGACGTCAGATCGTCCAAAGGAGGTACTTGATAGATCCCATCGCCACACAGATCCCACATCATATTGTAAAAGAGAGCGATATACATATAAATCCTCTCGTTTGTTCTCGTTTTCTTTTGTTCACTTTCGTTGTAAATCAAGCTATTTCAATGGAAGGAAGATAAGGAATTTCTGCTGCGAATAGTAATGGGTCAACTGAATTGAGATCAAGATTTAATGATTTAATTATTCAATACACTTTATGCTTTATCTCTGCAGGAAAATGACAAGATTTTTTCATAGACTAATCTATTTAGAGTGCCTACGGGTGTTTTGTATACTATACAGTAAGTCCATAAAGTATCGGTCAGTCAAAACGGTCAATCTTTGTTAGACGGATTAATCATTTTCTTAAGTATTTACTTGATTTTCCTATTAGTTAGCTCAACTTGTCTATTTGACTGTAGATAGTATGGTGTAGAAATCTTGTGCATGATATAATATTTCTTCATTAAATTTTCAAAGGTTTTGTTACAGAAATGTGAGCTCCCATCACTTTAGGAACTCCAAATATAAACAATATGTGTTCCTTTAAAAATTTAATATTAGTTTGTTGGTTATTATTTCTACAAGCTGCAGCTTCTATCCATTTAGAGATATAATCTACTAATACAAGAATATAAGCATATCGAAACGGTCTCATAAAGTTAATACCCCAATAATCGAATATTTCAATTGTAAGTATGGGTGTTAGAGGAATATCATTCTTCAGAGTTAACACTCCTAGTTTCTGACAAAACTCACATCTTTTATAGAATTCATATGCATCTCTAAACATGGTAGGCTAGTAAGAACCATATTGGTGTATTTTGGCTACTGTCTTTTTAAATGAAAAGTGGCCCCACATACTTTTGTATGATATAAAGCAATAGTGCTTAGAATCTCGTCATCGGGTACATAATGCTAATAATTTGATTTGAGCAATATTTAAATAAGTACGATGGTCAATAAAAGAAATGGCATACCTCGTATAGAAATCTTTGTTTGTCTTGTGTACTCTAGTGATTCGTCATTTCACCTGCAATAAGGAAATTAATAATGTCAGCATACCAGAGAGTTATTGTGATGGAAAATAGCTGCTCAACAGGGAACGAGTCAAGTATTTTATCAAATATAATATTATACCATCCTAAACAGCAGAATTATATTCGAGGGAGGTCGTGTTATTGAACATGATCTTCGAAGATGCACCTCCATCATATAGTCAATAGTAATCCAATGCATTGGGCAAGCCAATGAAAGTACAACATTCAAGAATGATAAAACTAGCTCTAGTTCTACCGTTTCTAATAAGGAAGATTTGCTTCAACAAATCTGTAAGTCTAGCATGGGCATGGAAGGTTTTGATTCTTTTATTTTGGAAAGAATCACTTCTCATCAATTGCAGTGGATACACTAGTTATATTAGCGAGCCTATTATATCTTGGTATTGATTTGTCATCAAGTGATACAATTACCAGTCAAATGTTGTCATTCACGGATACTACCATTAGGAGGACATAAGTTCCTGGCAAGATCGACAGGAGCAGCAGGGACAACAAGAGCAAGTAGAAGAAGCTGTCTCGCTAGTTGGTTATGGAGAACAAGATTAAGACCAAGGAGGTGCAGTAGCTTAGGCGATCTAACCATCTATGGTTAGACTCTAAACTGTACATTAGCCAATAACTAACATGATCAATACTTTCAACGAAATGCTACAAGTCATCAAGATACGACAGACTCCAGCAGAGCAACATCAAGAATGCATCTTTCGACACCTAACTAGGGTTTACCAACATATAGCTGGTAAGGATGCAAACATCTCTCCTAACGAGGATGAGCCAATGTATTAGGGAAACATAGGGTCCTGTTGGTGTTAAGGAAGAAAGTATAAAAAGAGAAAACCAACAACATCATTGATATCGACTATTAGTGGCAATACACTATCTAGATAACTGACAACGGTAGGTGTTTTCTAACCTTAACCTCTTATATTATTTCTTAACGCATTATTTGTGTAGTAATATTATTGATGCACTGAGAATACTGCATAATTTATTTTGGAAAATGGATAAATACATTTTACTTTCTTGGATTGTATATATATGTATCATAATAAACTAAAAACCATAAAAATCAAAAGTAATAAAATTCTTAGAAAATTTTTCATTACTTTGAAGTAAAGAATAAGATTAGAAGTATTTTTACGTGGTGTATTTATGAGATTGATATCTTAAAATTGATATTAATATGATAAAAGTTTTAATATAATCTTGATTTTGAATTTAAATCTGATAATATATATATATATATATATATATATATATATATATATATATATATATATATATATATATATAATATTCAAATCGAGTATGAACTCTAACACTTACACATTAAGTAATGTAAAGTTGATAACAAAGAAAAAACTTAAAAAGAAGGTCTATCATAAAAAAATAATAATAATAGGAGTGAGCCTGGTATTAAAACAAGAATCCCAAACAAAAAAATAACGGGAAGTGTTAAGTAGTTGGGCCATGCATCTCGGTAAGCATGTATATTCACATGAATGATACTCATGGACTTTTATTAACACAAGCTAAGTAACCGGACCTTTATGTCTTGGAAAGTATAAGTGTTTACATGAAAGATAACTGTATAAAAAAGAAATATATATATATATATATATATATATATATATATATATATATATATATATATATATATATATATATATATATATATATATATATATATATGAAAAAGTTTACTATAAGTTTGATTGGATTTTGAAACTTGACAGACACATATACACGATCACAAGAGTGCATAAGAGAGTATAATTAAAAGTAAAAGCATATCTATGACATGATTTAAATGATCATGATAGGTACATAAATATATTGGATTATAAGTGATTTGTTAATTTTGATATCTTTATCAATATTCATGTGTATATCTCTAATTAAGCTTAATATGGATAAGAAAAGAAAAGTAAAAAAATATTAATAAAATAAAATCTTTTTCTTTTTCTTTATTTGACACTTATCCATATTTTTCATTTTATTTATTTTCTTGAACCCAACATTTCTTGACGTTTGTAGGTAACATTATTGGAAACTCTCACGATACAATACTCATCCACTTGAGTAACCTAAATGTTTAACGACTTATTTCTTGTACTAAGTGTAATTGTGATTCCTACAAAAGTGAGTTAGGACTTATTTAGGAATATTTTATTCTCTTAAGCTGATAAATTTTCAAAGGGAGTAGTAAAACTCAAGTTGAGAGGTGTGATTACAAGTGAGATGTGTAGTAATTTTAATTTATTCTGTACACTAGTAATCCAATTTTGGTAATTAATATAAGAAATTAATGATAAATTATTTTTTTATCAAGCTTTCCACTTTAATATTTTTCTAGTATTTTATAGTCTTTTTGCAGGGTTCTATATTGAAAGAAATCAGAAAATCGAAGTGTATCTCAAATATCAACTTAGACTGGCCAATTAATAGGTTTTTCTATCGACAACCATCTGTTGGTTGTTGAAAACCAACCATTGTAATCCAAAAACTACATCTATCCTAGAGCGACTGTTGATGCAACCTTTTGGTACGGTTTGGATAGTCACGACAAGTAAACAGATATTTGAGAATTTCTGATGTAAAAAGAGTTTCCTTTTAAATAAAATTCTTATTAGAATTTTTGAGAGGTTATAAATACAAGATGCAATTCAGAGGTTAGAGATATAGAAGATAATATAGAGAATTTAGGTTTTTGTTTTTAGATATTTTGAGAATAATTTTGTATTCTTTCATAGTTATTAATAAAAATAACTCTTATATTCATATATTGATAGCATAATGAGTATGAGCGACTAAATCTCTGCATTGGTTCAATTAAAGTAACGAACCCTAGAAAATTTAGTGGTATGTATTTATTTACTTATCATACTTAATTGTTTTGAGTAAAGTTGATATTTTTTGGTTCCCTATTATCTTGATAGAATTTAAATATATTTTTGAGTCTTTCATAATGTATAGTTTGATAATATATTTGTTACTTAGTTTTTGATGTACCATATCATGATGCCCCAAATCACACTGGTCGGTCCGAGTATATGTGTCAATAATCGCTAGGGTGTCATCGGTAGAGCTCTTAATATAGGATTGCGAGGCAATTTTTTCAAACAATCACAGAAAAAATATATAGAAGTGCGCAAACGTGAGATATATATCACATGTCTGAATCTATCTATCACAACATCAAAGACATGAATATAGCAATATTAAAAAACAAATGCATGGAAATAATAAGCAATATGTACATTAAAAGATTGCTCATATAGTATAACAACTCAATTTCTATCATAATTTACATTGATAATATCATATTAATCCCAGAGTAATGTGTTGTGTTTTTCTTATTTTTCTATATTTATAGTAATTTAATTGAAATTTTCTACCTAATCACTTAAAATAATATTATTTTAATCACTGGTGAGCTTTATATATTTTGACTAGTCTATATTCTTTTGACTTATAAAATCAATTTAACTTTATTTGAGTTAGTTTAATTAAAATTTATGGCTTCAAACAACTCTAATAACTTATTATTACTAGTTATTTGTCCTATACCTATTTTATCTTTATTCACCTATACCTCCTATACCTCATCTCTCTAACTGAACTGAAAAGAGAGAGAGAACCTTTTTTGTCTCATTTTTCTTTCAAAATACACATTTATTCTTCCTATCTTCCATATATCATATTAGATTTGGATTTTTTTGAAGAAAAGATAAAGTTTCCATACTCTCTCAACTTCCAAACTTCAATATCAGCTCTCATCTCCAACCTCTACTTCGAGAATATAATACAAAGCAAGTAGAATCACATGCACTCTTATGATTTTATTTTGCAACTAACATATTTTATAGTTAAATCAGAATATTAATTTGTTTAAATTTAGAAAGATGATATCTTTATATAAAATTTTCTATGATTATTCTAAATATAAAAATATAATTTTTACACTTTACTCTATGTTTATTTATCAAATTTATGATTTTATCTATGGCCTCTAATGCTTAAACTACAAGTTGCTAAGTTAAACTATATGCTCTATTTTTAAATTATAAAAAAACTAACTTTATGAATGTTCATCATATTTGGATATAAATTTGAAATTTTTCATATAATTTTTTTGTGTTTAATGCAATGATTTTAAATCCTTTTCCACTTGTCATTAGAAAATTTCTATATAAAATATGTATATATTTATTCATAATCATATTTTAAAGAAAGGGTTTCACATAAGTTTTTATAATTGTTAAAATATTTTTTCATAAAAGCTATTATATTAGGTCATAATTCTTTTTATGTTAATTCATATTTAATTGAAAAATATATACATTAGTAAGATTTAATAAATTTGTTATTTTCCACACTATGAAATCATGCTAGAAT
Source organism: Dracaena cambodiana (assembly GCA_036321105.1). Lineage (NCBI taxonomy): Eukaryota > Viridiplantae > Streptophyta > Magnoliopsida > Asparagales > Asparagaceae > Dracaena > Dracaena cambodiana. The sequence goes on from JAYEPQ010000003.1 coordinate 22,623,334, forward strand.
TTAAAAAATTCATATACTATTAAAGTAATGGTTATAATAGTGTGGAGCCTATTTAATTCTCATCCTTACACCTTAGTGCCTATTTACTTAATGTGTATTTATATGCATAATTGCATATGTGTGCTTTACATACATGATTATTGTAGGTATTTTTGCACCCTAACACCCACTTGCATATGTGTTTATATGTATGGTTTAAATAGTTATTATTTTCATAACACTCATTCTAGTATTCCATGACTCCATTACGATTGCCTTGATATATATATATATATATATATATATATATATATATATATATATATATATATATATATATATATATATATATATATATATATATATACACACTAGTTACTTGTATAAGATGTATAAAAAAAATACTAAATTATCTTGACTTATATTAAGCATGTCTTGATATTTTCATGAATCCTAACTTGCTTATTAACTTGATTATGATATAAACAATGTCTTACTTGTTACTCGGATAATGATTTGATGATCTACATGTATATATATTAATTTTGACCATGTAATATAACTTAAAATCTTGGGCTATAGAGGAACTAAAGGGTGGATAAATACTATATCGTGAAAAATTTAGGATACATTACGCAATATAAATTGGGGCCCTTCGGCGGGGGCGTCTCGATGGTACGAAACTATCATCTCTTATTTAGTTCATATTGATAGGATGATTGATTATTTAGTATCGCTATTTGTTTGAGTACTTAACAGGATGGTTGGTTTAGTGCCAACATCTTGGCTGGGTCTTGTATATGCATGGTACTTTCATGATACGAGTCTATTTTTTCATCATTTAATTAAAAAATGAAACAAAATAAGAAGTTAATTTAAACTTGATATGCATGTGTCTCTGTGCTTGATATTATTACTTGATTATTTAATATTTTTTATATATGCGCATACTTTTTATATTCACATTCATATTTTATTTGTTAGTTTATGTTGTACACTCTCTAATTTTTATTGTTTTACATGTCGGGTTTGACCCTGAGCTCTCCCACAGGTTCATGCACTAAAAATGTGAGCGAGGATCTGCCATTTCATGACCTATACTTTCTGGAGCAGACAAAGCAGTAGTAGATTCCTAGGTCTCTACTTTTATATTTTTGTATTTGGTATGTATCACTTTTTTGAGAACTTAGTTCTCAACTTTTGTATTAGTACAATACTTATTGCTTTCTATTTTAGACATGTTATATATCTTCTCTTATATGACAGTAGATTAATTTCAAAGATTCAGATAGATAACTAGTATTTAATTTCATTCGTTACTTCTACATACTTATAGGCCTTATGCACGTTGACTTACATGCACTTGCCGATAGCGCACTCTATTTTGTGCTTAATGAGAAGCAGAGCATTACATGTAGAGTCAAGTATAATATCAAAACATAGCAATATAAGTATTGAATATGTACAAGAGTGTTCGGATACAACGGATAGAATTAGGAAGTATGATACATATGCACATATAAGCCAAAATGATAAATAAATAAAAGAGATGAAAATCTTGTAAGAAACTAGCTACTGACACTTGGTCTACTCCTGAAATTATGGATCCTCAAGGGGTTGGTCATCCTCCTTTGCTACTGCTGTCTCGACTGGTAGATCTGAGGTATGATAACTCTAGGAGTTAGAATCCAAACAAGAATACAAATTTAAGCTCGTGCCATACTATAGAAACAATATCAGTGTGGCATGCTAGTGGGAACATTGTAAAAGATGTATGCATATGAATTATGAAAAATATGATATGCATAATATAACATGAATCATGAAGTACATAGTATATATAATATGACCATGTATATGAGATATCAAGTGCAAGGTATGCATAGGAAAATATGAATCGTGAATAAAAAATATAGTATAACATGATCAAATTATATAATTAAGTAATAAGGTATGTAAAATATAACATGTATCATGTAATATATAGAATGTATAATATAATTTGATCATGTATATAAATCATGAAGTACAATGTATGCATAATATAGCATGAATCATGAAATAAATAGTATATATACTATAATATGATCAAGCAAACAATACAAATTGTACCTAATTAGTTTGAAATTGAATGGTAGTATTATTTACGTGTTCTAGGAGTGTACCACGCACATCCATTATCATGACTCTAAACCTGATCTTCACATGAATCAGATGCATTGCTAGTTACACTGGATATCTCATGCATGTCTGAAATCACGATCCAAACACTGGTCTTCAAACGAGTAGGTAATGCTGCTAGGCACAACTAGGAAATTGATAGTGTCAGTACAAAGATCAGCAGATGCATCCACGACAGGATTAGATAGAACTAAAAACTCCCATAATACGCATTTCATTCTACCATTCTCCATAGCCACAATATAGTAAATGCTAAATATCAATATATCTATGTGACATATGTTATGAGGATGTATGTATCAATAGCTATATGCATAGTAAATGACACCCACGAATATGTTTACGTGCATGAGGTATCATTTTCAATAAAGAAAACCATGTGCAGGTAATAACATATGCATATAAACATATGTGCATGTATATTTTGTCACTAGTTAAGTGGTATTTTCACAAATATGGAATATATACCTAATATAAGCTATAATAGATCCGAACTCACCATAAACAGAGAATAACAAGAGTGATTTGACATGTGTACATAAGATCATATCATAAATTAAGTAGTATATGTACGAACATGATATATGTACCTATGCTACTGCAATTTGGTGCATGCTCAGACTTTCAGGTCATCTTTGACTAGGGTAAAGAAAAAATTAGAGGCTACAGTTATAGAAAATTTAATTATTTTTCAAATAAATTTTAAATGAGTTTAATTAGAGTTTTAGAATAAAAGTTGTGATTATTTTATTGTGGACCTGTTACTACTGACTTGGTACAATAGCAAGGAACAATTTTAGGTTTGATTTGATCGGGATAAAAATTAAATTAGAGCCTAAATTTTTTAATATCTGTAAATAATTTATTTAGCTTTTCATTGGAACTTAAACAAACTCAATTAGAGTTTATAAAAAATGTTATAACCATTTTACTAAGGATTTGTTGCTACAGAGCTGCTATCTACTTCAGCAGCCATAGCTGAATTTCCACATTATTTTTGGTAAGAAAATGACAAAATTAGGTTGTAGTTGGAAGTTTAGTGAACTATATTTCTAATGTAACTAGAATGAGATCAATTAGAATTAAGATGTAAAAGTTATAGCAATTTTAAGATAGTCTGCTATGTATATATGTACAATAATACATTTTTCTATATATATAACATGCATGAAATGAAATTCTAGATAAATACAAATTTTAGTATATAAAATCTTGAAATTGGATTAATAATATAACAGATATCATATTGAGGAGATTACATCAAAATATCAGAAGTTTAGATGATTTGAGAGTGTATTATTTTTTGTTGAACCAAAATCAGATAAAAACTGATATTGATGCAATTAACCTTCAAAAGTTGAGTAATCCTCAAGAATCACACTAGGAAAGAAGCACATATGCTAAAGAAGATGTCCCCATATTGAAGTAAAATATTAAATATATACCACATGTTTAAATATATTTGCCACAACATAACATGTATGAATATAGAAATATCCAAAAATAGATATATGAAAATGATAAACAATATGTACATCAAACGATTGCTCATTAAAAGTCAAGTACAATATTAAAAAAGAGTAAAATAAGTTTTAATATACACAAGTGTGTCCATATACTACGAATAGAACTAGGAAGTAGGATATATATATATATGCACATGCACGCCAAAATAATAAATACATAAAAAAGATGGGATATTGATGTGATTAACCTTAGAAATGTGAGAAATTTCCCAAGAATCATACTAGGAAAGAAGCACATATATTAGAGAAGATGTACCCATGTTGGAGGAGAAGTTCAGAGCTTATTTGAAGAAGTAAACTCAAAAACAAAGCTCAAAAAGTAATATAGTGGATTTTAATCCCATCATTAGACTGATTATTTAGCTATTTATTTGAAAAAATTTGAAAAAGAATTAGAGTTGGAAGACCAAAAAGAAATAAAAAGGATCATGAGAAAAAGAAGTCTGATTTTTCATATTTTTTTATAAATTTATTTGGGAGATCAAACAACTACTGGAAGATAGGTAATTTGTCTTGTTAAAAATCCTTAAACTTCACCTTAATTATAAGTTTGTTGTTAGGTCAAATCCTATCCAAGATTGGTGAAACAAGGATGTTGGGCTCATGGAGATAGATATGATGTCGAGAAAATATTAAAATTATAATTTTAGATTTAATTTGATTATTATAATAAAAAATACCTGAAAATTGGTCGATCCGGAGTAATTTCAGAAAATTATAAAAAAATCCAAAATAATAAGATAAGAGAAAGCTGCTTTGTGGAATTTGAAATTAAAATCTAGAAGAAAAATATAACTCAATTTATTTAATATCCATTTATACTAGTGTCTGGGCTCCTAGGCTGGTACAAGGGATATGAAATAAACTGATACAGTAACTAAAGGATTAAGAACATTACGGACTACCCACCTAATAAAAAATTTTGCCCTCAAATTTTAAATTAAGAACAAAAGATAAAAGATAGATAGTGAAGCATTGATGTATTAATAATGAATTTAAATCTTAGGGTAGTCCACATGTCTCTTGACAACTCGGACAAGCAAGGAAGTCCCTTTTAAGTGTAAGTAGCATTATCATCTATGCAAAGTATCCAATTCCCATTTACTACAAAGTTAATATTTGAGAAAACTGATTAGTGGAGAAAATTGCTTTTGCTTATTATAGGAGTATCTTGTAAACTCAGAACTATAGATCCTATCACAACAAATCTGACAAAATGATCACGGCTGCAGACCAGATTAACAACAATGAGAGGTTGTATAGATCGATCAATTTTTGGTATCTCACATAAGGCATTGACAAATCTGCTGATGTAAAAATTTAACTGCAAGTGTACAGTGTCCGTTGTAGCGCTATACAGGTCGTCCTCAAGAGATTTGAGGTGTTTTGCAATTCTTACTAATTCTATAGTCCAACAGACTAATAAAGTATTTTAGGTTGTATTTGGGAGTTATTCTAATTAGTCTAGTATCTAGAATCCACTAGTTTCCAATTATATATTATTTCTATTATCTTCTTATATCATAAAAATTTGATCTTTTAATTTAATCTTTATTTAAAGTGCCCTAAGTATGAGATATCAAGTGGTGTGCAAGTATAACTCATCATAAATACTACTTTTCATAAAAATAAACTAAATCATTAGATATTTCTTTGAATAATATGAAAACCAACAACTCCAAACCTTAATTAAGTATAGACTATCAAGAAACTTAATTTAAGTATAACCTATCAAAATATTAATCTTCAAGCATTGTATTTTAATCTTTCATAGAAAAATCATGTCTTTATTTATTTTATTTAAGAAGAAAATACTAGAAAGCAATTACATGGTGGATTCTAGTTTCATCTACATCTTAGAACTAAGCTAAATTAGCTACTCATAGTTCTAGTTAGTGAGATCATATTTTTATCTAGAAAGCAATTAAATATTATACTAGAAAGCAAGATAAATCTATCTAGAAAGTAATTAGAAGAAGATTACCTAAGAACAATAGATATGCCGCAAAGGTTACCTCTGGTGTCAGTATTGTGGCCGTCACCCCTCCAGCAAAATTCTAATTTTATTAAATTAAAAATAAGTACAAACTATATCCTAATTCTACATTATCTACTGCATAAAAACCCTAAAATACAAGGATACGACTAATATATAGGCTTCAGAAATCAAACCCTAATTATAATACAACTGAAAAACTACAAAATTACATCGAAACCCTCGAAGAAAACTCAGCCTGTGGGACCTTCTTTGTGTCACCAAACGGCAGCAAAATGCCGCCAATTAGCGGCAACAAGATAAGAAATTTGCTTGAATTTTCTTCCACATGAGTCTCGTGTCTTATAATTTTGTCTCTCCTGACTGTATTTGACTTTGACTGTCTGAAGTATTTTAATCTTATCGTTTTGCTCTCTTTAAACTCTTTTTCGGATTTTATTTCCTAATCTGACTCTGATTTCATGCCATCTCCTTATATGAATTGGATTACCTGAAAAATAAACTAAAAATACCATAATAGTATTTATTTATATATAAAAAATAGATATAATATAAGAGAAAAAATATAATATATGATATTAATCATACTCCCACACATATCGTTTGCTAGTCCTCTAGCAAACCTAAATCTAAAAAGAAAAAGAAAAATCATAACTCACTTTTGCAGGAATCGCGATTGCACTTAGCATGTGCAACAAGTCTTTAAACCCCTAGTTTACCCTAGTGGACGAGTGTTGTCTCGTGAGGGCTTGTAATAAATATACCCACAAAATTCATGAAGAAAATAGATTAAGGAATAAAGTAAAGAAAAATAAGGATAACCGAAAATCAAGAAAAATAATAATTTTATATAAAAGAAAAAAAAACTTTTTTTAATATACTTTTTTCAATTAATCTCACTAATATACAAACTCAAAAATGCATTTAGATTATCAATTTTCAAATCGAGTGTCATATCATATTTACTTATTATTTTAATCAAAATTTTAAATCCTATCTTTCAATACCTAGTAACAGATAATTCATTGGCTCCTATACAACTACGTGCACATGTGATAATCTATTTCGGCCTTGGACTCCAACTCTAACTCATGATTCATCTCCTCTCTCATAATTTTTTTTTCTTTTTTTTCTTTTTTAAAAATTATTTCACCTTTCATGCGAATATTTACGCTTGCTTAAGCGCAAAGTATCCAATTACTCAGATCATACTCTTTTTTTACTCTTGAGGCTATTGCCTTAATACTAGGCGCACCCCATTTTTTTATCACTCTCGAGCCTATTGCCTTAATACCAGGTGCACCCCTTTTTTTTATTCTCATATTTTTTTTTTCATTTTTTTTGTTTAGAGAGAGAAGACTTACTCAATCATTATCATCTTTGTCCTTAACCTAATAAACTATTGTGAATTAAAAAATAGATGTATATTTGCCTCAAAATTACTGTTAGCAGCATTTATTTTTCGAATTTTAATTTTTTTCAAAATATTTTGAGTGTATCATCCAATTTACTCTCCTATCCAATTTTAAATCTAAATTTGTTTCTTTATCTATAATTATGTTGATTTATGAAAATATATAATTTTTTAGTTTTTTTACTTTTTTTAGTTAGTTACCCTAAAATCTACCCGAAGTATAAAATAAAGAAACTCCAAAAATCAAAAAATAAAATAAAAATCCTAGAAACAATATGGAGAGAAATATCCTAATCCACTCTCTCACACTTAAATTTGTGTATGCCCTCATATACGGACCAAAGGTGGTAAAATAAATAAGAAAATTATTATATAAATATTATACACTTACTAAAAAATTCAGACTGATTACGACATCTTGATCAATTTCAACTCTCATAATATGTCCTTTTATGTTTTGATATAGAGGAACTTAGCCTTTTTGTCAATTTTGTATTTAATTTCTCCATCTTCTTTTTGATTTTTCTTAATTTATTCCTGCCATTCTTTTTTTTATTCAATAGTAAAACTTTAAAGTTGGAAATCGCACCTTTATTAACTATATTTGACCCACGAGCATTTTTCATGGCAGTAAGTATTTTGGTTTTATCAATATGTAAAAAATAATATACTCACTCTGGTGTTGTGGAATCATGAGCTCGATTTTAGATGGCTCTCTCAAATCATCAGGTACCATAACCTCTTCCTTTTAAGATTCTTTCCAGTCTTCTAATATTCTGGACTCGTCATGCAAATTTTCTTCAAACCTATCATCAAAATTCTCAAAAGAAAATGCCATACTAGTGGGCTTATCATTAGTAAAATTTTTATGAAGGAATACAAATTCTTCTTCACAAATTTCTTCACAATTTCCATCAAAAGAATCAAATGATATGTGTCATTAGCAAGCTCATAATGAGGCAAATCACCTAGTAAAATATTTTCTTTATCACTAGTTTCATCATAATTACTTTTACAATGGTCTAAAATAGGTTGATCACAATGTTGAATTATAGACTCATCATGCACAAAATTATTTAACTCATTTTGAATCATATCTACTTCAAAATATGACTAAAGTGGTTGCTCATTGGAGTAAAATATGTTCAAACTATTAGATGGTTGACATCCAAAAAGTTTAGTTTGAGAAATCGTTTTGAACAAATCTTCCATACAAGATGCAGTTTGAGAGGATGATACAATTTGAGAGGATGATTTTAGCAAAAGTTCTATACCTTCTTCAATTCTATGTTTTCGTTCCTCAGACTCATGATTGTAATTTTTCTTGTTTTTCTCAAATGATTGCATCTCGAGATCATGAGTGAAATTTGATGGTGGATATGATAGATCTGTGTACATATTTGATGACAGATATAAAGTAGTTGTAGATAAATTCTCATGATATGCATATCTTACTTCTAATATTTTTTATCTTTCATCTAACATATTCAATTGAATATCTTGTTCATGATTGAATGTAGAACATGAAGATGAATAGCTCATAAAGAAAGGATCAGATGGAGGACTCTTTTGGTATGACTCTGATTATATACAAGATTAGAATTATTTATCCATTCACAATTATAATTTTATGTATAGGAAGCGCTCATAGATTTATTATATGTGGTTTGAATTTGATTATGATCTAATCCTAGCAAACTTTCTACCATGAACACTGATGATAATTATGATATGAATCACGACAATGATAGTAAATAGTTTGATTTTGAAACATTTTTTTCTTTTTTCTTTTTTTGAAAAATGTGGAGAGGGAAAGAGATGGAAAGGAAAAAAAATTTAAAAAAATGATTTTTTTTGTAATTTTTTTTACAGAAGCAGGGAACAAAATACAGATATAGAGAAAAATTGGGGGAAAATCTTGCCAAAATTGCAGCTAAATAGCGCAATTGCAGCTATTTAGCGACAAAACCAGGGAGTTTGGCTCCCTGGTTTTTGAAGTGCACTATCAAGACTCTTTAATTCCCCTTTTTCTTCTTGTATCTGAAGTTCCAGATTCCTGCACACTCAACACACACTGTTAATCCGTAAAATGTTAGAAAAAGTAAGAAAAACACCATCAATCCCCAACAACGGTGCCAAAAACTTGATGTGAAAATTTAACTGCAAGCATACAGTATTGGTTGTAGCGCTATATAGGTCGTCTCACAGAGATCTCAGGTGTTTTGCAATTCTTACTAATTCTATAGTCTAACAGACTAACAAAGGATTCTAGATTGTATTTGGGAGTTACTCTAATTAGCCTAGGATTTAGAATCCACTAGTTTTCAACCATATATGTACTTCTATTATCTTCTTCTATCACAAAAATTTAATCTTTTAGTTTAATCTTTATTTAAAGTGCCCTAAGTATGAGTTATCAAGTGGTGTGCAAGTACAACTCATCAAAAATACTACTTTTCATAAAAATAAACTAAATCATTAAATATTTCTTTGAATAAGAAGAAAACCAACAACTCCAAATATTAACTAAGTATAGGCTATCAAGAAACTTAATTCATGTATAACCTATCAAAATATTAATCTTTAAGTTCTTGTATTTTAATCTTTTCATAGAAAAAACGTGTCTTTATTTATTTTATTTAAGAAGAAAATACTAAAAGGTAATTAAATGGTGGATTTTAGTTTCATCTACATCTTAGAGCTAGCTAAATTAGCTACTCATAGTTCTAATTAGCAAGATCATATTTTTATCTAGAAAGCAATTAAAGATTATACTAGAAATCAAGATAAATCTATCTAGAAAGCAATTAGAAAAAAATTACCTAAGAACAATTGATATGCAATAAAGGTTACCTCTGGAGTCGGTATTGTGGCCGTCACCCCTTCAGTAAAATCCTAATTTTATTAAATTAAAAACGAGTACAAACTATATCCTAATTCTATATTAACTACTGCATAAAAAAAACTCTAGAATACAAGGATACGGCCAATATATAGGCTTCGGAAATCAAACCCTAATTATAATACAAATGAACAACTAAAAAATTACATCGAAACTCTCAAAGAGGGACCCTCTTTGTGCCACCAAATAGCGGTAAAATGTCGCCAATTAGTGGCAACAGTATAAGAAAATTGCTTGAATTTTCTTCTGTATAAGTCTCGTGTCTTGTAATTTTGTCTCTCCTGACTGTATTTGACTTTGACTATTTAGAATATTTTAATCTTGTCATTTTGCTATCTTTAAACTCATTTTCGGGTTTTGTTGCCTAATCCGGCTCTGATTTCATACCATCTCCTTGTATGAATAGAATTATCTGAAGAAAACTAAAAATACCCGAGTAGCATTTATTTATATGCAAAAAGTAGAAAAAATATGGTAGGAAAAAATACAATATATGATACTAATCATCTACCTTCCAAAATATCTTTCTTAATTGCTCAAAATGGTTATTAACATAGGCTTTCTATCACGATTACCAATATTTTAAGTATCGAATATCGAAATCATAACGGACGGGCAATTTTCATATCATATAGAAGGATATCAGAATATATTAGGGACATGAGCCAACATTAGATTTTTTATCATATTGGTACCCTCCAAAATAATATATTTGACGATATATCATTTTTCGCAGTTGATATTTAGAACAAAGCCATTATGCAATATTTCTTATTATTATTTACAGACTCTTTATTTAACCCTTTCTATAATATATTAAATTTCCTCTGAATCCAAATGTTCAAATTTCAAACCTCTTCCTAGTGGAAATGTAACTGATATCTCTTGTAACTTAAAATTATATGTTAAATCATGGACTACCTATATATCATTGGCATATTGTATCTTGCTTGACTCTATGGACAATTCATATGTAGAATTTATTGATATTTTAAGTAGCCATGTTTAAATTAATATCAAAGTCCATATTTCAAATAAGATACCTAGGAACTACCTATTTGAATGTTGGACTATATATTTTAAATTGTTCACTAAATAAGGTACTTTGATGCAAAGGCATAATTTAGTCTCAAACATTGGATATAAAGATTCACAAGAACTGATAATTAAACTTGAGCTTTATGTATACTTAGGAACTAATAATTAAATTTGAATTATAAACTATAATTAAATTTTTAAGGACTATTATGTTCAAATAATACTCATGATATATATGTATTTATACACATTCTTTATATACCCATGTGAAACTAATATAATTTCTAAACTAGAGGTCCATAGAATTAACCATGATATATATCATAAAGAAAATCATAGTAAAACAAGAATTTCATGTTTCAATTATTTTTCCATATGTATTAATAGTCTTGAATCCAAACTCAATTGTACTTTTACCCTGACCACATTACAACATAAGAATATTTTATGTTTTAGCCTAAAAATATTAACTTTGTATATATTTCTAACAGTATATACAAAATTCCACTTATATATAGGTAGTAAGCGGAACCTATATGTATGGTAAATTAGATATGTAAATGCACTTACAGGTCCTAAGCTAGCCTGTATCCCCCTGTAATCCCAAATATTGTCATATTGGGGTTCTTATATATAACTATTTGATAAGAGTGTTATTAATATTTAGGAAAATCTGATAATCAACAACAAGCTCCTAATAATAAAAATAATAAGCATATGATGCTCATCGAGGACAAGGACATAATCATGATTGGAAACAAAGGATACTATAGAGAACAAGATAAGGAAACAAAGTAATATAAATAGATATTGCTTGCATGAATATGACAGAAACTAATGGCCATGGGTCAAATAATAAAAATAATGGCTACTCTAATATCGCTCTATAACACCACAAATCACACTAGTGCACCCAAGTGTGTATCCTAATAATGGATATGATGTTACCCGTGGGTACTCTCAATACCAGAGTGTATGAGGCTATTTATTTTTCAAATGATTAAATACAAGAGATATGAAAGCGAATAAATATGAAATATATACCACAAGTCTAAATCTATCTACCACAATATGACAAGAATGAATATATTAATATCTAAAAATAAATATATGCAAATGATAAACAATATATATTATAAGATTTCTTATGTAGAGTCAAGTACAGTATTAGAATAGAGCAATATAAGTACTGAATATATACAAAAGTGTCCAAATATCATGCATAGAACTAGGAACTAGGATACATATGCACATACAAGCCAAAATAATAAATACTTAAAAGAGATGAAGATCCTATGCGAAGTTGGCTACTGGTACTAGCTTTACTCCTCGAATTGTGGATCCTTGAGGGGTTGGTCCTCCTCCTTTGCTGCTGTCTCAGCTGGTAGACCAGAAATGTGATATTCACTGTGGTCAAACACAAACAAGAATATAAATCTAAGTTCATGCCATGCTATAAACCATATCAGTGTGGCATGCTAGTATGAACAATGTAAAAGATATATACATCTGAATCATGAAACACATGATATGCATAATATAGCATAAATCATAAAGTAACTAGTATATATAATATAAATGATCGTGTATATGAGTTATGAAGTACAAAGTATGCATAAAAAAGCAGGAATTATGAAGCAAATAGTATACATAGTATAACATGATCAATCTATATAATTAAGCAACAAGGCATGCAAAATATAACATGAATCATATAGTACATGGTATGCATAATATAATATGATCATGAAGTATAAGGTATGCATAATATAATATGAATCTTGAAGCAAATACTATCTATAATATAATATGTTCAAGCAAATAGATGCAAATTCTATCCTTTAATTTGGAACAAAATGGGAGAAATATTTACTTGTTCTAGGAGAGTATCATGCACACTTAGTATCATGGCCCCTAACCCTATCTTCACACAAACAAGATGCAACTAGGCACACTGGTAATCCTGTTATGCTTAGGATCATGGTCCAAATACGGTCTCCAAACAAATCGGTAATGCCGCTAAGCGAAACAAGGAAATCGATAGTGCTACTGTATAGATTGATGAATGCATTCCAGACATAATCAGATAGAACTAAAACTCGTACAATACGTGTTTTATTCCACCATTATTTCCCATGGCCACAATATAGTCAATGCTAAATATTAATGTATCTATATGAGATATGTAATATGGATGCATGTATCAATAGCCATGTGAATAGGAAATGACACACACGACAAATTGGCAATTACAAGAGTTATGAATTATGTTTATATACATAAGGTATCATTTCCAACAAAATAATCCATATACGGGTAATAACATGTGTATGTAAATATGTGTGCATGAATATCATATCACTAGTCAAGTGGTATATACACAAATATAGAATGTATACCTAACTATAAGCTATAATAGATCTGAACTCACCATAAGTAGAGTGATAACAAGAGTGATTTAATATGTATACATGGGAATTATATTACAAATCAAGCAGTATATATATGGACATGAAATATGTGCCTATGCTGTTGCAATTTGGTAGATAGTTAGACTTTTAGATCTTGTTTGACTAGGATAAGCATGGAATTAGAGGCTAAGATTTATTATAATTATAGAAAATTTAATTATTTTTAATTTAAAATGTGTTTAATTGGAGTCTAGAGAAAAAGTTATGATTGTTTTATCATGGATCTACTATTACTTGTCTGATACAGCAGTAACATAAAATTCTAGATTTGATTTAACTAGGACAAAAATTAAAATAGAGCCAAATTTTTTTAACAATTGTAGATAATTTAATTAGCTTTCTAATAAAACTTAAATAAACTAAAATGGAGCTCTAGAGCAAAATTTATAACCATTTTACATGGACTTGCTGCTACTGAACTGCTGTATTGGTTCAACAACCATAGCTGAACTTCTAGGTTATTTTTGGTAATAAAATAGTTAAATTACGATCTATTGTGGTTAGAGAAATTGCAATTTAGTAAATCATATTTATAAAATCACTAAAATAAGGTCAATCAGAGTTACAATACAAAAGTTATAGGAGTTGTAAGATGGATTGCTCTGTGTGTGGATAGCAATATATTTTGTGCATATGTAACATGCATAGTATATAGCACATGTATTGAAATTCTAGATATATACAAGTTTGAGCATGTAAAATCTTAAAATTGGGTCAATAATATAACTAATATAATATTTGAGGAGATTACATCAAAATATCAAAGGTTTAGAGGATTTGAGAGTGTATTTTTTTTCTCTTGTTGAACCAAAATCGAAAAAGAATCGATATTGATGTGATTACCCTTTAAAGTTGAGGAATCTCACAATAATCACACTAGAGAAGAAGCACAGATGTTGGGAAAGATGTCCTCACTTTGGAAGAGAAGTTTAGATTCTATTTAAAGAAGAAAAACTGAAAAACAAAGCGTATAGAGCAATATAGGTGATTTTCAGCCTATACTTAGGCTGGTTATTTTATAACTTAATTAAGAGAATTTGAGAAGAAATTAGGATTGTAGGTATGAAGAAAAAATAAAGAGGAATACAGGAAGAAGTTTGATTTTTCTTCAATTTTTTCTAAATTTATTTGGTGGATCAAGCAACTACTAGATTATAGATATGCTACAATATTAAAAATCCTTAGATTTCATCCTAATTATAGGTTTGCTATTAGGTCAACTCCTATTCAAAATTGATCAAATAAGGATAATGGGCTACTAAAGATAGATATGTGGTGGGAAAAGTTAAAATATTGAAATTTAGATTTTATTTGATTATTTTAATCAGGTAGTTGTTAGAAAATCAACGTATCCGAAATAATTCTAGAAAATTAAAAAAAAATCTAATATAATAAGATAAGAGAATCCCACTCTATAAAGTTTTATTATTTAATCAGTGTCCAGACTTCTAGTCTGCTACATACGATACGAAATAAACTGATAAAAGAACTTAAGTATTAGGAACGTTACACATCGATTTTTTAGGCACAGTGTATACTTAGATTTTGAGCATTTATTTTTATTATTCATATGTCTTACTTAAATTAATTCAAAATACATATAGGATTCACCGGGAGAGTTAGAAAATTATTAAGTTTGCAACTTTATTTGATTTTGTACTTCAAAAATATATTTTCCTGTTATAGGAATACCACATGATCAATACAACTGAGATAAACAAGCATAACTATATCCAATAAATTAATCTATAGGGACTTAACTTATTTGACTAATAATTTTCTTTAAATAATTAATAATCAATCAATTTTTAGTTTAGTAAATTAAAATCAAATCATTTTCTTATATAATCTATTTCATTTATTAGTGTCTCCTTCAATAAAATATGATACTCGAGAGAATAATCTTTGGTTAGTACTCTTCCACTACTTATCGATCTTTTACACTTGGAAGTGTACAATTTAGGTCATAGATAAATGATAAGGTATTAAGACTTTGTGCATTATACCATATTTTTGCATTAAATTCTCAAAGGCATTGTGGAAATGGAGCACCATTACTAATGATAGTTTTGGGAACCTGAAATCTGGACTGTATGTATTCTTTTAAGAACTTAATTATAGTTTGTTAGTCATTAATTTTGCAAGCGATAACTTTTATCCCATTTAGACATATAAAATCAATAGCAGCAGGGATGTACAAATATCCACCAATAGATGGGAAAGGGCCCATGAACACAATGCCCCAATAATCAAATATCTCGATAATGAGAATCGCTATTAGGGGCATACCACTCTTCTAGGTCAATGCACCCAACTTTTGCCGTGCATCACAACGTCTACGTCTATATAAACCATGGGTGTCTCGAAATATAGTAGGCTAATAAAGTCCATATTGGCGTATTTTGGCAACTGATTTTTAGATGAAACATGACCCCACAAGTTTCTGTATGATAGAATACTATAGTGCTCTGGATCGCATCATCAGGCACGCAATGCCTAATGATCTGATCCAAGTAGTTCTTAAAAAGGCGTGGATAGTCATATAAAAATGGCATAGCTCTTGAAGAAATTTGCATTCGTCTTGTGTATTTAGTGTTCTGCTATTTCTCCCACAACTAGAAAATTGATAATATCAACAAACTAGGGAGTTGCATGTAAAGAAAATAACTGCTTGCCCTAGAACTGCTCCAATGGTATAATCACTTGCATTACACACATTCTCAAATGATAGTGAGAAATCTGGAGGTTGTATTATTGGTGTTGTGATGAACATCTCCTTGAGGTTATCAAATGCTTTTTGGCATGTCTTTGTCCATTGCATATCTCGCGACAGAAGTTGAGAAAGTGGTCTAACAAGAGTACTGAAATCCTTAATAAACCTTCTATCCAAGCCTGTATGTTCTAAGAATGAATATATGTCCTTCATAGATTTAGGTATTGGTATTTTGAAAATAA
The DNA here is from genome assembly GCA_036321105.1 of Dracaena cambodiana. NCBI lineage: Eukaryota > Viridiplantae > Streptophyta > Magnoliopsida > Asparagales > Asparagaceae > Dracaena > Dracaena cambodiana. The sequence continues at coordinate 22,639,796 of JAYEPQ010000003.1, forward strand.
ACTCAATTTTCATTTTATCTACTTTCGTTCCTTTAGATAAAACTATATGGCCAAATACAACACCCTTGTAACTATAAAGTAGCATTTTTCCAATTGAGGAGCAAATTTTTTTTATTGGCAATGTTCAAGTACAGCTCCTAAATGAGTTAAACATGCTTTGAAATTATTACCGAAAATAGAAAAGTCATCAATCAATACCTCAAGATAATCATCTACATATCATTAGAGATACTTAACGTATATTATTGAAAAGTGATGGGTGCATTGCATACTCTAAATGACATTCTTTAAAAAGCAAATGTGCCGAAGGGACATATGATAGTTATTTTCTCTTGACCATCTCACAACTTAAATTTGATAGTAGCCAGAATATATATCTAGAAGGTAATAAAACTCATGTCCTACGACTGTTTTAAGTATTTTACCTAGAAAAGGCAACGGAAAATGGTATTTTCTTGTTACTTGATTCAATTTATGAAAATCTATGCACATATGCTAACTAGTAGTAGTACCAGTGAGTACCATCTCTCTATCCTCATTCTTTATAGCAGTTACTTCTCTTGGGAACAGCTTGCAATGGATTTACCCACTTACTATCCAATATTAGATAGATAATGCTAGCATCGAGGAGTTTTGACACTTCGACTTTAACCACTTCTTTTATAGCAGGGTTAAGCCTATGTTGAATTTGTCTAATGGGCTTAACATCTTCTTCCGAAGTGATGCGATGTATACAATAAATGGATCCATACATTTGATGTTCGCCATGTTCCTACCAAAAACTCCCTAGTGCTTAAAAAGTATTGATATCAAATACACCTCCTGATTCTCATTAAGATGCATTGAGATGACCACAGTAAAAGTTTTCTTAGGTCCTAAAATGCATATTTGAGATGCTCAAGCAAAGATTTAAGCTCAAGTATTAGGACTTCAATATTAGAAGGAATTAAATTATTTTTGCTTATGGAGGTAGCTTTTCAAAGACTTCCTTCTTTGTTATACATCCTGAAACATATGAACAATAAGCATCATTATATAATTCACAATTTGTATAGCATCATTGAAATTGAATCTCTCCAGAAAATCATAATCTACCACCTCCAATGGATTGGAGATGCATTAGGATATGACGTCTCTTTCTTCAAGAGTTCCCTTAAGCCAATTATCATCCTGCACTACATCAAAATCAATATTTAGTTGCTTGCAAACTTTAAAATTATTAAGTTCAAGCGTTATATTTTCAAACAAGAATCTAACTACACTATTCCTACAATTAATAATTGCATTAGTGGTAGCTAAAAATGGACGTATGAGAATAATTGGGATTTGAATATTAGCATTATTAATAGGATAGTATCAATAACAACAAACCTATAGGAAAATAAAACGATTTACACTAATATATCTTTAATTGTGTTTACGATGTCTGTTGGATTTGTTCGCTAATGTAGTACGACTGGAATTAGCTTTAGTTCTCCAAGACCTACTTGTTTGTAAATCATGTATGATAACACGTTAACGCTAGCACCCAAATCTAGTAGAGCTTTCTAAAAATTGTATTAACCTATCACACATGAAATAGTTGAACATTTAGAATCTTTGTTCTTAAGAGGTATCTCTAAGTGAAATAAAGCACTTATCTGCTCTATCAAGAATGCATTCTTTTGCACATTGTTGCATCTTTTTATAATGCTCATATCCTTCAAGAATTTAGCATATGATGACTTTTACTTAAGCAGTTGAATATTGATTTGTACCTATTTAAACATTTCTAAAATGCTATCATAAGAAGCATTAATATTTTGTTTCTTTAAACATTGAGGAAATGGTACATGCATTTTATAAGTTGAGGGTGTAGTCTTGTTATATCATCTTTGTGTTGTTGTTACTAATCATCACCATTTTTCTCTTGATTGGTGTTGTTTTTGGAAATGGGATTATCAAGTATTTTACCACTTCTCAAACTTATTAAACCAGTTATCTCAGGTATATTATCATGAAGAATAGAAGAAAGAGCATTTATACTTTCAATCTTACCTAAAATGCCAGTCTTTAGCTTAGATGAAAGCTTATATTTTTCTTAATTTCACATTACTAAGTTAAGGCGACTTATCTAAGCTCAAATATCAGTAAAGGCCATCGTATTCTGATTATTGATAGTCTGTTATGACTGAATAAACTTCTATTGTGCTTGGATCATTTGATCCATTCTTTGTTGTATCAATGTAATATATCCTCTAGATTATGCTTTGGTAGTGGTTGGTATACTAGAGTTGATGTTGTTGCTAGTTGGACGTATTGTGCTGGCGCTTGATTTATAGTTGATTTGTCAAGTTGGTTGTACTGCTATTGAGGATTTTGCTTGCATTGACAATATGAATGATTCTTACAACCAGAATTATATGTTGTTAAATATGGGTTATTTACTAGTTGAGTAAATGTGTTAAAACATTAGATTGTTCATTTAATATTTTTTTGAAAGTCAAGAGAATTGGACAATCACAAGTTACGTTTTCTTGTAACTCACAAATATCAAAATATCTGGAAGTTCATCTATCATCTCAATTGTTTCTTGTTTCATTGTGATTAATTTTTAAACCTTTTTAGTTATTGAAATTAATCGTGCAGCTATTAATGGTGCAACTATATCTTCAGTTTCTCCTAATATGATGAGACCACCTCTATCTTGAGGCATCTATATATTGGTTTCATTCTGAAATATCCTGCATTTTCTATGCTTGTGAGTTTTTGGCTAGAAGGTCAAGATATTTTCATGCTTCTTCAACATCCTTATTCAAAAATTCACCGTTACACATAATTTCAATGAATTGCTTGGTTGCAGTGTTAAGTCCATTAGAAGTACTTACGGAACTCCATATCACATAGCTATAATGTGAGCATGGAAATATCAAATCTTTAAATTTATCCCAATAATCTAAGAGAACTTTGTTATCCTTTTGGTGAAAGGTAACAATTTGCTTACTCAAGTAATTAGTTCAATGTGAAGAAAAAAAATTCCTTTAAGAATTCTCTTTTGCATTTAATCCCATCTTCCAATTGATTTGCCCTTAGAGAATGTAACAACATTTTAGCCATCTCTTTAGGGAGAACGGAAATAACTTAAGTTTTAATTGTTCAATGCTAATATTATGTACACTGACAGTAGTGCAAATCTCTTTGAATTCTCTAAGATATAAATATGGGCTTTCTTTATCTCTCTCATGGAACTTAGGTAAAAGTTCACAACTCCAGATTTTATCTTAAAGTGCCCTATATTCAAAGGGAAACAATTCAAGAAGGTTGAGTTGCCTGTCTGGTTGTAAGTAATTGTGTTAAGACCTCCCAATGCCTCCATGTTGACTTTGATCATTATGTGTTATGCCACAAATATGTTGTTATTGTTGTCGTTATTCATAGTATTTTGATTATTGTTCCTCATAGTTTCAAGTGATTGATAGATCAGAAGTAGTTGCAAGACAAAGTATGACTTGACGTGTGAACCATTAAGATGTTCTCCAACTAGTCATACAAATTTAGAATTTAAATTGTAAATGATGTAGGAACTGTAATTTATACTAAAATATAGATAATAATAGTACAGATCCCCAACAATGGTACTAAAAACTTAATGCGACCTAAAATATGTACTTCCAAGCACAGGAGATCAATAAGTAGTACATGGTCAGTAAATCCAAGATTGATTTCTCGAGGATACAGTGATTTATGATTGTGATCTGATACTTAAAGCTAAAGATAATGTAAAATAAAACTAAAAGTAAAATGAATTGATTTAAAAGTTGACTAATTGAATATTGGTATTAAAAGAAACTAGAGAGTTAGTCTAGTTTAGACGGGTTAACATCCCAAGATTTAATAATTGGATAAGTTAATAGGTATTTTATCTCAGTTATGGATCATGTGATCCCATACAACTAGAAAATAAATTATTGAAAGCAGAATATCGAAGAAAGTTATAATATTGATAATTGGTTAATTTTCTTGATTAATTCCTCTATAAGTTTTCATTATAATCCTAAGCATGATTAAATAATAGAAATAACCATTCAAATTCTACGCATAAACCATTCCTAAAGAGTCTATAGTATATCAAACTAAGCAATAATAATACTGTCAAACTATAAACCATCAAAGTCTCAAAAAATATATTTGGTGCCTAATCAGATACATGGGAACTAAAAATCAAATATCATATAAAACAATTAAGTATGGAAAACTAAAAATTCATACTAGATCATCATCAAGAATTTATTACCTTATCCAAAACCAATGAGAAATTTAGCCATTTATACTCTTTATACCCATCAATTATACTCTTTATACCCATCAAATAATTAAAAAGAAATTCTTTTATTAGATAATGATGAGAGTATACAAAAACTCAAAATTTTCAGAACTCTCAAAAAATCTTTAAAATAAAACATTTTTGAAGTATAATAAGTATTTATAGATCTCTCTAGGGTTTTAACCCTCTAATATAATAATAGGAAATTCATTTTGCTTTCAAAAACTAGTGTATCTGTATATCTGGCCGACTTGCTATTGTCAGCTGCTTTGACAGCTCTTCCCGGGTAGTATTATAGTCATTAAAATTTGATTTGTTGTTGATAGCCCTTCCAGATGGCTGTCAGCAGCCAAACCTTAAAGGTAGTTCTGAGTTGCTTTCGTATATGGATACGGTTCTCATTTGATTTTTTTCCTTCTAGAACCATGTAACAAGAACATAAAATACTAGAAAATAATAAAAGTGGAGATTAAAGTAATATGAATAATGATTCATTAATTTCTATATTAATCATCAAAATTGGATTACGACTGTATAAAAAATTAAATATTGCACTTTTCACTCGTAATCATTGAGCTTCAAGATTATGTTACCAAATGATAACTTCACAGCTGCAATCCTGCAATTGATGACTATGTGAGTTGTTTCCAAAACTAGTCATCCACGGATGGGATATGCAAGCGTGTGTTAGTAACATGAGCAGTATCGATAACGATAAAATCTACAAGAAAATAAAATTTATCAATCTGCACAAGCATATCATTAACCACTCCTTTCGGGTGTCTTCTGTCTGTTAACTATAGCGTGATTGGTATAGGATTGTGTTCCCCTAGACCAAGTTGCTTGCAAACGATATATGGAAAAAGATTTATCTTGGCGCCTAAGTCCAGGAGAGTTTCGTCTATGTTATACTGGCCCACCATGCAAAATTGTCGTACATCCAAGTTGTATTTGAGTGGCTTCTCCTAATGGAACAATACACTTACCTACTTTGTAAGAAAGACCTTCTTTTGATCATTGTAATGTCTCTTTATTGTGCACACATCCTTCAAAAATTATGCATATGTAGGTACTTCACAGCAGTGTATTGCTTTGTACCTGTTCAAAAACATTAAGAATTTCAGCATATGAGGTATTCATATTTTTCTTCTTCTTCAATCGCTACAGATATGGTATGACTAGCTTATAAGTAGGAAAAGTTGTATCGGTATTATTATGCTGTGTAGAATTATCACTCAATTTCTCTCACTTTGCACCTATTATCCAAACCGGTTCATCTAACACTTTATCACTTTTAAGACTTATTACAGCAGTTAGGTTAGACATATAATTATAAAAAGCATAAGAACTAACATTGATACCTTCAAATATTGCCTGAATTACTTGCCTCTTGTTGTGATGGAAGCTTACCTTTCTCCTGGAGATGCATTGTGGAGTTTAAGTTTCTTATCTGCATTTAAATATTACTGAAGCCTATCACATTTTGATTATTGATCGTTTGTTCTAACTGGATAAATAGTTGTTTAGCCTGTACCATTTGATCCTTACACTGTTGGATCTGCACTAAGCTATCTCGAAGTTTTTGCTTTGGTGGCGGTTGGTGTATCAGAGCTGATGATGTTGCCGTTGGTGGAGCACACTATTATAAGATTTACGCCATAGTTGGTTTTGCGGGTTGGACATACTACTGCTGAGGTGCTTGCTTCAACTAGAGGTTAGGATGATTCTTCCAACATAGATTGTATGTTGTTGAAAAATGGTTGTTCGCAGATTAGGTAATTGCATTAAAGGTGCTAGCTTGTTCATTTAGCAATTCTTTAAAAACTGGAAGAGTTGGTTAATTTCGAGTGATATGGCTTTATAGCCCTCAAATGTCACAAAATCCATGCACTTCTTTCATAGCCATTGCTAACTCCGGTCATCAAGTAAGAAAGTTGCCAACTTTCTTAGTAAGTGTGATCAACCTCACTGCTATATTTTTTGTCTCCCAATGCTTAATGACTCTGTCCCTAGTTGTAGATACAACTATGGGTTGATTCCGTTCATATGCATTCTCACATTTCCAGGTTTGAGAGTAATCAACAAGAGAATCAAGATATTGCCATATTTCTTCAGTGTCCTTGCTCAGAACCTCTCTATTGCACATCGTCTTGATGAATTGCTTGGTGGCAATATTAAGGCTTTAAAAAATGTATTGACCAATCTCCATAACTCAAAGCCATGATGTGGGCACGATAGTAATAGATCTTTGAAGCAATTATAGTAATCAAGGAATGTTTCATTATCTTTCTGGTGGAAGAAAGTGATCTGCTTTCGAAAATAATTCGTACGATATGAAAGAAAAAGCTTCTTTAGAATTTTTTTTTCTGCATCTCGTCCCATCCCCAGTCGAGTTTGGACTCAAGGAGTGCAACCAACTTTTTTGCTTTGTCTAACAGAAAAAGTTCCAACTTTTATTGCTCATTGCTAATGGTGACACACACTCCCGAACTCTCGAAGATGCAAGTAAGGGCTTTCTTTGTCCATATCATGAAACTTTGAAAGCATCTATGTAACTTCCAATTTGATCTTGAAATGCTCAATGTTCAGAGAAAATATTATGGAAGAGGGTTGGGTCATCCTATCAGATTACAAGTAATCTCATAAAGATCGCCCACTTCCTCCATGTTGGTTGTGATTGTCATTGACGTTGTGGGCTCAAAACCCGTTATTGTTGATATTGTTTCCTGTATTAAGATTATTATTATTATTATTATTATTATTATTATTATTATTATTTATATTAGTGCTCATATTGGCATTTGGTGGATTTGATGTAAAGTGGAGTAGATCCGAGTGTGACCAAATAAGTGTGCCATTGACTACTCTCTACCAACTGATCGTTCAAAATCAAACCAGCCAAGTAGGTGACGCTTAACTGTAACCTATACCACAATGTATATGACAATAGTATAGATATTCCTAAATAATGATGTCAGAAATTTGATGTGACGTGATTTATGCATTCCTAAATGCAAGAGTAATGCTCAGAAGTCAATCCAAGATCATTCCCCCAAGGATTCTGTACCAAAAAAGAAGAAACTTTGACTAAAGAGTTGCGGTTAAGAAAAAGTGAGAATTTTAATCTAAGAGATTTTTTAATGGTTTAGAAATAGCAAAGAGAAGTACAAACACAAATTAGCTTACTCCCCCAAGATCTTGTCACTGATTAGTTAACCCCTTATTTTATCTCGACTAAATATAACAACTTGTTTTATTCAATCAGGAAGTAATTCTTTTAAGCACTCAATTCTAAATAATAATCTTGTTATAAGTTTTGATCCAATGATTTAGTCCTATATGAAAACTTGGAATCAAATTTAAGTATAATATATGGATGACAAAATGGCTACTTATAGACTAAGTATATATTATGCCTTTTGTGTCTATGACATATTAAAAGTCAAGTAATAATTATACCATCAAAAAATAAACTATCAAAAAAGCAAGTAAATTTTTCACCATTGCAAATAAATAGGAAATCTAAAATAAGGTTATATAGTCAATAAACTTTCTAAAAGCAAGTTTGAAATCATACTAGATCAAATATCAAGAGTTCGTTTTCTCACCAACACTAAAATCTCTCAAAGAAAAACTCGCAAATAAACCAATCAAACTCTCTCTCTCTCTCTCTCTCTCTCTCTCTCTCTCTCTCTCTCTCTCTCTCTCTCTATATATATATATATATATATATATATATATATATATATATATATATATATATATATATATATATATATCTCCCTATGTAATACAAGTGGTATTTATAGTCCCTCTAAGGCTAAATTACCAAATTCTAGTGCTTTAAGTGTGAGAAAACTCTATTTTTTTCTCAATTTTGAAGTCGTATCTATATATCTAATACTGCAATGTTGATAGCTGCTTCAACAACCATGGTCAAACATTCTCAATTTAGTTGTGATGTCAAAGCCAGGTTCAACAGTCGCTTCAATAATAGCACTTTGTCTTGCTCAGTTTCAATTTTATTGAAGGGTTATTGACAACGTCCAGATGGCTATCGATAGCCATCTGTCTATGCATGACTTCAGGAGTGTACATGCCTCTTGTCTTCACGTATTAACTTCAAAATTTACAAAAACAAATAAAAACACTAGTTAAGCTTGGACAAAAACTCAAATTAAGAATTTAACTCAAATGCATAAGATACCATCAATTTTACATCATTCGAGTGCAAAATTCAATTATGAGTGTATGAATATATATGAGATATGTATTTTCCACTTGTAATAAATAATCTTTAAAAATCTCTCTTTTAATATGGTTGGTTCAATGAAAAACACATGTTTGACACATATAAAAAAATAAATTAGTAAAATTGGAGATAAATGCATAGTTCCTAGCATGTTTATATTGAGAGCGATTCACCTAGTCTAGTTTGGAAGTCATCTAGCATTTATTGTTTAAACGACATCGAAATCTCTATGAATGCTCTAAGAATCTCCTAGGATGAACTCCTTTATTCTTCTTCAACTTTCTCTCTATTTTTTCTGCATATCTTCCCCTTTTTGCTACATTTGCGGAGGGTGCTAGATAGGTTATTGTTTATTAAGTCTTGGGCTTCTATTAAAATTTATTATCTAATTAAGATATATAGAATCTTTATGTAACATGGAAATCAAATAAATTCTTATCCTAAGAATTAGTAAGAGTCAAATCTAATTTAATTTATCCAACTTATTTTACTAATTACAATTAGATAGTTGCATAGTTGACTTGGGTGCGGGTTAAGTGCTACAGGGTCATAGGCTTAAGTCTAGACCACCACCTATTTAATTAAATTAATTATCATATGCTCATATTTTATTTTACCCTTTTCTTTTAAAGTTAATTTTTAAAATAAAATATTATTTTAATAAATTTAAAAATTGACAAAAAAAATCATATATCTAAGTGGGCATTATGGAGATATAACTTCTTGTCTCAAAAGAATCTTTATGAAAATGGAATCGAAATTAATTCGATTGGAGTTGAAAATCACCAAGAATTCAACTTAGATTGATGGTAGAGTTCTGGAGAAGGGTTATTGAGCTATTAGAGAAATCTAGCCTTGAATTGATGGAAGAATCACAAAGAATATGTCTCAATAGGTTTTGTGGTGAATTTTTTCTTAACTTGTCAATCTAAGTTCAATATATGGTGATTTTAACTCCAATCAAATCAATTTTAGTTCTATTTCCACAAAAATTCTATTTAGGCAAGATGTTACACATTCCTTGTGCTTTTAGATGAGTCCTTCAACTAGAAATAACAATAAAAATTATCTTTAAAGGTCTAAACATATTTAGTATTGGATATTTATGATTCATGTTATTATAGAGAATATTTATCATGGATTTATTGTATGTATCATATTATACATGTTACATGTATATATATACCTATCATGTTTTAGTCCATTACAGTAGTATCTGTACAAAAATAATCATTTCTCATATGATATCCGTTTAAACTGTTCTTATGATCAGTAGAAAGATAATTCATTAAACTACAATTTTCTTTTAGAAACCCAATCCTAATTCAATAGTTTTCTTCATTCAAAAACTTGGAAGTTTTGACATTATATTGTTCCAAGTCCAGCATATCAGCAATAAAAGGGACTTAGTAAAGCAACTATAACTTTTAGTTCGAAGTATAAATGAACCGATTTTGGATTATTGGAAAGACAATTGGATTATTTGTAACTTTCGTTTGAAACCCTATTATAATTCAGTTTTTATCCCATCCAAAAATTATTTTGAAGTTAGTAATGTAAGTACTAGGTCCCAGTAATGTAGCAACTGAATGGCTTAGTTAAAAAACAATAAATTTTGTTCTAAAATAGAGTTTGAGCTCATTTAGAATTTATTGGATAGGTAATTCATAGCATAACAACCTTTATTTATATTGTTTTTATTGATTCAGTCATTATTTGTATCATAAAAGGCTTGATAGATGCTTATTTTTGCATAACTATACACATCCAAAACATGGCTAAGTGTAGCCAAGGCAAATTATGCTCGCACGCACATTGGTATAAGTGTATTTGCTCTTATTCATGCTTATTAATCTATGCCACAAGTTATAGTTACACGTACATGTGTACATGTGAGCAGGTGTACTTGTGCACTGTTACTTGTTACCCCTCCCATGTGCATGTGTACTGACCTGCTCACATGTTTGCATTCATGATCGTTACACTGGCCATGCTCTCATGTGCATGTATATAGATTTACATGTTCTCATCCTTACTTGCGGCTCTTATTGTTATGCATGCATACAACAACAACAACAACTAAGCTTTTATCCAAGGTACTTGGGGTAGGCTACATGAATCAAAAATGAATCATGCCAGATCGATCACATTGATAATCCTTCTCCATTCATTCTTTTCAAGTAAAATTTCCTCATTTAAACCTCTCGAATCCATATCTTTTCATATCATCTCTATCCACATTTTCTTCTATCTTCACTTCACTTTTTTAACTTGTTTTGCATTGATAAGCTCTTTTTGTTGAATTAGTACATTTGTAAATCTATGTTACATATGACCAAACCATTATAGATGATTTTCTCGTATCTTCTCACTGATGGGGGCTACACCTAACTTAACACGAATATCTTTATTTCTCACTTTATCACTTTTAGTGTTGCAGCATATCCAGCGAAGCATGTGCATCTATATTACGCTTATCTTCTGTGAATGACGTTTCTTTATAGACCAACATTCAATATCATATAATAAACCTTGATTGATAGCAGTCCAATAAAATTTTTCCTTCAGCCTTAACAGAATGTTATGGTCATATAGAACTCCCGTTACACTCCTTCATTTCAACCAGCCAGCTTGTATCTTATGGTTGATATCATTATCGATCTCTCCATCATACTAAATAATAGAATCCAAATACCTAAACTGACTGCTCATTTGCATGTCTTACTCGTTTAGTGTTACAATACTATAGTCTAGGGTCTATCGTTTAATAAATTTACAGTCTATATATTCTGTTTTAAACCTGCTCAATTTAAAACTTCTAGATTCTAATATGTGCCTCCATAACTCTAACTTCACATTCACTACTGCTCTTATTTTATCAACTAAGACAATATCATCAATAAATAGCATATATCAAGGTATCTCATCCTAAATAGTTCTAGCAAGCTCATCCATCACTATAGCAAATAAGAATAGACTCAATGCAGATTCTTAATGCAATCTAATTGTAATAGAAAAATTACTTGTAGATCACCACATGTTCTGAAATTGGCCACTACTTCATCATACATATCCTTAATTATGTCAATATACTTGATAGGAACTCTTTTCTTTATTAATATTACCAAAACACCTCTCACGGTACCTTATCATAGGCTTTCTCTAGGTCAATAAGTAATATGAGCAAATCACTATTTCTCCCTCAAAATTATTCTATAAGTTGACGAAGTAAATAAATAGTTTCTGTCGTCAATCGCCCCTGGTATGAATCAAAATTAATTCTCCAATAAATCTACCTCAATCTATGTTCAATTACCCTTAGATTGAGGCAAACTGTTAAAATATATATTCTAATTATATGCATGCATATTACATAATATCCTAGTTATGTTGGCGCATATATGTTCTAACCTTATGCATGCATATTCAAATTATGTGCATACATATATGTAAATTACCCTAGTCATGTGCATGTATATGTATTTTAAACATTGCACACATACATGTTTAATACTCCGGCCATGTATACACATATATTATAAGCTCTTGTTGACACGATATTGCATGTATTATGTTTTCATCATTGCACATATCTATATTTATATGATCATTCTTATGTTTATTATCTATTGTTCATGTATGGTAAAAGTACGTGCGCACTGTATCATAAACGTAACACTATTCGTAATCATTTTTCATATTCGCTTGTTGTCATAACACCAATGATACGTGATATATACTTCACTTACTTTATGCTACATGTAATTGATTAGTCATCTTATGGTCTAGTTATTAACAACTTATTATGATCACTACCATGCCCTACTCGTCATATCACGGGTGTGCCAGTGCCGGCCCTGGGCAGGTGCGGGCTGTGCACCTGCCTAGGGCCCCTAATCTAGAGGGGGCCCAGCCGCCCAAGGTGCAACGGCTAGTTTTTTTTTAAATTTTAATTTATTTCAAACGGCTTGTTTTTAACACTCCATTACAAAACAAAATCCACACTAAACCAATATCTCCTCCTCTCTCCATCTCTTTATCTCTATAAATATTTCTTGTTATTAGGTTGTCGAATGTGTTGGCTCCCAGCTATTCTGGTATTCTGCTATTTCGTTCTTTTCAAGGTGCTTTTGTTCTTTTTTCTTATATAATTTTATTATATTTTTTCTCAAAAAAATATTTTCTCAAGAACATTTGTCTGGGAGTGAAAAAAGAAAAAAAAGAAAACAAATAGAGCAGTTAATACAATCACAAAGGGGAGTTATGGATAAATTTGTTAAAATAGCAAGTTCCTCTAATGAAAATTTGGATGGATTAAGTGATGATAATGGTGAAAATTCAAATGACAATGTAAATGAACAAAATCAAAATAATGAGGATATTGATAATTTAAGTGAGCATAATGATGTACCAAATGAATCTATTATTGAAAATGTAATAGTTGATGAACCCATTCTTTTGATATTTATGATCCTAAAAATTGGGATAATATTGATAATAAATCAAGAGACATTTTGGTTAAAGTATATTGTTTTTGTTGTAAGTTGCTTAAATTTAATAATAATAAAACTGCATTAGAAATTATGGATTTAGAGATTGGAGGCATTTTGGTGAAAGACTCAAAGAACATGAGAATAGTATTGAGCATATGACCAACATGAAATCTTGGAATGAACTAAGAGTAAGATTAAGCAAAAATCAAACAATTGATAAAGATTTACAATAAGAAATTATGAAGGAGAAAGAGCATTGGAGATAAGTTTTATTAAGAATAATTTCTGTTGTGAAATATCTTTCTAAATATAATCTGCCTTTTCGAGGATCTAATGAGAAACTTTACCAAGATGGTAATGGTAATTTTTTGAGATTAATTGAGATGATTACAGAATTTGATGTGATAATGCAAGATCATGTTAGACGCATTCAAAATCATGAAATTCATCATCATTATCTTGGTCACAAAATTCAAAATGAGTTAATTTCTCTTTTGGCCAATAGTGTTAAAAGTTCCCTCATATGATTTATTAAAGAGGCTAAATATTTTTCTGTTATTCTTGATTGTACCCCCGATGTGAGCCATCAAGAACAAATGAGTCTAGTATTATGATGTGTGAATATGTCTAGTAACAAAATAAAAGTAGAGTAATTTTTAGAGTTTTTAAAGGTGGATGATATTGGGACTCTTCAATGAATTATTAAGCGCACTTAAGTCTCTTGATCTTGATATTGATGATGTGATAGGTCAAGGTTATGATAATGGTTCTAATATGAAGGGAAAATACCAAGGGGTACAAAACCGGTTACTTGAAATAAATCCGAGAGTGTTATATATGCCATGTGCTTGTCATAGTCTTAATCTTACTCTTAGTGATATAGCACATTCTTGTGTTAAAGTTGTTTCATTTTTTGGGATTGTTCAACACATATGTACTTTATTTTCTAACTCTCCTAAAAGATGAAAGGTTTTACTTGATAATGTTTCAAATATAATTGTGAAATCTTTGTCCAATACTTGTTGGGAGAGTCGAATAAAAAGTGTCAAAGCTATTAGATTTCAAGCTCCTCAGATAAGGTTGGTTTTGTCAGAGTTATCAAAATCTTGTGATGATGCAAAGTCAAAGAGTGAAGCGAAAAGTTTGGTTAGTGCACTTGAGTGTTGAGTTTTTACTTAGTATGGTTATTTGGTATGATATTCTATTTGCAATTAACATGGTGAGTAAAAAGCTGCAATCTAAATCTATGTGCATTAATACTACCATGAATCAATTAGAAGGTGTAATGGAATTTTTTGAAAAATATAGAAATGAAGGGTTTGTATCTAGTATAAATAATGCCAAAAACATTGCATGTGAGATGAATGTAGAGCCTACATTTCCAATAAGACGTCGCATTATTAGGAAAAGATAATTTGATGAAAATAATAATGAAGAGGAAATGCAATCTGAAGAGGACTCATTTAGAGTCAATTATTTTTTGTCATTGTTGATATGGCGATTTCTTCATTGAAAAATAGATTTGAGCAATTAAAAATATTTAAAAATATTTTTGGATTCTTATTGGATTCAAAAAAGTTGAAGTCATTGGATGATAATGAATTAAGAGAGTGTTGTATTAATTTTGCCAATACTTATTCTCATAATAATGTGTCGGATGTGGATTTAGATGATATTTTTTCTGAATTAAAAGTGTTAAAAATGACTCTGCCAAATATGTCAATGTCATCAGTTGAAATTCTTGAGTATGTCAAAATTGCAGATTGCTATCCTAATGTTTCCATTACTTATTGAATCTTATTGACAGTACCTGTGACTGTTGCATCAGCAGAGAGAAGTTTTTCAAAGTTGAAATTGCTGAAAACATATTTGAGGTCATCAATGTCACAAGAAAGGTTGAATGGTTTGGCGATTTTATATATTGAGAAGGAAATGTTGGACAGTATTGATCTTGATACTATTATTGAGGATATGAATTATGATTAGTTTTTGTAATGGCAAAACTATGTACTAAATTTTAATTTTGGTAATAAAAATATTTATTTAAAATTTTAATAAGACTTGTTAGGGCCCCTTTCTCATTTCGCCCGGGCCTCTAAAATGTTAGGATCAAGCCTGGAGTGTGCCCTTTACTTGTTACTTATCATATTACTATATTCTTACTTTCCAGATACATGCTATACACATGAAGTTGATTTCCATATTGCTATGATACGAAGCCCTATATGATATATTATTTTTCATTGATGAGTAGTTAATTGATTAATTGCATTGCTGGTATGGAAAAATTAGTGAAATATACAAGTAATGTGGGAGTTTTGTTTCTTGCTAGAAAGTAGATATCAGTTCATGTGGAGACCAGTGAGTTGTGGCCGTGATTCCAAATATACACGAAATATCAAGGTTGCTTAGTGGCATCTCATCCTGTTCACATGAAGAATGACACTTATGGCTATGATACCAGATATGTATGGTATATTCTGAAAACATATAAATACTCCCACTATTCGATTCCAAGTAAATAAATAATAAACAAATAAATTAGAGCCATGTGAGATTAATGAGTCTCTATAATACTACGAGTCTAGATGACCAATTCCGCAGGGCCATCTCTTCATTTCATTGAGATATACTATACTTTTATTTATTATTGTTTATTTTTGCATTGTGTTTTCTATTTCATTGTACATTCTTATTGCATGATATATGTACATATATCTTATAGGATCTCATGCTCATGCTAGTATACCTATTCACATTGACTATGCACAACTCCATTTCCTTTTCTCTACTTGCTTGGGTTTTAATTTCGGAGTGTACTCATACACATTTACATAATGTAAATTTGAAGGAATCAGGCCATCACCAACATATTGATCCATATTTCTTACCAAGCAGAGACCTAGCAACAGATGTATGACTCCTCATGTCCATCCCTCTTTTGTTTTCTCTAGGTTATATTTTATATATAACTGTTGTAGATTTGTATCTTTTATGTATCTATTTATACTCGGCAGCTATTGTATATCATATTTTAACACTATTGTAACCAAGTAACATATAACTCGTGCTATGTATTATTTAGTCATATTAACTAAAGTGCACTCTTTTCTTTTTATATGACTTTTGTAGCTAAATATTTATTTCCTGATATGGCCTCATACCTGATTTTTTTTGTATGTGCCTGTCGGTTGAGTACTTCGTTTCTGAATCCATGTAGAAAAATGAGGCATTACATATTAGACTATATTATTTGTGCATTATAGCCCCACAAGGTCAATTTTTTTTTTTTTTTTAAGTGCTCGCCAATAGCGCACTTTGTTTTTGAATCCATATAATGGACGTTACAAAATGATATCAAAGCTTTAATTTTCTCAATTTACTTAATATTTCGGTATCCGGGTTCCTCCACTGCTATGGATGATATAAAATAAACTAATACAATGATATAAAGATTAGAATTGATACAACGAAGGGTCGTGATTACATTGGATCTGTGAAAAAGCTAAACACGTATATAAGATTCTTAATATAAATCAATTTCATTTCAAATAGTTATGTCTGTATACTACGTAGACTCTGTTTACCAATATTAGAGTTGTTTTGAGGAAACATTCTCTCTTCAAATTACCACAACGGAAAGAAAATACAAAAATAATAACAACTTCAATTAAGTCCACTACTCCAGCTTATTTGACTCATACATACAGACGCAGAAACAGAAACAGTTACTTAACGTTACAAACAAACTTGAGAACTGCGGGCAAAACATAATACAGAACCTTAACTCACATGCACAATCATAAGCACATAATATGATCCTTACACAGAAACTCACCCTAAATCTGCCCTCACTTGCATGGCGATAACGGGGCTCCACAGAGACACATGTGATGCAGATACGAGAACTGCCCGAACCGAGCTGTAACACTGCCGGCTGGTATCTGGCCGCACAAGGGGTTGTAGCTCACGTTGAACCTCTGCAGTCCTCTCACCTCGTTGATCTGCGCTGGGATCTTCCCGTGGATTAAGTTATGGCTCAAGTCCAGCACCCTCAAGTTCAGTGGGAAGGTCGTGTTGCTCAGGTCAAAATTGAACCGGTTGCGTGATATATCGACCACTGTCGCTGTCTTCCATGATCCGAACAAGACGGACGCATCCCCCATTAGCCTGTTCCGGGAAATGTCAATTATGCTCCAGTTTGGCTGTCCTAGAGACGGCCAGATTAGTCCGCTGAGGGCGTTGTGCGAGAGATAGAGTTCAGGAGGTGAGGGTTTGGAGAAGTTGCCGAAGGTGTTTGGAATGTTGCCATATAGGAGGTTGTGTTCGAGGTGGAGGGCAGTGAGGTTGCGGAGGTCGGAGAGCGTGCCCGGGATGGGGCTGGAGAAGTTGTTGTAGGAGAGGTCAAGGTAGGTGAGGGAAGTAAGCTGTGGAAGCCAGAGAGGGATTCGGCCTGAAAGCGAGTTATGACTCAGATCGAGGACTTTGAGGCTAGTGAGATTGGCGATAGAGTCAGGGATTGGGCCGTTGAGGTTGGGGAGGCCACGGAGGGAAAGTGTTTGGAGGAAAGGGAGGAGGCCGACGGCTGGAGGGATTTGGCCGGTGAGCCTATTGTCTTGGAAGATGGCAAGGTGAGCTACACGGCCGTTGGCATCACAGCTGACACCGTGCCAGCTGCAGCATGAGATGTTCAAGTTCCAGGAGGCAAATCGGTATGTATTGGTGAAGGAGGACTTGATGGCCAGGAGGGCAACCCTGTCAGCATCGTTGCAGAGGGAGGCGGCTGAGGACGTGGAGGCTACTAGTAGTAGCATGAGGAAGGAGATGGCGGAGGATGACATTGTTGTTATTGTTGTTTGTTTATTGAAAGGGGTAGAGATGAAGATGGCGATTGTTATGAGGAGTATGAGGTTACTTATAGAGAGGGGTGGAGTTGGTGAGAACACGTGTTAGGGGGTTTTCGGGTGATGTTCATGCATGCCCTGATTGTTATCCAAACGAGAGAGGTGACGGGAGTGTGAGCGACTAGAAACGGAAGAGGACGAGGAAAATGTGGTGAGGCGTTTTATAGCTAGCGTATCGAATGACTTCTGGTGTTAGCCGTGTTATAGGCAACAGGTTTGTGTGGTGAGATAGAAATCCTTTATCGTTTAAACGAATATACTTAAGAAAGAAGCTTCTTTATAGACAATATGTTATCAGTTGATAAATGTTGTGGATGTGCTGGCAAGCAGATAAATGTTGTGGATGTCTGTAGAAGAAAATAGCAGGAAATGAGCGCAAGGTCTAAGAGAATTCAGGAGTGCAATTCTTAACAATATGTCCCAAAATTGTAATGACCCAGAATTATAAAGTTCAAAATAATAATAATAAGAATAATAATAAATAAGATATTTACCTAACAAATCTGATTCTCTTTTAACTTATAATTATTTAATTCTAACTAACTAGATAATAATAGATTTAGTGGGTTGAGATTTGATATTTTGTTTAGATTTGATAGATTTGGTAGGTTAGATTTGATCCTAGGGTAATCATAATAAAAAAAATAATAATAAAAGTAAAATAAATGATAATAATAAAAAGGGACAGCGGGGAGAACTTTTCCTGCTGAACGCAGG
Organism: Dracaena cambodiana; assembly: GCA_036321105.1. Taxonomy (NCBI): domain Eukaryota; kingdom Viridiplantae; phylum Streptophyta; class Magnoliopsida; order Asparagales; family Asparagaceae; genus Dracaena; species Dracaena cambodiana. The sequence continues at coordinate 22,658,465 of JAYEPQ010000003.1, forward strand.
AGAAAGAAAGAGAGAGAGACAGAGAGAGAGAGAGAGAGAGAGAGAGAAAGGAAAGAAGGAGAAGAAAAAAAAAATAAAAGGGGATATTGCAATCAATTTTTGGAGTGGCATTTTTGAGGTAAGTACTAATTCTATGTTTATGTTTGCTCTTCAATTTTTATATTAAAAAAAAAAAAAAAGAATTGTTACGTCGTATCATATGCAAATACAATTACTATTTTAAATTTTTATTTTGTCTTTTGTTGTATGTATTCAGTAATCTCTCTGTCCTCTTTAGTATGATTCATTAAACAAATTAACCCATTTTAATTCGTATTCTTTATACTAAATTCTTTCATCCTTACTTTTGACACACTCATTTTGTATATGTTCACTATTTTCTTAATTTATAACTTCGTATACAATAATCATAAACCACTAGTAAGATGTGTTTATATTCAGATCATGTGACATGTTTAAGGGCATTTAAAAGTTAAATTAACTATAGAAATTGGGTTTATCATTCCATAGACTTAATTTCTTGTCATGCCCAATGCTTTGGTTTTGAAACATTATAAGTTCCTAGCAGGATGTAGATTTAGGATAATTAAAGACTCTGTTAATATGGGGATACTGTAGGATTAGGGTAACTAATCAAATTATCCAAATAAGGGTTGCTTGTATAGGCAGACCACAAAGGAAAGCAGAAAACATGTTGCTACCAGAGTTGAAGTTGTTTGAACAGAGAGAACAATATATATATATATATATATATATATATATATATATATATATATATATATATATAATGAAACCATAATTTTTTTAACAATACTTTTCGGGAACATTTACGTGGTCACGGCTAAGTACAAGCCCCCGATCATAACTATGACGCCTATCGAATTGTAAGGAGAGTTGTTTAGAGGTTGAGATTTTGATTTGTGGAAGTTAATCAAAGAAGTTTGGATAATTTCGTATTTGAACGAAAAACAATTCTGATCGGACAGGATGAAGGGTTTTAATTCTGCATGTGTATTGTTTTGCATGCCTACGGTTGGGGATAAAGTGTGGATCTTTGGATGCTGGATGCTCACTGTTGTAGTATGTTTGAAAATGATGGCTGAGAATACATTTAAAAGTCTTCATAGATTAACTAGCCTGAAAAAAAAAAAATTGAACTGAGAAAACAAAGGGAGTCTACCTCTGCATCCTTAAACTACAAAATTTCACACAAATCAAAACAACATTTGGTAATTCTACATGTGCACTGTTCTGCATGCATAAAATTTTTAAAATAATAATGATGATGATAATAATAATAATAATAATAATAATAATAATAATAATAATAATAATAATAATAATAATAATAATAATAATAATAATAATAATCAGAGAGAAAAACTATACCTATTCAATTGGACAGCAAACATGCATACAAAAAAAAAAAAAAAAAAAAAAAAACTGAGAGATAATCCTAAAGGAATATTTATTTGGGCCCGAAAATTTTGCCCAGCATAATATGTTGAGTTTTATTGGGATAGAAAATCTAGTTTCATTTAGGCTAAAGGCTTGTATTATTTAATTTCTTTTTATTTATTTGTTTTGTATTGTGTTATAGAGATTTTTTTTTTTAAACTAGTATAATCTTTTTTAGAATCTTACTTTAAACATTAAATGCGTCGAAAAAATTATGGGGTTATGGGGAAACTCGAAGAAGGAACTGTACATGTGTTTTGGGAGTTTTACATTCTTGAGGTTGTACAACCGAACATAGGAACCCAACCATGGGGTTTCTAGGTGATTACTGGATCACCATCAGTATATAGGCTACGCGCCTGGAGTTTAGGCTCATCAGAGTTTATATTCATTAGTACCTGGAGGTATGTCCTGGGGCAGTACCAAGAATTATGACCATGATCCCGGGTATGCACGGGATACTTGTAAAACATGTGTTACACTACTCCTGACAGTTCCAAATAATATAAAATAATAATAATAATAATAATAATAATAATATTATAGTATGCATGTTCCTTTGTTATATTGGTTTTTGTTACAAGATTATTCATGACATGTTTATACAGATGTACTTCCTAACTATTATCATGTTCAAAATATCTATAGTTAGATTCATGTTCTATTCCGTTCTAAAGACTTATACTTCATCAATTTTATTAGGACTGTTAGTATTTTTAATTAGTTTCATGCTTTACTTACACAAATATATATATTTATATACATAGCGTGCCTGCATATTATTATGTTCCTCTTGTAATACTTATTAGGTCGTTCTAACGACCTTGATTTGGCACGCTCAGATGATTTGCAGGATACTGAAGGAGAGGATTCACCACAGCTGGAGCAGCATTTCGTAGAGTTAGCAGACAGTTAGTTGTGTTTTCATTATATGACATCATTTAGGAGATCCTTTATTTTTTTTATTTTATTATTCTTTCAAACTTTTCCTTCTAATTTTGTTTGTTGTTTCCAAAGCTCAAATTTGAAGTTGCAATAAGTGCTACTCTTTTTTGGATCTTTTATGGATCTATTTAATATTTTGTTGGAATAAAAAGAGTTTTTTTTTAGTCTTCCTATTTTTCTCTCAGTGCATATGTATTTGGTTTAGTGGCGGTAATATTCAGTCTTATTAAAAGTACTTTAGGTTTTGCGTATTAATTATGATACGTCGCCGAACGTTACCCGAATCTTGGGTGCGGGGCGTTACAGTTGGTATCAGAGACAGGTTCGATGCTCACTTCAAGTTAAAAACCTTAAACTAGGATTACTGCCACAAATACATATGCATGAAATACAATTATTTTTAATTCTTATTCCTGTCTGATTTTTCTGATTCCTTATATCTTACCATTTTGTCACCCGATTTAATCCAAATTCTTCACCTTTCAGAGAAATGGCCAGCCGTCGCATAACTCCCTCTCGCATTTCTTCACAAGATGAAGATCCCAACATGATGGAGTTGCTTAAGGGGCTTATTGAGAATCAACAATAACAAACTGAGATATTGCAACAGGAGTTAGTAGCTTCTAGACAGAAGACGGGTAGTGTATTAGATTTCAGAAAGTTGAATCCATCACCTTTTTATGGGACTGAGGAACCCATGAAGGCAGAACAGTGGCTGGTAGACACCGAGAATCTGTTGGGTGCGGCACGAGTAGTGGATGGAGACCGTGTGGAGGTGATAAAGATACAATTTATGGACATTGCTCGCACATGGTGGTTGGCCGAGAAAAATCGGTTGGCAAAACCGATAACATGGGAGACCTTTAAGGAGAGCTTCTATACGAGGTTCTTTCCCCGGACGGCACAGTGGGATCTGGAACAGCAGTTTATCCATTTGAAACAAGGAAACCAGACAGTAGATGATTACGCGACAGAATTTGTCAGATTGAGCAGGTTTGCCCCATTGTTGGTGACTCAAGAAATAGATAGAGCTCGAAGCTTTCAGAATGGATTGAACTTTAAGATTCAGGAACGCATACCCACCCCACAGTTTGAAACATATGCTCAAGTTTTGAATGCTGCAAGGGTGCAAGAGCAGATAGCGGATAGGAAAAGAAAAATTCATGTAGGGTCCCAGAAAAGGAGTATGAGTCAGACGACCGGAAGTACTAAGGGTGCTCTAGCACTACCACAGAAGCGTCAGGCTACGCAACATGATCAGAATGTGGTTTGCAACTACTGTTTCCGACCTGGGCATGTTCAAAAGGACTGCAGACGAGCACACAACTTGTGCTTGATATGTGGCTCGGCGGATCATCAGATTGAAGGTTGTCCACAGCGACGAGAGACAGGTGACATTGCCAGAGCACCAGCATCACAGCAACAACAACAGCGACTTGCAGCACCCCCTCAACAGCAAATGTTACCGGCGCCACCTCAGCAGAGACCTACGGGATCTAATCCGAGGGGTTCCGCACTGGTCACTCAGTAACAGGCTTTCCAAAGGGCTCAGGCAGTAGGAAACCAGAGGCATGGACATGCTTTTACACTGACATCAGAACAGGCCAGTGGGAACAGTGAGGTGGTGACAGGTACTATCTTAGTGCATGCTACACCAGCATTTACATTATTTGATTCTGGCGCATCTCATAGTTTTACATCATCTACATTTGTTTCCCGCCATTGCATTCCTTGTGATAATTTATCTGCGGGTTGGAACATTAATACTGGGAATGGGATAATTTTATCTAGTAAAGAGTGTAAATTATGCCCTATCGTTATTTGTGCAAGGGAATTATATGCAAACCTTTTGGTAATTGATTCTTCGGGGTTTGATATCATTCTGGGAATGGACTGGCTAAGTACATTCTATGCAGTGATAGATTGTAGAAAGAGAAGTGTGATATTCAAAATTCCTAGGCATCCGGAGTTCGAGTTTCTTGGTGGCAGTAAATCTTTGGAGCCAGCCATGTTTAGAGCAAAGCCGACAGGAAGGGTTCTAACAACTTTAGATGCTCAGGATATGAGGACCCCAGTGGGGTGTGAGTATTTGGATGTTTTTCCTGAAGAATTGCCTGGGTTGCCTCCAGAGAGGGAGGTGGAATTTGCTATAAATATTATACCCGGTATATTACCTATTTCCAAGGCACCTTATATAATGGGACCTGCGGAGCTGGCAGAAGTGAAAAGGCAATTGGAGCAGTTGAAGGGCTTGGGTTTCATTCAGCCGAGTACGTCCCCGTGGGGAGCTCCGGTTCCTTGGTAAACAAGAGTGATGATAGCAAAAGACTTTGCATTGACTACAGAGAACTGAACCGAGTCACAATCAAGAACAAATATCCGATGCCTAGGATTGATGATCTGTTTGATCAACTTAGTGGGGCCAAGGTGTTTTCTAAGCTAGACCTTAGATCTGGATATCATCAAGTGCGTGTGAAGGCAACGGATGTCTAGAAAACTGCATTCAGAACCCGTTATGGTCACTATGAATTTTTAGTGATGTCATTCGGTGTGACGAATGCTCCAGCAGTATTTATGGATGTGATGAATAGGGTGTTCGCACCGTATCTAGATCAGCTTGTGGTAGTTTTCATTGATGATATTTTGATTTATTCTAAGACTCGGGAAGACCATGAAACACATTTGAGGATAGTACTGCAGACTCTATGAAAAGAGAGACTTTTGGAAAATTGAGTAAGTGTGAGTTCTGGTTGGAAAGAATATCTTTTCTGGGACACATTGTCTCAGGTGAAGGAATCTCGGTGGATCCCAAAGAGGTGGAGGCAGTGAAGAATTAGCCTATTCCCAAGTCAGTGACGGAGGTGAGAAGTTTTCTCGGACTGGCAGGATATTATCGGAGATTTGTGCAGAAATTTTCCAAAATAGCAGGACCTCTGACTAAATTGATGCGTAAGGGGGAGAAGTATATATGGACTGACGAGTGTAACAATGCATTTGAAGAACTAAAGCAGAAATTGACTACCGCACCAATATTAGCAATACCAGATGGACCCAGAGGGATGGTAATATATAGTGATGCATCGGGAAGGGGGTTAGGATGTGTCTTTATGCAGAATGGTAGGGTAATTGCTTATGCCTCAAGACAGCTTAAACCTCATGAAAAGAGTTATCCTACACATGATTTGGAGCTAGCAGCAGTTATCTTTGCCTTGAAAATCTAGAGGCATTACCTATTGGGGAATAAAGTAGAAATTTATACAGATCATAAGAGTTTAAAATACATATTCACTCAGAAGGAGATTAATATGAGACAGAGAAGGTGGTTAGAATTAATGGCTGACTATGATATAGATTTGCAATATCATCCCGGTAAAGTCAATGTCGTACCAGATGCATTGAGTAGAAGGCCAATGACTATGTATCTTACACAACAGAAGGAGTTAGTAAAGGATATGATGAATTTGGATTTGGAAGTGATTATGCCTGGGACTTTGAAGCAGTTGACAGTAATGAAAATTCAGTCTAGTTTAAAAGAGAAGATCAAGATAGCACAGGAAGAGGACAATCAACTTCAAAAGATTCGAAAACAGGTGGAGACAGGTTTAAGGTTAGATTTTTCCATTCATGATGATGGATCCCTTCATTATGGCAATAGGTTATGTGTACCTAAGGGAGATGTTAGGCAACAGGTGTTGGAAGAAGCTCACAGTTCTGCATATTCGATACATCCAGGAAGCACCAAGATGTACAAGGATCTAAAGCAACAATTTTGGTGGAATAGAATGAAGAGAGAGATAGCTGGTCATATATCAAAGTGCCTGGTGTGTCAGCAGGTTAAAGCCAAACATCGTAGAACCAGAGGACTTCTTCAACAACTCCCTATACCCGAATGGAAGTGGGAGAGGATAACCATGGATTTTGTTACAGCACTTCCTCGTAGCTCTAAGGGAAACAATGCTATATGGGTTATAGTGGATCGACTCACGAAGTCAGCTCACTTTATACCATTTCGTGTAGGTCAGAGCATGGAGATTTTAGCTGATCGCTATATCCGAGAGGTGGTCAGATTGCACGGAGTTCCAGTTGAGATTGTATCAGATATGGATACTAGGTTCAGATCACAATATTTGACGAGATTACAGGAAAGTTTGGGCAGCCGGCTGAGTTTTAGCACTTCTTATCATCCAGAGACGGATGGACAATCAGAGAGAACAATACAGATACTGGAGGATATGTTGAGGGCAGGCATGATGGACTTTGGTGGATCTTGGGAGGACCACTTGCATTTGGTAGAATTCTCATATAATAACAGTTATCAGGCAAGTATCAAAATGGCTCCATTTGAAGTATTATATAGGAGGAAGTGTAGATCGCCTTTGTGTTGGGATGATGTGGGTGAGAGGAGACTTCTTGGACCTGAGTTAATAACTCAAATGGTAGATAAGATTAAAGTGGTGAGGGAGTATCTCAAGGCAGCACAGGATCGACAGAAGAGTTGGGCAGATCAACATCGAAGACCTTTAGAATTTGAGGTTGGTGATAAAGTATTCCTCTAAATATCACCGACTCGTGGAGTTATTCGTTTCGGCAGGCGAGGGAAGTTGGGACCACGATTCATTGGGCCGTTTGAAATTGTGGAAAGAGTGGGGGAAGTGGCTTACAAGTTGATGCTACCCTCGTTTTTAGAAGGGGTGCATGATGTATTTCATATATCACAATTGAGGCGTTATGTTTCAGACGCAAGTCATGTCTTGGATCATACGGAATTGGAATTGGATGTGGACTTGTCTTTCAATACTAGGCCTGTTGCAATCCTAGACTGACAGGAGAAAATACTGAAAAATCGGTCAATTCCACTGGTTTTAGTTGCTTGGGACCGATATTCACGGGGAGATGCTACTTGGGAGCGCGAGGATGATGTTCGAAAAGAATATCCATACCTTTTCACCACTGCGGGTAAATTGTTCTTCTCATATTTTAAAATTTTGAGGACGAAACTTTCTTTTAATGTTGGTAGATTGTAATGACCCAGAATTATAAAGTTCAAAATAATAATAATAATAATAATAATAAATAAGATATTTACCTAACAAATCTGATTCTCTTTTAACTTATAATTATTTAATTCTAACTAACTAGATAATAATAGATTTAGTGGGTTGAGATTTGATATTTTGTTTAGATTTGATAGATTTGGTAGGTTAGATTTGATCCTAGGGTAATCATAAAAAAAAAAATAATAATAATAGTAAAATAAATGATAATAATAAAAAGGGACAGTAGGGAGAACTTTTCCTGCGAACGCAGGAGAAAGAAAGAGAGAGAGACCGAGAGAGAGAGAGGAGAAAGGAAAGAAGGAGAAGAAAAAAAAATAAAAGGGGATATTGCAATCAATTTTTGGAGTGGCATCTTTGAGGTAAGTACTAATTCTATGTTTATGTTTGCTCTTCAATTTTTATATTAAAAAAAAAAAAAAAGAATTGTTACGTCGTATCATATGCAAATACAATTACTATTTTAAATTTTTATTTTGTCTTTTATTGTATGTATTCAGTAATCTCTCTGTCCTCTTTAGTATGATTCATTAAACAAATTAACCCATTTTAATTCGTATTCTTTATACTAGATTCTTTCATCCTTACTTTTGACACACTCATTTTGTATATGTTCACTCTTTTCTTAATTTATAACTTCGTATACAATAATCATAAACCACTAATAAGATGTGTTTATATTCAGATCATGTGGCATGTTTAAGGGCATTTAAAAGTTAAATTAACCATAGAAATTGGGTTTATCATTCCATAGACTTAATTTCTTGTCATGCCCAATGCTTTGGTTTAGAAACATTTTAAGTTGCTAGCAGGATGTAGATTTAGGATAATTAAAGACTCTGTTAATATGGGGATACTGTAGGATTAGGGTAACTAATCAAATTATCCAAATAAGGGTTGCTTGTATAGGCAGACCACAAAGGAAAGCAGAAAACATGTTGCTACCAGAGTTGAAGTTGTTTGAACAGAGAGAACAATATATATATATAAAGAAACCATAATTTTTTTAACAATACTTTTCGGGAACATTTACGTGGTCACGGCGAAGTACAAGCCCCCGATCATAACTCTGACGCCTATCGAATCGTAAGGAGAGTTGTTTAGAAGTTGAGATTTTGATTTGTGGGAGTTAATCAAAGAAGTTTGGATAATTTCGTATTTGAACGAAAAACAATTCTGATCGGACATGATGAAGGGTTTTAGTTCTGCATGTGTATTGTTTTGCATGCCTACTGTTGGGGATAAAGTGTGGATCTTTGGATGCTGGATGCTCACTGTTGTAGTATGTTTGAAAATGATGGCTGAGAATACATTTAAAAGTCTTCATAGATTAACTAGCTTGAAAAAAAAAAAAAACTGAACTGAGAAAACAAAGGGAGTCTACCTCTCTGCATCCTTAAACTACAAAATTTCACACAAATCAAAACAACATTTGGTAATTCTACACGTGCACCGTTCTGCATTTATAAAATTTTTAAAATAATAATGATGATGATGATGATGATGATGATAATAATAATAATAATAATAATAATAATAATAATAATAATAATAATAATAATAATAATAATCAGAGAGAAAAACTAAACCTATTCAATTGGACAGCAAACATGCATACAAAAAAAAAAAAAAACAGAGAGATAATCCTAAAGGAATATTTATTTGGGCCTGAAAATTTTACCCAGCGTAATATGTTGAGTTTCATTGGGACAGAAAATCTAGTTTCATTTAGGATAAAGGCTTGTATTATTTAATTTCTTTTTATTTATTTGTTATGTATTGTGTTATAGAGATTTTTTTTTTAAACTAATATAATCTTTTTTAGAATCTTACTTTAAACATTAAATGCGTCGAAAAAAAAAAGTAATAAAATTTATGGGGTTATAGGGGAACTCGAAGAAGGAACTGTACATGTGTTTTGGGAGTTTTACATTCTTGAGGTTGTACAACCGAACATAGGAACCCAACCATGGGGGTTCTGGGTGATTACTGGATCACCATCAGTATATAGGGCTACGCGCCTGGAGCTTAGGCTCATCAGAGTTCATGTTTATTAATACCTAGCGGTATGTCCTTGGGTAGTACCAGGAATTATGGCCGTGATCCCGGGTATGCAAGGGATACTTGTAAAACATGTGTTACACTACTCCTGACAGTTCCAAATAATATAAAATAATAATAATAATAATAATAATAATAATAATAATAATAATAATAATAATAATAATAATATAGTATGCATGTTCCTTTGTTATATTGGTTTTTGTTACAAAATTATTCATGACATGTTTATAGAGATGTACTTCCTAACTATTTTCATATTCAAAATATCTATAGTTAGATTTCTTTTCTATTTCGTTCTAAAGACTTATACTTCATCAATTTTATTAGGACTTTTAGTATTTTTAATTAGTTTCATGCTTTGCTTACACAAATATGTATATTTATATACAGTGTGCCTGTATATTATTATGTTCCTCTTGTAATACTTATTAGGTCGTTCTAACTACCCTGATTTGGCACGCCCAGATGATTTGCAGGATACTGAAGGAGAGGATTCACCACAGCTGGAGTAGCATTTCGTAGAGTTAGCAGACAATTAGTTGTGTTTTCATTATATGACATCATTTAAGAGATCCTTTATTTTTTTTATTTTATTATTCTTTCAAACTTTTCCTTCTAATTTGGTTTGTTGTTTCCAAAGCTCAAATTTGAAGTTGTAATAAGTGCTACTCTTTTTTGGATTTTTTATGGATCTATTTAATATTTTGTTGGAATAAAAAGATTTTTTTTTTTTTAGTCTTCCTATTTTTCTTTTAGTGCATATGTTTTTGGTTTAGTGGCGGTAACATTCAGTCTTATTAAAAGTACTTTAGGTTTAGCGTATTAATTATGATACGTCACCGAACGTTACCCGAATCTTGGGTGCGGGGCGTTACAGTCTAAGAGAATTCAGGAGTGCAATTCTTAATAATATGTCCCAAAATAGGCAAGTTTCAACTTTTAAATATCTGGCGGTTGCTTTTAAATTACCGTATATATCTTTAAGTATTACTTATTATTAAAACAGGGGTCTTCCCGCCTTTAAAATTTTTTTGAAAAAAGAACAACATTTAAATAATAGACCTTAAGATTCTATATTAGGTGAAATCTATCAGGGAACCTTAAGTTGAGTTATCTCTGTTATAACTCTTATATTATTTATTATAGAAAAATAAATAAATATATCAAATAAACATGATATGTGAAATTAAAAGAAGTTTTCAGGTATATAGGGTAGATGCATTACACTCTTACACTTCTAAATCTATAGTGCATAATGTATTTTTTATTAAATTGAAAATAACAATCATATACTATGTAAACATTTTTTTAGCAACTATCAATCAAATTTCATCATTGAGAAAAAATGAACTATATGAACAAAATAGCACTGAACAATAATATGAAATCTTGTGGATCACTGTTATAACTTTTTTTTATTTTTCATTAGGAAATGGAAGATTTTGATAATGTAGCATCTATTTGTTACTTTTTTTTTTAGAAAAAGAATTAAATATATAAATGTCGTTTGCTTACCTCAAGTTATTAAACTATGCAGTCATTCAATCAATCAGAAATCATGTAATTAAAAATTAAACTTATATACATTCTTTTCTTTGTGCAAGTATTCCAATGTTGTTTGCTTAGCAGATACACGATTAAGGGAAAATTATTTGTATCAGTATAAATATAGTGTAGTAAGCATCTTTATTCAATTATAGATTTATTGAGAAAAAATGAAGATAAAAAAGATCACTTGGGAATACATAATAAGTGATATAATAAATTTAAAAATAATGATGATTTGAGTAGAGGCGAATAGAAACAAGGAGCAATTTTTATGTATAAAGTTAAGTATGAATATTATGTATTAGAGAATCAATGAAGTGAGCACTACATTTATTTCTAAATGGATCGTTAATTCACATATAAATAAGTGGTTGTAGAATTTTTGCACTTGTTTTCTTTTTTTGTTCAAATAAGGAACAAAATAAATGCAAAGAAAAGAACAAACAAGAAGAATGGAGATAGCATTTGTATCATTGCAACACGTATATATTGAAGAGAATAATGTTGGGTTCTTGATAAATAAATAATATCAAAGATTCACACAATAAGAGAAAGCATTTGCCTTTTTATAGGACTCAAAAATTATGTTGACTCCACTCTAAAAATTGATTGTTAATGATTCTAATCTCCTTCTTCTCCCTTTTTCTTCTTCTCTCTTTTTTTTTCCTTCTGTGTTTTCTTTCCTTTCTTTTTTCCTTCTCCATCCTCGCAGCTAAGCGGAGAAGACAACCCTGTTTTATTGGCGTGAACAGAAGAGGGTAGAGATTTTAGTTTGCTTTTATTTTATATGAAGGTATACACACACATACACACATATATAATATTAGGATAAGGTTAAATAAAAAAAAAGGTTTTCCAATTCAATCCCAAATCAAATAGAATTAGTATTGCAAACTAACTAGTATTTAGGATAACTAGTATTTAGGATAAGCTCAAATTATAAGTTAGACAAAGAAAATATTACTTTAAAAATAATAATATTACTATTATCATATTAATTATTTAAATAATGTACTTAAAAAAATAAATACAAAAAATATTCTATAGGGGAAATGGAGTGTTACCTACTAACGGGACATCTTTTCCCTCTTCTTCTCGGTACATGTCTGTATAAAAATAATAAATGTGCACTTAACAGAGAATCATTTATTTACAGGTGTTCCAAGTATCATTTGACTTCTCATGAGAAAAGGAAAGCAAAAGAAAAATGTTATATATTTCTATATGCAACTTTCTGTTACTAATTGCCTTTTCTTATGAAACTGAACCTTTTCTCTTCAACATTGTCGTAAATCTCTATTCAGAAGAGAGAGAAAAAAAAGGAAGAGAAAAGAAAAGAGAAGAAAAACAAACGAACCGAAGGAGAAGAGAAACATATGTCCTTTCCCAACACACCATCCTTCAACTTAACATGTCAAGGCCTTAGAGAACCGGTTGATCCACATCCGAGTTCATAATATTTTTTTTATCAATATTAAAATTCTTTATATCACCATTAAGTGAGATTATTTCGTAAGTTTGATTTTGAAGTCAACTTCAAGCAATTCGTTCTTGACTGGCGAACGTCTGTGATCAAAGCCAAGACATTTTGTTTTATGTTTAATTGTCATTCATTGTTGCACTTACATGTACTGATTTCATTTGCTAATTTGTCTGGTGCTAGACACATAATGAGCATTATCTTGATCTTTGAAACATCATGCAAAGAACCGTAAGCAGGCGCGCTCGGATATAGAGATTGGGCTATCCTAAGATTTAAGACTGTGGTGTAACGTGTCTTGGCTCGGAAAATAAATTCAAGGTGTAATTTTTGGGATATTTACGATATTGCAAATACACCTTCCTTAAATTCGTGTAATTTTTGGGATATTTCTGTTACAAATTAAAATAGTAGAAAATAAATTCCCTAGTTAGGAAAATAGTAAATACAAATTTATATATTAAAAGTAGTAAAATAGTTTACTGGAAGGTATTATTCATTTTACCAGTTGTTCTGTGTTTTCAAATTTTGAAAACACCATTATTTAATAAGACTATAATTTTTCACATAAAGGAATCTCTAACGTCCATTACTGCTTAATGCAATATTTTAATGCAGATCCACGTTGAATATGGATATACTCATTCCTTCAATTTGTCTTTTTCTCAAAATGTTGTCCTTTCATACATAAGTGAGAAGTTGGTTATATTTATACGTAAAAATTCTTTCTGAAATTCTTCCACCTAGACGCGTTTATTTGAAAAAAATCGAACTTACCATTCTCATGATTGACATTGCTTTGCTTCTTGCGGAAGACTACTAGGAACCTATGGGCATTATCAATGGCAAAAAATGAGACATAGAGATCTTCCATATTGAATTTGTGCATATTTTTTCTGATCCCTGGTTGATTACTTAGAAGATCCATTAAGGTTCATGAGTTCCGTTAAACTTATTTCTTGATTTGAGTCTTGCTCATATCCAAATCTCTTTACATCAGAAATCCTATAATTATACTTTAGCCGTCGTGGCTATCCAAAACCATATCAAAAGTCACATTAATAGCTGCTCTCCAGTTTCTGTTGCATTCGTTGGCTATCGACAGTCCGCAGACGACTATTGACAGTGAAACTTATCAATTGGCCAGTTTAGCCTGATATTTGAGATACCATTTTCTTCCACATAGAGTCCTACAAAAAGACTATAAAACACTAGAAAAATAGTGAAGTGGAGAGCTTGATCAATAAAAATAATTTATCACTAATTTATCATATTAATCTCCAAATTCGGATTACGAGTGCACAAAAAAAAGTGAAATTACTAAACTTTTCACTCGTAATCACTCCTCCGATTAATCCTATATGTATTTTGAGTTAAGCTAATCATGACATATGAATAAAAAAAAATGTTTAAAGTTTAAGTATACACTGTGTCTAAAGAGTTTATGGTATGTCAAAAACTAAGTAACCAATATATCATCAAACTATACATCATCAAAAACTAAAAAACATATTTAAATCCCAAAATGATAATAGGGAACAAAAATATTAATTTTACATAAAACAATTAAGCATGTTAAGCAAATAAACACATACCAGTAAATTTTTTAGGTTTTATTACCTCATCTGAACCAACACAGAGATTTAGCCACTCATGCTCATTATAACCATCAATATATGAATAAAGCAGAATCTTTTATTAATAAGTAAAAAAGAGTACAAAACTATTCTCAAAATCTCTATTTAAAAATTAAAACAAATATTGTTAACTCTATTTTTTTATTGCCTACTCTCATCTTCTTTTCTCTCTTTCTTCATTTCTCAAATTTCTGAATTACATCGACTTTTATAGCCTCTCAAAAAACCTAATAAGAATACTATTTAAAAGGAAACTCTTTTTACATAATTTTTTTTTTTGAATTATACGTCAGCCGCTATGGCTGTCCAAAGCTATATCAACAGCTGCTCTCATATTTCGATCTATTACAGTTGTTGGTTATCAAAAGCAAGCAGACAACTGTCGATAGCTAATCCTGTCAATTGGCCAGTCTGGGCTGATATTTGAGATGCACTTTAATTTTTGGATTTTCTTCCATATAAAATCCTGCAAAAAGTTATAAACCACTAGAAAACCATTAAAGTGCAGACTTTGATTAATAAAAAAATAATTTATCATTGATTTTTTGTATTAATCATCATAATTGAGTTACGAGAGCACAAAATAAACAAAAAATATTACACTTTTCACTCGTAATAATCAAGTCCTAGATATGTCCATTTACTAAATCTTGACCACATTAGCATTATTAGTATTTTGAACATGAGCAATGATGCAATAAATTTACTGCAGGTATACAGTGTAGTTGTGGCACTTACACGTCATTCCCATAGGGATGCCTAGTATTTGCAATCTCACATTTTCTATTATCCTAACAAGTTAACTAATATGATCTAGATAGGTTTTTAGTTATTCTAATATTAGCCTAGAATATTGAATCCACTAATTCATAATCGAGCACTCTTTTTATTATCTTCATTATATTCTTTTAATATAAATAATTACGATTATATCAAAAAGAAGATCTTTCTTGTTTAAAAAGAAAATCTTTCTTGTTTAACTTTTATTCAATCATATTAAGTATAAATTATCAAGTGTCGTGGAAGTATAACTCGTCAAAATTCATGACCTCATAAGAGCAAACTATATCAATAGACTACAAATAAAATCAAAAGAAATAATTCCAAACCCTAATCAAGCATAGACTATTAAAAGTAAGTTTAACATATCAAAATTTTAGATATATGAATTATCATCTTTTAATCTTTATTATAGAAAATCATATCATTTTTTTTAATTCTTTTAAGAAGAAGATAAATAAAATATATATTGCGGTTGATTCATCACTTCATCTACACCCTAGAACTAAGCAAAATTAGTTACTCATATTTTTATTAATCAACATAATCTTTTTTATGCATGAAAAAAATTAAAATTTTTATTATTAAACCTATGAAACCACCCTAACTAGAAAGCAAATAAACATTAACTAAGAAAACAATCCTATGAAGAACAACGATGAATAGTAAGAAATCACTTTTAGAGCTCCGGTATGGTGGTCGTCACTCTTTAGATTTAATCACTAATTATATTTATCTCATAAAATGTATAAGAAATTCTAATTTGTAAGGATACGATCAATATATAGACCTCAGGATCTCAAAACCCTAATCCATTTACAATAATAAAACTACAAATTATAATAAAGTCATCATAATATTTTCAGATATATATTCTCTGTCCCAAATACCAACATTGACCGCAAAATAGCGGTAGTTAATTTTTTTTCTAAAGAATACTCCACATCTAAGTGAGCATAAAAAATTCGGAGCCAAACAGGGCCCACTTTGTCACTAAATACCGATAAATTATGGCAAAAGTTGGTCCTGAGCTTTATAGCACTCGGTTATCTAGCTCTTCTCTTCTTTTTTGCATTACTAGATTTTACTTTGATGGCTTCTAACTCTGTGCTTCTGTAGTTTTCTTTCTTATACTCTTTTTGGACTGGGTTTTCCCGGTATTTATTGATTTCAAGCCAAATCGTTATATAAATGCATTACATAAAAACACACTAATTATACCTGAGTAGTATTATTTAGATATAAAAATAGATAAGATAAGAGGTATAAATATGCAATATAAAATACTCATCACATCCCCACACTTACATTTTTCTATTTCTTGAGTAAAACCTAGACCTAAAAAGAAAAAGAATATCCTAACTCACTTTCGTAGGAATCGCGGTTGCATTTAGCATGTCCAACAAGCCGTTAAACTCCTATGTTATCCAAGTGGATATGTTGTATCTTGTGAGGGTTTATAGCGATGTTACCTACAAATATTATGAAGAAGATAGATTAAGAAATAAAGAAAAGAAAAATGAGAATAACAAAAAAATCAAGAAAAATAAAATTTTATATTCAAAAGAAGTAATTTTTTTGATATTTTATGCAATTAATCTTAGCAATGATACAAATTCAAAATACATTTAGATTACTGATCTTTCAAATCAAGTTTCATATCAAATATACTTATTATTTTAATAAAAATTCAAATCATATCTTTCAATTCCTACTAACTAATAATTTTTTGGCTCCTACACATCTAGATGCACGTGTGATGATTTTTTTTGTTTTTAGACTCAAATTCTAACTTTTGATTCAATTATCTCTCTAAATATTTAAAACAATTTCTTTTACTTTTTGGTGAATATTTTACCTTTCATGCGAATATTCATGCTTATTTAGATACAATTACTTGATTACTCAGATCGTACTCTATTTTTTAAGAATATCATTCATATGAATATTCAGCCAACAGATTAGTAATTCTTTAAGAAATTTATTTATTTATAAAAGATCATTGCCTTAATACCAGTCTCACCTCTTTATTCTTTTTTTTAAAATTTTATTTTTTTCTTTTTTTTAGACAGAAAACTACTCAATTATTATTATTTTTATCCTAAACATAATAAACCATTGTGAAGTGGAAAATAAATATAGAAATGCCTCAAAATTATCATTAGTAACATTTATTTTTCTATTTAATTTTTTCGATAAAATTCTAAGTATATTATCCAATCTACTTTTACTATCAAATTTCAAATTTAAATTTATTCTTTTGTTTATAATTGCTTGATTTATTGCAAAATATAATTTTTTAAATTGTTAATTTTGTAAAATAATTTAAAAACTACTCCAAATATAAAATAATGAAGCCCAAAAATCCTAAAAACTAAAATAAAAAATAAAGAAAATAAAAATCCTTGAAAGAAAATACAAATATTCTTAATTCTCCTCCATATCTAAACTCATGTATGCTCTCATACACGAATCAAGGGTAGTAGTATAAATATAAAAACTATTGTATAAATAATATACAAATAATGAAAATCTTGAAATATCACGAATTCAAAGAGGTCACCCTATTAATGCATGGAATGTAGTTATGACCTCTCGACCACTTTCCACTTTCATAATGTGTGTGTTTAAAGTATGAAGTGGGTGCAGTATTATACTCATCAACATCCTACAAGTCATGAAATTACCTTTGTGTTTCTTATACCGTTCTCGCTTTCTCTTTTTCCTCATGTAAGTATTAATGATTGGTTTAAATAAATTTTAATATAAATAGTTCAATCATCATTAGTATCAAGCATGTGAGAATATCATGAGATGTAAATAGTGCAACATGATTAAGTGACTTATATATTGTGGAGTATGTTGACCCTTTTAACCACAAAGTAATGCCAGCACATCTACTAACAAAACCTCAAAGTTTAGTTCATTAGCGAATGACACACTTGCAAAAATGTCATCATACATAGAGTCAATGTATGCTAATTTGTCTAATAACATGACCTCATCTTAAAATTTGCTCAAATATGGGTTCAACATCAGCACATGAGAAAGAATGAGTATGTATGTTCTGAACCATATTAACCTCAATGAGGAGCTTGTCATGAGCTCACTTATGTTGAATATATTCAACGCGACAGTCATATTCTCAAATTATAATTTCATGAGGCTATTTCTATAGTCGATTAATGCATTTGAAGTTGTAAGGAATGGTCTGCCTATAATAACATGAATTTGATTATGTGGATTAGAAATCAGCTCTGTTTCTATGACAATAAAGTCTACGTACAAGAAAGATGAATTGCCCAATCATGATGAGCACATTTTTAACCATAACAAATTGTCTCTTGACAGAATGATCAACTAGCTGTAATGTGATCTTAATAGGTTGAAAATTTTCTAACTTCAATTGCTAATAAAAGTGTAATGAAGCAAATTGACTCTTGCCCCAAGATCAAGCAACACATTGTCAAATATAGTATTTCCAATTGTGCATGAGATTATGGGAAAATCTAGATCTTTTCACTTGACAGGAAAGGAATTATAGAGGATCTGTGATATGTTTGCAGCAAAAAAGACTTTACAGGAATGATTTTTTATCATTTCTTAGTGCACAAATCTTTAAGAAATTTTGCATAAGTGGGAACCTGTTGTATGATATTAAGGAGTATAATGTTAATCTTCACTTGTTTAAACATTTTGAAAATCTTCTTTACTTGTGGTGAAGGCTTTCAAAGCCGATTAGGATATGATACTTTCTGCTTAGATGCATGTTCATCAGAGTGAGTTTGTGATGACAATGGAGGTGATAGAGATGGATGTAGAGAAAGAGAATGAAGAGATGGTGTAGCTTGCGGAATAGTAGGAGTTGGATCATGGGGCATGGTTATATTATTTTCCACTTGCTTGCTATATCTAAGCATGTGAATGGCATTGCATTGGTGAATATGAGATGAAACAGATTAAGATGAGTTGGAATTTAGATTCATTATTGGTTGACTCAAAAAAATACTCGGCTCCTGCTCACTCAATTGTATAGCCAACTGTCCAAATCGCTATTGTATACTCTTAATCGACTAAGAATTTTTAAGAAGTTACTGGTCAGTTTGTTGTATAAAATCAGTAGATATTTCATTAGATTTTGCATGTGTGTATCTAAATTGGACGTTATCATGGGAAGATTATCCTCACTCCTCTCAAGTAACGTTAGTCGTCTATCATGATCATTGTTACACCCCTGTAGTGGATAAGAGTTGGCTGTAGGAAGTCTAACCTGGTTCTTTCCAGTATTTATGACATTTGGATATTGATAGACAACCACATTAGGCCTTGGGAATTGATAATTAGATGGAGACTACATGTCGAAGTTGGAAGCTTCCTGATATTGCTTCTAGTTTTGTGAAAGATTTGGTTGCTCCTCCAACCCGGATTATATGTTGGAGCATGTGATGCCCCCAAACCATAAGGTGGCCTGAGTGTTTATTCTAATAAAGGAGTAGGTTGTCACTGATAGGCACTCTTAATACCGGAGTGCATAAGACCCTTTTATTTTTTCTTTTTCAAATGCAAACACTGGCAAGAATATGGAAGTACATAAATATGAGACATATTCTATAGGTCTGAAACTATCTGCCACAACATCACATGAACTTATATAGCAATACCCAAAAATGGTTATACTGAGATCATAAGAAATATGTATACATCAAAAAATTACTCATACAGAGTCAAGTATATTATCAAAACATAGCAACTTAATTACTGAATATGTACAAGAGTGTCTGGATAGTATGGACAAAACTAGAAAATAGGAAATGTATAAACATAAAGGCAAAAATGATGCATATAAATTCAATTAGAAGTTGTCTACTGGTGCTCGGCCTATTCCTGGAAATGTGGATCCTCGGGGGTGGTTCCTCCTTCTAGAACACTACAATCAAGGCTAGCAAAGCTGGGGTGTCATAACCAAGGGAGTCAAAACCCAAACAAGAATATAAACTCAACCTCATGCAATACTTTAGAAACCATATCAGTTAGGCATGCTAGTAGGAATAATATCAAAGATGTACACGAGAAAATCATGAACTACAAGTATGCAAATATAATTTGGATCATGAGTTACATGGTATGCAAAGTATAACATAATTAAAGAGTACTAATATATAACATGAATCATAACGTACATGGATCAAGCAACAAGGTATGCCAAATACAACAAGAATCACATGGTACATAGTGTGCATGACATAACAAGATCAAGTAACAAAATATGCCAAATATAACAAGAATCATATAGTACATAGTGTGCATGATATAACAAGATCAAGCAATAAGGTATGCCAAATGTAACAAGAATCATATGGTACATAGTGTGCATGATATAATAAGATGAAGCATCAAGGTACGCCAAATATAACAAAAATTATATTGTACTGGTTTCCACACAAACCGGATGGCATGCTGTTAGGCAAATTTAAATATTCCGTACATACCAAGGACAATGGCTCAAGTACTAGTTTTCACACGAATCGG
Source organism: Dracaena cambodiana (assembly GCA_036321105.1). Taxonomy (NCBI): domain Eukaryota; kingdom Viridiplantae; phylum Streptophyta; class Magnoliopsida; order Asparagales; family Asparagaceae; genus Dracaena; species Dracaena cambodiana. The sequence goes on from JAYEPQ010000003.1 coordinate 22,678,960, forward strand.
ATGGCACGCCACTAGGAGAATTTAATATCCCATGCATACCCGGAACCACGGTTAAAGTATCGATTTTCACATGAACTGGATGGCATGCCACTAGACGAATTTAATATTCCGTACATACTCAGAACCATGGCTCAAGTACCGGTTTCCATACGAACTAGATGACATGCCGATAAGTGAATTTAGCAAGAAATGGTACCCATTTCCATGCGAACCGGATGACATGATGATAAGCGAATTTAACAAGTAATGGTACCGGTTTTCATGCGAACCGAATGACACACCTCTAAGAAAATTTAGTTATGACTATGAACTCCCACAATGTAATATATGCAAAGTATCAATGCATCAAGGTATCATATATGATAGGATATTTATCAATAGAATATGAATATGAAAGTACATGCATGAAAATACTTTCAAATACAAGAGTGACAGAACATATTCACATGCATGAAGTATCATTTCCAAGCAAGAATAACATATAAAATTAATAATATGCACATATTAACATGCGTGCATGCATATCATATCTTGTATTAAGTGGTAAATGCACAAACATGTAGTGTATGCCAAGACATGAGTTATGACAGGTCTAAGATCAACATGTATAAATAATAACGAGAGTGATTTGAGATGTGTATATAAGTATCATATCATTGTTTGCCATAAATTTGGATTTTTATTGAAACATTGAAGAAAGTTACAATAAGAACGTTTTTCCACTTACAGAAAGTGAGGAATCTAGTTTTTCCTCTTTGTTTATGTCGGGTTCTGTTGTAACCATGGTGGACAATCCTGCTCTCTATTGACTATCCGAATGCAAGTTCTGCAGTTGGCAACTGTTGAAAAGCACTTAGAGATGAACTCTGCATTCCAAGCTCAACTGCTCAAATGGAGATAATCCTAACCCTTTTCCAGCCCACCCTTTATCTATTTATATGTGTTTGGAGACTTTTGAATTGGTGTAACTATTCAATTAATAGCCTCCTTGATTGAGGATTGATTTCTTGCATTTAATCTGTTAGATTTGTATTAATCACCAGGATTTGTAACTAAAATCTCAAATCCTGTGGATTTATAACTAAAATACGGATCTCATCCATTAGATCCGCTTTTTGGCTATTTATAGCTTAGGGGCATACCCAGACCCACGTTTAGGTGTCAATTAGGAATGAAAAGTTCACATTTTAATTATATTTGGCTCTAATTATGAGCTTTAGGAGAAAAGTTAAATGCAGATTTCTTTATGATTGATGATCTATGTTTTAGCTCTCGCCAATATATCTTGCTTGACGAGACCTGTGTTTGGGTACAAATAATTTTTGTTATCTTTGGAGACTTTGGAGTGAAAACGCGACCCTTTGGGGTTCGCGTTTTAATTATATTTAGCTCTTAATTATAAGCTGGAAAGATAGTCCAGAACGCATATATCTCTTTAATTGATGATCCATATATTACCTTCTCAGTTAGACCCACGTTTGTACTGAAAAAGAGTTATCTTTAACCTTATAAGGTTCTGTGATCAAAACGTGATCTTATGTTTGAAACGAGGGTTAACTTCACGTTTTAACTTCAAATGGGGATGTCCTTAATTAAGATGTGGCCATGTGGGGTCCATATTCAGTCTCAGCCTTTGACTTAAAAATTGCGGGTCTCTCTGATGATGAGCCACATTTTTTATTGCGCTATTTCCAATGCTCCTAAGGGTTGCATTTTTCTATATATGGAGAAATCTCTTGTCTCTTGACATCATGAGATTAAAACGCAACCTTTATAGATCTGTGTTTTCTTATATTTTGAGAAAGATTTTATCTCTTGACATCAGTAATTCTTAACACAATCCTTAAAGGTCAGAATTTTGATTTTATAAATTCATTTCCCAAAAATTTCACTTACAAAACCCCCTCCAAAGTTTTAAAAATTCCGTAACTTTAAAGGTGTTTTGAAACACTTTGAATATATGAAATACTTGATTTTGGATTTATAATTTTGGGCTAAAATGCAACCATGTGCCTAAAAATGCAAGTCTGCATGTGAAAAAGAAAATGTGACCCTACGTCTAAAAATGCAAGTTTGCATTTGAAAAGGGATAACATGTCCCAACACTTAAAAAAAAAAGCAAGTCTGCAGTTTAAGCAACATATTTGAAGTGTCGCTACTTTTGCTGCCTTTCTTGCATAGAGATCAAGTGCCCCCGTGCTTATAATGATGAGATCTCTTCGAGATTTGGGCCAAAAATCTTGGCCATTGAATCTTCTATATAAGATGCCAAGTCTCTTTCAATAGTCATTCTGACTTAAAGAAATTTGAGCTCTCGAGCTTTCTTTGCCTCCAAGCTTCTTCAAGCTCTTCGTCTTCAAGCTTCTCTAGGCTCTTCTTCCTTTAGCCTTCGGGCCTTTCTAACTTAAAGTTTTCTAGATCTCTTACAAAGAAAATGATGAGGAAATCTTCATCCTTTAGCCAAGTCACCAGTAGCTCTCATGACCCTCAAACCACCTCTGGCTCTTCTCCGGCCATAGTTTTGGAAGAACTCATGATTTGATATAAACTAACAAGTTTTTCCTTATTTAATTTTTGGTGATTCGTTGTCATGGACTATTATTGAAATCTAAAAAAATAATAAAATTACTTTAATTTTGAAAACGCGGGTCTATAATCCATTTTTTGGATATGTGATTTGCATTTTGGGATTTTAAGATTAAACTTGAAAAAAGTTTATCTTTTAGATTTGAAATGCGAGCCTCCAAAAACTTATGATGTGCGTTATGGATTTGAAAATTAAAACTTTAAAAAGTTTCTTTAAAATTTGAAATGCAGGTTTGTGATTAGGGATGATAATGGGTTCGGATCTGTCCAAAGCCCAATCGGGCCAGCCCAAAAAGGCTGGATTTAAATTCGCCCGTTTTACAAATGGATCCAATTGGGTATAAGGTATTTCAGTTTTTTTCTTATCGGGCTGGGTTTGGACATGTCCAATCCCGCCCAAAAAATAACCCAAACGAGCCCAATCCCCTCCCAAAATATCTTCGTTCATTTGCCCTAGGTAAATTATTTCGCTGACGCCGCTGTCTCCTCTCGCTCGCTCTCTCCAATCTCCCGAAAACCCCCCTCTCTCTCTCCTCTCGCTCGCTCTCTCCAATCTCCCAAAAACCCTTCTCTCTCTCTCTCTCCTCTCCATCCCCTTCTTCACTATATCCCCAAATGCCGAAGGATCCTCACTCTCTCCTCGTTCGTTCGCACTAGTTTGTTCGCCCTGGTTCATTCGCCTGAGTTCGTTATCTTCAGCGGGCGCGGTGGTTCGGTCACGACCACCTCCTTCCTCCGCTTTCAGGTAGGGTTTCGGAACTCAAAGTTTGGGGTTTGATTCATAGATTTCTTTCCTTTTTTCCTGCGAAAAATTGGGGTTTGATGGAAAGAAAGAAGAAAAGAGGTTTAAAGGAAGAAATTAGGACATGGGTTCATCTAATTTCCCCTTGTTTTGGATCCCTATCAATTAAAGTTTGATTCTTGGTTGCTAATTTTAGGTCTACTCATCACCTCATTTAAAAATAGTAAATTTTTTTTTGGAGTTTATTCTTAATTTTATTCCCCTTTTAACTGCTAAGCTGATACCTTGTTGCGGAATAAATTCTTGTTAATAGTAGTTGGAAAAAGTTATCTTGATTCTTTTCAGTTAATAGTTGTGTTAATGTAAAGAATGTTGGATATTTCTAATTGCTAGCATGTAATATACTTTGATGGACAGAGTTGGCCAAATAGAATTCTAAAAGCATTTACTAGGTTAGATTATTTTTTAAAATTAAACCTGGTTTTGTTATGATGCATGGATGTAATGGATGATTTTTATAGTAAGATATCATGACATTCATGGTTTTGTTAGGAATCTTGTACTATGGCAAGAACAAACTCTCGAACACCTTCTAATTCAACGAATCCTTCTATTCAAGATTCCACAGAGGTAATTTCTTCTTTCTTTGATATCAACATGAATTGTTTGTTGTTTTTTGAGTTGCTATAGCGAATGATATATTTATACAAAAATATGCATTTATATGATTTTTCTACAGATGTATGAAGATACTGGAAGTGAAAGTATTAAAAAATCTTTATATATGAAAAATAGAAGGTCTGAAGTTTGGAGTCATTTTGTGATTGAAACACAAGTAGATGGTACCATCAAAGCAATATGTAATTATTGTGGAAAACCCTTGGTTTGCAAGAAAAATTCTGGAACAACCCATTTAAATCGTCATATCAAATTTACTTGCAAAAAAAATCCTCATAAAGACATGGAGCATATGATTCTTGGCAAATCTCCTAAATCTGATGGTGTAGTTTTTACATTTGATCCAGAAGTAAGTAGAAAATGCTTGACAAAGTTAGTGATTTGTGCAGAACTTCCATTTAAAATTGTGGAACATCCAGTATTCATTAATTTTGTGAAGAGCTTACAGCCGTTATTTTCTATGGTTGGTCGTCATACTATTAGAAATGACTGTATAGCTGTATATCAAGAAGAGAAGATAAAGCTTCAAGAAAAAATGAAGAATTTAAATTGTCGTGTGAGTTTTACTTCATATTTATGGACTTCTAATCAAAAGCTTGGATATTTAGTGCTGACTGCTCACTATATTGATAATGATTTTGTTTTGAACAAGTTGATTTTGAACTTTAAGAAAGTTCCATATCCTCACACTAGTTATGCTCTCAATGATATAATTGGATGTTGCCTTACTGAATGGGATTTGGATGAAAAAGTGTTTGCTCTTACACTTGATAATTCTACCACAAATGATGCTTTGATAAGAAACTTCAAAAGAGATTTTGGTGAAAAGTTACTGTTTAATGGTGAACACATTCACATGAGGTGTTGTGCACATATTTTAAATATAATGGTGCAAGATGGAATAAAGGTGATGGATGATTCTATTAAACAAATTTGAAATCTTATTACGTATGTGGTTAGTAGTCCATCTAGAATGCAAACTTTTAATGGAATTGCACAATTATTCAAGTTACCTACTAAAAAGGTTTGGTTTTAGATGTGCCTACAAGATGGAATTCTACTTATCAAATGCTTGCCAATGCTTTGTCATATAAGGATGCCTTTATAAGATATGCACAATTGCATTGTAATATTGCTCCATCTCTTGATGATTGGAGAAAAGCCGAAGTGGTAACTAATTTCCTGCATACTTTTGTTGATACAACTCAAGCATTTTCGGGTGGAAAGTATCCTACATCTAACTTGTACTTTAGAAAAGTTTGGACCATTCGGCGTGTGTTGCAAGAAGTATCTACTTTTGGTGATAATATTGTTAAATCTCTGGCATTGGAAATGCAAAAAAAAATTTAATAAGTACTGGGAAGAACCAAACATAATGTTGTCAATTGCATCAGTTTTGAATCCTAGATCAAAATTGGCATACATTGAGTATATTTATGTATTAGTACTTGGGGAGATAGAGAGCAAAATAAAATGTGAAGAAATTATCACTCTTCTTAAGAAAATTTATGGTGAATATGAGAGCATTGTTAAACAAAAAACTGTGGTGACGGATGAATCAAGTCAGTTAATAAGTGGTGACTCAAGTACTCCTTTAACTTCTTTGGGTAAAAGAAAGTTAGATTCAGATTTTGCAGACTTTTGGGCTCAAAGTTCAATGAAAAGGGCTAAGAAAAATGAAGTTGACAGTTATTTAGAAGAATATGTTCTTCCTCCAATGTCTGATGTGGATTTTAGTGTTTTGGAGTGGTGGAAGAAGAATTCTATAGTTTATCCCGTGCTTTCAAAAATAGCTCGAGATATTTTAGCTATACTAGTCACCACCGTTTTATCAGAATCGGCTTTCAGTACTAGTGGCAGAATTGTGGATCAATATCGAAGTCGATTGAGTCCCTCGACCATAGAGGCTTTAATATGCACACAAGATTGGCTTCGAAAGGATTATTATATAGGTATTCTTATTGAATTTATATTTGGCATAATCTAGTCTTTTATGTATTTATCAAATCATTATTTTATTGCTTAATTTTATGCCATGCAGATGAATGTGTAGATTCTTCAAATTTATCCAATTTAATGAATGATGAAGAGTTAATTGTAGAATGCTTAGGGGAATGAAGGTCGAGAATGGTATGTAATGTCAAATTCTAAATGCAGAATTATTTTAATTTTCAATGACTGAGTTTATATTTGGCTGAGTTTAATAATTTGCAGACCTTGGCTCAATATAGGCAGAAGCTAGATGAAATTGCAGGCACATGTGTATGTGAGAGTGGCAGAGTTTCACTCTTACTGGATCTCACCTACAAGCAGGATATGTGTCTGTGAGAGTGGCAGAGATTCACTCTTACTGGATCTCACCCGTTCACTGTGTATATATGCTCCGCCTCCTAACTCCGTTGGTATCACGTGGACATATGGTACGTTAAACATGTAGATGTGACGACTGCATGATAGATGTCACCTAGAATTTCAAACAATATTCCCATAAACATGCAAGTATCCTGAACATTGTTACTGCATCTGCCACTTCTAATTTCTCATGAAATAAGAAATTGTTCTTTTTATAAAGTACCATATGATAGGCATAACGATGATGTATCATTTGATGTAGGCTCTGCTTGGATGATGCTTACTCATCAGTTCATCGAGTTCTGCATACAGGGATGGGACAACCTCCCACGGACAGTCCTGATGTACTACGCAAACTTCCTCTCCCCCCTTGAAGGCTACTACCTCACCCTCGCTGACTTCCCAAAGATGGTCAGTAGCAACGCGCCCCTTGCAAGGAAGTTTGGCAGGGGCAACCCTTCTATCCTAGACAAGATCAGTGCAGAGCTATTGGGTCGTGATGCCAACAGGTTTGTTCCTTGTGGGTGGAACCAAGGTGTCGAAGCAAATGTAAGTGATCCAAGGATGTTTGAAAAGGACTTGAACCAGCTTAGGCCTGGGCCTGGGGCCGAAAGGCTTAAGCGCCTGATCACAGGTTTGATACAGGCAGATAGGTTTGACGAGAAGCATTGCATCTGATCATGTACATGGTACTGAGATGAGTTCTTCAGTCTGCTGGCATTGTTTTGTTGCAGGTTTATGTTTTGTAAATGTTTTTATACAAACATGATGCTCTGTTAATTGTTTTCTTACTCTTGCTAAAGAGAACTGTATCTAATTGCTTGTAAACAAATATTTTTCCATGAATTCTGTGCAAATTTTCTGTGTTGTTAGAGAATTTTGAACATAGTTTCTTTTATGGTCATAGCATCATTTTTTTTCTTCTGAATTTTGATAAGGACAGATCCAAAAAGCCCATGGACTATTTGAAGTCCATTGGGCCGAGTTAGATTTTTTTAAGAATGGTCCATTTGGGCTTTGGATCAGTCCAAAATCCAAAATTTTATAATGGACATTTAATGGATCCAGCCCAGCCCGATTCGGCCCTGCCCGTTCTCATCCCTATTTGTGATCTGTGTTTTGGATTTTTTTAAGACTAAACTTTTAAAAGTTTATCTTTTTGAGTTGAAACACGGGTCTCTAAAGACTTGTGATACACATTTTGTATTTGAAAGATAAAACTTCAAAAAGTTTATCTTTTAAATTTGAAATATGTGACTCCAAAGACTTGTGATCTGTGTTTTGTATTTGAAAGATAAAACTTCAAAAAGTTTATCTTTTAAATTTGAAATGTTGGTTTCTAAAGACTTGTGATCCGCGTTTTGGATTTTTAAGATTAAATTTCGAAAAGTTTATCTTCTAAATTTGAAATGCAGGTCTGTGATATGTGTTGTGGATTTTTAAGATAAAACTTGAAAAGTTTATCTTTTCAATTCAAAACGTTGGTCTCCAAAGACTTGTAATCCGCATTTTGGATTTTTAAGATAAAATTTCAAAAATTTTTTCTTTTAAATTTGAAACGCATGTCCATGATCTGCATTTTAGATTTTTAAGATAAAAGTTGAGAAGTTTATATTTAAAATTTGAAACACGAGTCTCTAAAGACTTGTGATCCGCATTTGGATTTTTAAGATAAAATTTCAAAAACTTTATCTTTTAAATTTGAAATGCAAGTCTGTGATCGGCGTTTTAGATTTTTAAGATAAAACTTGAAAAATTTATCTTTTAAATTTGAAACACGGGTCTGTATCCACGTTTGAGATTTGGGGTATTATAGGTTTATCCCTTAAATCTTTATAAATTATGATTTAGTCCCCTAAATCTTCATATTTAGGATTTAGTCCCCCAAATCCTCTAAGTTACTACAATTTAGTCCCTCTGTTAGTTTTTCTGTCCAAATAAATGGCAGAATTTAATTTAGTTTTTTAAATAATAAAATGACTTAAATACCTCTATGAAGAAAAATGGAGAAGAATAGAGAGATAGAAGAGAAAAAGAAGGGGGGAAGCCAATGAACCCAATGAAGAAAAGGAGAAGAGAGGAGTAAGAGAGAAGGAGAAGAGAGGAGGAAGAGGAAATGAGAAGAGAGGAGGAAGAATGAAGAAAAGGAGAAGAGAGAAGGAAGAGGGAAAGAGAAGAGAGGAGGATGAGGGAAGAAGGAATTAATGAGGGGTAAAATGGAAAAATCAGGTCAAAAAATAAATTGGGTTAACGGAAGTTATGGAGGGGGAATAAATTGTAGTAACTTAGAAGATTTGGGGGACAAAAACCTAAATATGAAGATTTGGGGGACTAAATCATAATTTATAAAGATTTAAGGGACAAATAAGTAAATAACCCTTTAGATTTTTAAGATAAAACTTGAAAAATTTGTTTTTTAAATTTAAAACACAGGTCTCCAAAGACTTGTGATCCACATTTTGGATTTGAACAAAACTTATTTTGTCATAGATTTGTCTAACTTTTACTCTTTTAATTGGTAACGTTTTGAATCCACCTTCTAAGAAGCAGTATTTTGGCCATGTTGGTGGATATGATGATGAAGTTCAATTTAGACTTTGAAGTGAATTTTCTGTCTGTCTCATCCAGCAATTGGGAGAGGAGAGACAAGATTTTAGCCCCGAAGTCCTCAACATTGCAAGAAGTTATGACCGATACCTGGTTTGAAGGGAAGAATAGGAAATTGATGGACAAGCCACATTTTTTGTTTGGCGATTCGATTCTCACTTCTGATGACAATTTGTATGATGGAGAATATAAGTGGCTTTGTCAGATCAGGGGACGTCAACTATTTCTTCCAAACATAGAGAGATCTTACCCCTTCATTTATCTCCAGTCATTTTCCATCCCAAGGCCTATGAACTGACACTTGACTAAAGCACAAGATGGAGTTTTGCTAGGTGGATTTAGCTCTCATAGTGCATATCCACTTGCTACCGGAAGACATGTATCGGGATTTCTTCCAGGGTTGTTGAAGGAGTTTCCTCTAGGCGAAACTGCTCAAGCTGCCAACACATTTCTCCATCAGTTCATGAATGCAAATGGAGATTTTCCCTGCCAAGATTTCCGACCATTGAGATGGGCTAACTCTTCTCCAAAGGCTAATGGGAAATGTTGACCTATCATTTTCTAACGACTTTTGAAGATTATTTAAAAGAGGACGGACTGTATCGAGCCATTAGGACCGTTCAGCATGGAATCCAAACCAGTCGCTTTCACTTTTTCTGTGTCCTTGAACTATATAATCCGAACACTGGTACATTCTTCACGCCATGTGGTGAGTTGGGTTTTGCACTTCATGAGATGTACGAAGTGTCAGGATTACCAGTAGGGGAAATCCCACATGAAGAGTATGTACCCATGGGAGAAGAACTGCACCTGCTTAAAGCTCAGAGCCCACTGATTTATGATACTTACTGAGAATTACTCTGCCATTACCACATTTGTGCCCAGATAATTGGTTTATGTAATAATGGTGTGAAGCAGAAGGCATAGGCAGATTAGCTTTTATCAAATTTTGATAGTGATACTCCTAATTTTTCTCGTCTTCTTATTATCTTAGATAAAGAGGTTGAAGAGAGAATTGCTCAATTTGGAACCAACGCTTACATTACTGAGTCCGATGAAGATATCTTCAAGGCCGGTACTTCTTTTGATAGTTTTGAATACCAAGCCAAACTTCAACAATCCGATTCAGCATTACTAAAAGGATTTTTAATGTTGTGACTTAAACGTTGTGTGGTTCCCATTGCTCCAAAGGAAGCTATATCGGTTGGAGTCATTTACCGGACAATATTACTTGCACATGGGCACCCTTTTACCTTACTTCCGGCGATGGTTTGTGATATACAAAATGGGCTAAGGATATTGACTGAAAAATTTTGCAGAGTCAAGATAGCTCGATCCGAGAAACACAAAACTCCTAATCCTTGGATAGAATTACCATATACTTATCCTATGGTTTGGTTTGTCCTTCATTTCCCTACACTAATGACTCTGATCCATCCTTAGATGGACCTTAGTGCACCCATAGTTCAACACTATGAAAGGTCCATTCAGAAACATCTTCAACATCATAGTAATTATTATCTTTATAAGTGTCTTCCTTATTTTTCGAATGCGGATTATGGTGAAGAGTTCATGGACTTACTTGGCACGGACCATTTTACTACTCTATCTCATGGATGTTTTTGGTGACTGATAAGTATTCATCCTAGACATTTAGTTCTTCGTCTGGAGGATGTTTGTTATATAAACCATATTATCCAAGTCATTTCCCTCACCAGTTCAGATACAATCAATTATAAGTTGGAAATCTGACTGTCCATCCAATTTGAGGGTAATATTTTTGAAGGAGCTCGGGTCTGGTATCATTTTATAGCTGTGGTACGAATGCCCGATTCAGTTTGCCCCTGAAGACTCCAAACTTGTGCACTTCTTTTAGTTTCTGTGGGTTGTACTCTATCGCCTGCTCTGTCCCTCCTCATTTTAATATGAACAACACCTATCTCAAGAATATCAAAGCATGGTACCCCCAAAAGAAAAAGGCAGGTAGCACAACACTTCTTGGGTTGGACGAGTTTGATCATGGGGTAGATAGTGATGATAATGAACAGAGAGAAGATTCAAATGTAGCAGTAGCATCAGATTAGCCAAAGGCACTAGTTGCTACAGATTCTACCCTTCTTTTGCAAGTGGGCCTGAAGTAGGGAGCTCATATTTAGAATTCATGTCTCCTCCCTAGAAGATTGTCATCATATGGAAAGGAAAGAAGCGGTCACGTGATCTTCCTGTAAACCCGGTGTTTATTTTGGCTGAAGCCGGCACTGCTGTTTTGAGTTTTGCTCTCGATACAGTAGAAGAAGAACAAGAAGAAGAGGATGAGTAGAGGTTGTGCCCTCATTCATCTAAAAAGCGTCATAGTTAAGGCCCTATAATTAGGATTGAGGAGGGTACTCAAGTGGTAACTGAGTTTCCTTGTGAATCAACAACAGAAAATCCTTCTACTACTCCAGTAGCTGAGTCCTCATCTGCTAATGAATCTCCTCCCACAGAAATGTAGGTAGGCTCAGATGAATTATCAAAGACCACTGTTGAAGATACTATGACTTCTGCTCTTCCAACAGTCCAAGTCGTTGACGATGATGAGGTGTAAGTTGTTGGGGAGGTTCATATATCATATTCTTCCCCAATGACAGTTCCTGGAGATAACCCAACTATTGATCCTGTCCATAATCACAAGTATTTACTTGACTAGGTCTAAATTTTATTTTCTCTCATCAAATCCATGACTTTATTTTAAGAGACTTGTAGAGGGGGGTTTGGTCTCATCTTTTGATTCATTGGAAAAAACTAGATTATTCAGGTGATGACGATGATATCGATAGTGATGATGTTCGTTCTTCTGCACCCCTGTCAGATCATAGCAAGTATACCTTTCTAACGGCAGAAAAGAGCCGATGTGTATGGCCCTGGAGAATCGAGTGCTCAACCTTCGGGTTCTTCACCACGTACGGCATAACTTTAACCATTTCTTTCTCTCCACTTTATTTTATCATTTATTTTAACTCCTTTTTTATGTAGGATTCCCATCTCCTACTCCCCTCTTGGAACTTGTAACCAAAATTGAATCTTCCTCTGTGGAAGCTACTATTCATGCTGAGGTTGTATATAGAGTAATTTCTTCTTCTAAGGCCGTTGCTCTCACTAAGGTTATCCCTGAAGTGACTGCTTCTTCTATTGAGACTACTTCATCTAAGGATGCAACACAAATTACCTCACTTTTGATGAGTTTGCTCCCTTACTTGCCCTCGATTACTTGAGCTATTGCAGTTGCATTCATTTCTGTTGTCTCTCTACCTACACCTGCAACTTCTTCATTGCCACCAGTAGAAGACGCAAAAATTGATGCTTTTGTTGATGATTTGCTTTAGTATGCCATTAAGGACTTCTTCAATTTCTTGGAGCATTTCATCAATATGATTTTAAAAGGAAGGTCCTTTACTTTTATTGCCGGTCTCTTGAATCATTATATTGTCGGCATAGAAAGCATTGGCGGAGAGGAGAAAGCTGCTCCATATAGAGTTATAATGTCTCAATTGCAAAGTGACACCGAGGCTCTATTGAAGGCTCATAAGGTTGACAAGTCTACAATAATTGAAGTCACTTTCAGGAAACTGTTGGAGGAGCAGCTTAGATTTCAGGAAGAGGCTCGGAGGAAGATGGACTCATCAAGCTCAACTTAATGTGATCCAGTCTGCAAATGACTCTCTATGTGCTCAGATAGAGAGTGTTGCTACTTCTGCCAAGAGTCAAGATCAAGCCATCATGAGAACCCAGGAAACTATTGCTAAAGCCCAGACTTATCTTGAGAAGACTCTTAAAACTTGTGAAGAAATCATGAAGACCCTCACTGACTTATCTAGACAACGTGAGGAAATCAATAAGGTTTTTACAGCTAAGCAAGCATAATTGGAGGCTCTTAAGTTTGATCCGTTGAGTAATCTAACCATTAGCGAAGAGGAGTTGCGGAGGTAGGCTACTGTCCAAGCTAATGAAACTATCTAATTAGAGATAAGGGATATTAAAGAAAAAAAAAAAATCAAATCTCTTGTATCCTGATAAGTTGTATTTATTTTTTGTTTCTGATATGTATGGAACTTGACTATTTTGTCAAGAAACTTTTGTAATGTTGAATTTATGATGAATGGAAAAATTCTTTTGTTGTCATTGGTTTAGAGGTAACTGTTAATTTGATGAATGAACTTAGTTGATGATCAGAGCTACCTATTAACTTGATACATCATTGACTCTTTCACATATTGTTCAGAGGTAATCATTAACTTGATAATATAGAGTCGGTATTTAAACGCTCAAGTAGATTTGCAATGAATGAATAATTATTAAATTTTCTGAGCAAGTTGTAATTTTAGTTCAGTGAGTTATACTATAACAACTTTTGAATTACCAGAGGTAATTTTTAACTTAGCAAATTTTGATGAAATGGATTTGTTTTTGTTAAAGATAATTTTTAACTTGACAAATTTTGGTGGAAATAGAATTTGATTTTGTTAGAGGTAATTTTTAACTTGACAAATCTTGGTGGAAATGAAATTTAATTTTGTTAGAGGTAATTTTTTTAACTTGACAAATTTGGTAAAAATAGAATTTGGTTTTGCCAGAAGTAATTTTAAACTTGATGAATTTGGTGAAAATGAAATTTGGTTTTGTCAGAGGTAATCATTAACTTAACAAATTTTTGGTGAAAATGAATTTTGATTTGTTAGATAAATTTTGTGGCAATGGAATTTTATTTTGTCTGAGGTAATTTTTTTAACTTGACAAATTTTGGTGGAAATGGAATTTAATTTTGTCAGAGATAATTTCTAACTTGACAAATTTTGGAGGAATGAATTGCGATTTTGTCAGAGATAATTTTTAACTTGATAAATTTGGAAGAATGAATTTGATTTTGTCAGAGATAATTTTTAACTTGATAAATTTGGAGTAATGAATTTGATTTTGTCAGAGGTAATCATTAACTTAACAAATTTGGAGAAATATGAATTTTAATTTTGTCAGAGCTAATTTTTAACTTGACAAATATTTGTAGGAAAATGAATTTGGTTTCGTAGAGATAATTATTAACTTGAAAAATTTTAGATGAAAATGAATTTTGATTTTGTCAGAGGTAATAATTAACTTGAAAAATTTTGGGTGGAAATGAATTTTGGTTATTTTTTTTTACTCTGTTGGGAAAATTAAGGAAATAATGGGCAACAACATACTGACTATACCATTGTACAATTTCTTTTGTAATTGAATCTTCTGAAAGGAACTCTGTCTCATAAAATTTCAGTGGAATTGATTAGAAATGGGCTTCTCCCTTGTAGATAAACTCCATTTGCTTGGTAGACAAATTGGTCCTGTTTTGGAGATAATAGTGCTAAGAATTAGACACATTCATTAACTACTTTAGGATCTTCATATGCTCTGGCACTTGAGCGGACCAATGATCAAATCGTAGTGTTGAATTTTTTCTTTTGTTGAGGAAAAAATTCAAGTATGTGTATCATATGATTTGATACTTTTATAATCTCTTTTCAGAGATACCAGAAGGGGATACGCCGAATAACTTGTAGCAAGGAAATGCGTCATTCTTTGTCGTGTTCTTTGAAAGGAGTACTACAAGAACTTTCTCTATAAAATCTTTTTATAACCGCATTTCCGGACAGTCGGGAAAATACATCATTCTTCGCTATGTTCTTCGGAAGGAGTACTACAAGAAGTTTCTTTATAAAATCTTCTTACTATCGCTTTTTCGGGCAGCAGTGAGGAATCACCGATTTGGTCGAAGATGCGACAAAGGATTGTTGAAGAGGATATGTATCTTTAACAACTCAATGTTTAACTTGATTGCTTTTTTACTATTACATAAACTGTTTGTATATAATCCATTCTGCCTTTAAGCGGTTCGAGATTCTTTTTGATATCCATCGAAGCCTCCTTTAACATTTGTCGGTGACTAGATAATTGGTTTGGCCATGATCACTTTGAGTTAAGTGGATTTCCCCATTGGAGGAATTGGCAGTTGGATTTTTCAATATTATTGCTTATATGTTTTTGTACCGAAATACGGATATGCGGTCAAGATCAGAGCCTCTTTTGACAATTACCAGTGACCAGATAAGTAGCTTGGCCATGATTACTTTGTGTTAAATGGATTTACCAATTGGAGGAATTGGCAGTTGGCGTTTTCAATATTATCGCTTATATGTTTTTTTACTGAATATAGAATTTGAGTATGCGGTGGTGGAGAAAGGACCATGAGTTTCAAGCGAATGTGCTTTCAGGCAAACTACAAGAAGAGAAGGATTATGGGTACTTCTTTGATGGATTTCTTAAATATTACATTAAGAGTAATATTTCTTCAGAAATTTCCCATTAATCGACATCATTCTCTTGTCACCATTCAGTTTTGCCAATTGGTACGTGCCATTTGAACAGACTACATCAATGACAAAATGTCCTTCCTATTTTGATTTTAACTTTCCTTTGGATTTTTGGTTGGTTATGATCGATCTTCTTACTGAAAGGATCAAATCATCTTTCTTGAAAATTCTTTGCTTGATCTTTTTATTAAGGATTTTGAAAATTCGAACTTGATAAAGTTCAATGCTCTGTTGTAATTTGAGACTCTTATCATCGAGAGCTTCAATTCTAGAAGTTTTGGCCGATGTTCCTCCTCTTGTGTCATTTTAGTCGCTAATTCAACTTGTAATGACAGAATCTGGATATCTAAAGAAAGTACTATTTCGGATCCATACACCAAAAAAAGGTTTAGCATTTCTAGGTGTTCTGACAGTTGTTTGGTATGCCCAGAGGTATTTTCCAAGCTTTTCATGCCAATCATATTAGTTGGATGAATCGAACTTCTTAAGGAGATTCACAATGGTCTTGTTGAAGGCTTCTGCTAATCCATTGGCTATAGGATAGTATAGAGATGAAGCTATACTTTCGATCCAGCAATTATTGCAAAACTTGGAGAATGATTAACTCAAGAATTGAGGTTCGTTGTCATGATCAATTTTCCTAGGTACCCCAAGGCCATATATATAACTATTTAATAAATTTGATCACATCTGATGTCTTTATTTCAGTTATGGGAACGGCTTTAGTCCATTTTGAGATGCAATATGTTATAGTTAATATGAACCCGTGACCCCTTATTGGTAGCAGTGAAATTGACCCGATAATATCCATTCCCCATATTTCAAAGGGCCTTGATGTAGCCATTGAATGGAGATATTTTGATGACTGATGTGTGAAGTTGGCATGTACTTCACAGACTCAGCATTTTCTGGCATAAACAATCGCATCTATCATCATCGTGGACCAATTATATCCCATTCTTTAGAGTCTATCACAGAGTTTCGGTCCTAATTGATGTGCTTCATAGATGCCGCTATGAGCTTCTTCAATGCTTCTTGGGCTACTTTGTTAGAAAGGCAGCGAAGTAGGATTCCATCATATGATTTTCTATATATTGTTTGAAGTTCGGCATTATAATAGAATCAAACAGCCTTTCTTTTGACTGTTGCTTCTTCTTTATGATCTTCTAGCAATATTCCGTAAAGAACGTAGTCTATATAAGGAAATCACCAATCTCTGGGTTCAAGATCAGACTCAAGAGCATGTACTTCATATGCCTCTTATTTCCTACCTGAATTTAACTGCACTTCGAGTTTATTTTCAGAAAAAATAATTCTTTGCTATCCACTATTATGCGTTTGCTAGAATTCTTGCGCAATGCTAAAATGGCAGTCAAAGAAGTTAATGAATCTGCATAACTATTCTGATAGCGGCACATTACAGATGTAGAAGTCACTACAGTTGTCAGCAATTTTCGTGACTGTTTGGTAATAGGGTAAGAGATCTTCAATCTTGACTTTATATTCTCCCTTGACTTGGTTGACAATGAGCTGAGAATCTCCACATGCCTCTAAATATTTCACTCCTAGCTATTTGGCTATCTTCAGGCCAACTAAATATGCTCGAGAGATGATATGGTTGTAAGGATAGACAAAGACAACCCCCACTCCTGCTACAATCTTTCCTTTGGATCCTATTCAAGAGGAACCATTAAAGAAAAGTTGCTATATTTCTTCCATGGTAGCATTTGCTTCAGCAGTCTCTTGTGGAGTGTTTTCTCTTGAAGCCGTGTTTACTTCAGCTATTTCATTAGAGATGTCTTCATACAGTTTTGAAGACACTGTGATTGCGTACTCAGCTAAGAAATCAGCTATACCTTGACTCTTAATTGACTTTTGTGGAATAAAATACACATCGTATTATGATAGCAAGATAGCCTAATTGGATAGTTTTGAATTTAATGATCCTGATTTCATCATAAATATTCGATTAACTCTTGATATAACGTGGATGGTTTGTCCTAGTAGATAGTGTTGCATTTTCTGTACAACAAATACCAAAACCAGGCATTCGTTTTCCACTAAGTTATATCGATGTTCAGCTCTGACTGTCATTATAATTTAATAGTAGACGGCTTGTTCATGTTCAAGTTTATTCTTTTGGGCTAACAAGGCTCCCAAAGAATGATCCATGGCTCTCACATATTGATGTCATAATTTACTGCTAGCGTACAACATCGGTGTAACGCTGTACAAGTCATCCTATAGGGATCTAAGGTGTTTTAATATTCTTACTAATTGTACTATTCTAGCAGATTAACTACGAGTTCTTAGTGGGTTTTGGTTGTTCTAATTAGCCTAGGATATAGAATCCACTAATTTCCAACCATGAATTACTTCTATTATCTTCTTCTATCATAAAAAGGTGATCTTTTAGTTTAATCTTTATTTAAAGTGCCATAAATATGAGCTATCAAGTGGTGTGCAAGTATAACTCATCAAATATACTACTTTTCATAAAAATAAACTAAATCATTAGATAATTCGATAAAGAAGATGAAAACCAACAACTCCAAACCCTAACTAAGCATAGGCTATCAAGAAACTTAACTCAAGTATAACCTATCAAAGTATTAATCTACGAGTTCTTGTATTTTAATTTTTTTCATAGAAAAATCATGTCTTTATTATCTTAATTAAGAAGAAAATACTAGAGAGAAATTATATGGTGGATCCTAATTTCATCTGCATTCTAGAGCTAAGCTAAATTAGCTACTCATAATTCTATTAAGCAAAATCAAATTTTTATTGATAGAAAGCAATTAAATCTAATATAGAAAGCAAATAAATCTCAACTAGAAAGCAAATAAATCTATATTAGAATGCAATTAACTCTAAATAAAAAGCAAATAAAAATTTGAAAATAATGGCTTACCTCTAGAGCACGGTATTGTGGCTATTACCGATTCTGCAAAACTCTAATTTTATTAATTAAAAAATGAGTACAAAAATTACAGGATTCTTTTTAGAATACAAGAATACGACGAATATATAGGCTTAAGAAATCAAACCCTAATTCTAACGGAACTGAAAAACTACAAAATTACAACGAAACCACCGAAGAAAAATCAGCCCATGGGCCTACTACTTTGCCACTATTTGGCGGCTAATGCCACTAATTAGCTGCAATATTTTGAGAAAATTGGTTGAAATTTCTTCCGCATGGGTCTCTTATCTTGTAATTTTGTTTTTCCTGACTGTATTTAATTTTGACTCTTTGAAGTATTTTAATCTTATAGTTTTGCTCTCTTTGAACTCTTTTCTGTGCTTTATTTCCTAATCCGGCTCTGATTTTATACCATCTTCTTGTATGAATCGGATTACCTAAAAAAGATACTAAAAATACCTGAGTAGCATTTATTTATATATAAAAAATAGATAAAATATGGAAGAAAAAATACAATATATGATACTAATCATATCCCCACACTTATCTTTGCTAGTCCTCAAGCAAAACCTAAATCTAAAAAGAAAAAAAAAATCCTAACTCACTTTCGCAGGAATCACGATAGCACTTAGCACGTGCAACAAGCCTTTAAAATCCCTAGGTTATCCTAGTGGACGAGTGTTGTTTCGTGAGGGTTTGCAGTGAATATACCCACAAAATTCATTAAGAAAATAGATTAAGGAGTATAGAAAAGAAAAATAAGGATAACAAAAAATTAAGAAAAATAAAAATTTTATATAAAAGAAAGAAAAATACCTTTTTTAATAATATTTTCATAAATTAATTTCACTAATATACAAACTCAAGAACGCACTTAGATTATCAATTTTTAAATAGAGTGTAATATCAGATACACTAATCATTTTAATTAAAAATTTAAATTCTATCTTTTAATACCCACTAACAGATAACCCATTGGCTCATATATATCTACGTACATATGTGATAGTCTACTTCAGTCTTGGACTCCAACTCTAACTCATGATTCATCTCTTCTCTCATAATAATTTTTTTTCTTTTTTTAAGAATATTTCAACTTTCATGCGAATATTCACGCTTGCTTAGATGCAAAATACCCGATTACTCGGTTCATACTTTTTTCTTTTTCTTTTTTGAATATTTCACATTTCATGCGAATATTCATGCTTACTTAGGTGCAAAATACCTGATTACTTGGATCATACTCTTTTTTTACTTTTGAGGCTATTGCCATAATACCAGGCGCACCCCATTATTTTATCACTCTTGAGTTATTGCCTTAATACCAGACGCACCCTATTTTTTTATTCTCCCATTTTTTTCTTTTTTTTTAGAGAGAGAAAACCTACTCAATCGTAATCATCATTGTCCTTAACCTAATAAACTATTTTGAAGTAAAAAATAGATGTATACTTGCCTCAAAACTACTGTTAGCAGTATTTATTTTTTAGATTTTAATATTTTTCATAAAATTCAAAGTGTATCATCCAATTTACTCTCGTATCCAATTTCAAATCTAAATTTGTCCCTTTATCTGTAATTAGGTTAATCTACTGATGAAAATATATAAAATCAAATTTTTTTATTTTTTTAGTTTTTTTTAAAATATATATATATATATATATATATATATATATATAAATCATAAATAAAACAGAAATCCTAAAAATCCTCAGAAAATCCTAGAAAAGAAAATAAAAATCTCCTTATCCACTCAATATTGTCACCTTATTAACGCATGAACAGCGGTTACGACCTCTCGATCGCTTCCACTTTTATTGTGTGTGCATTTTAAATGTGAAGTGGGTGCATTATTATATCTCATCAACCTCCTACAAGTCACGAAATTATCTGTCTAAAGCTTATGCCGCCCTCTCTTTTTCTTTGTCCATATGTAAGCATTAATAATTTGGTTAAATAATTCTTCGTGATAAACCTGCCAATCATCGTTAGTAACAAGCATACATGTAGAAATATCGTGAGGTGAGAAGAGTGCTATATGATCAAGTGAATATGGTGGTGGCCCTTCTAACTAAAGAAGTAATTCGAGCTCCTCTACAAACAAATCCTCAAAAGTTTGCTCATAAATCAATGGCACACTTGCACAAGTATTATCATACATAGAATCAATATGTGCCAATTCATCTAATAATATGAGCTCATCTTTGAACATTTGCTCAAATGAGGGTTCATCATTAGTACAAGAGTTAGAATGAGAGTGCAAAGTTTGAATCATGTTGGCATCAATGAGGGAGCTCGATGTCTGCTCATCCATATTGAATATGTTTAATGCCATATTTATATTCCTAAATGATAACTTCATGAGGTCACTCCTGCAATCACTTAATGCATTTGATGTTGCAAGGAATTGTCTACCCAAGATAACAAAAATTTGATTCTGTGGATTGGAAATCGGCTCAGTTTATAAGATAATAAAGTCTACAGGAAAGATGAACTCGCCAACCTTAATGAACACATCTTCAACCATACTAAATGGTCTCTTGATAGAATGATCAGCTAGCTGTAATGTGACTTTGATAAGTTGAAGTTTCCTAACTCCAGTTGTTGATAAACAGTGTAAGGAAGCAAGTTGATACTTGCCCCTGGATCAAGCAACTCCCTATCAAATATAGTGTTCTCAATGGTGTATGAGATTGTAGGGGAACGTGGATCTTTGTACTTGATAGGCAAGGAGTTAGAGAGGATTTGCGATATATTTGCAGCAAGAAAAACTTTCTCAGGAATGTTTTCTGCTCGTTTCTTAGTACACAAATTCTTGAGGAACATAGCATAAGTAGAAACTTGCTGTGTAATATCTATGAGTAGAAATTAATCTTCACCTGCTGAAATATTTCAAGAATCTTTTCTACTTACGGTGAAGGCTTCCTAAGCCGATTGGGATATGGTACTTTCGGCTCAGGAACAGGTTATTCTAATGATTATGTGACGGTGATGGAGGTGATAGAGATGGTCATAGAGAAAGAGGTGAAAGAGATGGTATAGCCTGCAAAATAGTAGGAGTGAGATCAGGAGGCATGGCTATATTATTGTCCACTTGCTTGCCAGATTGAGTGTGTGAATTGCATTGTATTGGTGGATATGCGACTGATTTGAGGAACTGGCATTAGGGTTCGTTATGGGTTGACTTAAAAAAGTACCCTGGCCATGTTCACTCATCTGACTCGCTAATTGTCCAACCTACTGCTCTATATTCTTAATATATTGAGAGTTCAAGAGCAGTTGCTGATTTGTACTTTGAATAAAATCAGTTGACACTTTCATAAGATTTTGCATGTATGTGTCCATGTCAGACATATGCGTACCAAAGTTTGACTGAGACTTGAGAAGATTTTCAACGTTCTTCTCAAGTGACTGCAGTCACTTTTCTTAATCATTATTAGACCCCTGTTATGGATGTGAGTGGTTTGTACAGGTAGTCTATTCTGGTTGTTCCCATAATTTGAAGCGTTTGGGTATTAATAAATACCCACATTTGGTCTTGGGAACTGACCATTGGCTGGAGGTTATATATTAGGGTTAGGGCCCCCTGATATTGCCGCTGACCCCCTGAGAGATTTGAATGGTTCCTCCAGCTAGAATTGTATGTAGGAGCGTATGGATTGTTTATGCGTTGTTGATACAAGGCATTAATCTGCTCAAGTGTGGGACCAATGGAATTCACTAATAGTGGACACTACTCCATAACATGATTTGGAGTTCTGCAATTAAAGTATGTGGGACTTTGGATTTGATTTACTTGACCCACTTGTAGAGCACTAGGAGTCTCCAATGCCTCAATTCTCCTCATAAGGACTGCAATCTGAACTTCGGCAGTTATAGAGTTGTCAACGCTATGGATCCCATCCTTATGTGTAGAAGTTGATGCATTGAGTTTCTTAGCGAGACTCTCCCACTGCATAATCTTCCATGATAGTCCTCAAGAAAGTCCCATGCTTCATCCTCGTTCTTTCTCATGAACTCCCCCTAACACATAGACTCAAAAGAGTTTTGGATGTGTAATCGAGTCCTTCATACACGATTTGACACAACCGTCACTTTTCTATCGCATGGTGGGAGCACTGCGCTGATAGATCCTTGAACCCTTATAAGTATTTCCAGAAGGGTTCTCCCGGCACTTGACGAAAATATTGATTTGATTTCGAATTCTTGCCGTCTTATCCATGAGATAATACTTCTTTAGAAATACTGCAACGAATTCATCCCAAGTAGTGATTGAATTAGTAGGCATACTGTAAAACCACTTCTTGGCATTTTTCTTGAGTGCAAAGGGGACGACGTAGAGCTTAATTGCATCCTCTGATAAGTATTATAGTTTTATCATCACGCCTACTTCCTGAAATTCACTGATAAAGAGATATGCGTCCTTTGAATCATAACCACTGAATTTAGGAAGCATACTGATATACTGCAGCTTCAACTCATAGTGATTACTTGCTGCATGTGGAAGTTTGATGCATGATGGTAATGATGTGCGCAACGGGTAACATCGATACTGAAGGATTATGATTGGTTGGTCCATCTTGTCCCCCATAAACAAATCTGATTCCACTAGTCGACCAAATTGATCATGGGCCAATGTGGCATGAACCAGCGACTGTGTGTATATGTGTGAGTTCCTAAACTAATGCAAGAAGTGGGGTGTGGTGGAGATAAAAACAGTGAAATAGATATGATATAATAGAAGATGTGATTTCTACTATTCCTAATTATTTTATTTTTTGTAACTTCTTTTACAAACCTAGGGACCCTATACACAGAATCATAAAAAATTTAGGGGGAAAAGCTCTGGAAATACAGCTAATTAGTCGCAAACACTGCTATTTGGCGGCAAATCCAGGGATTTTAACTCCTTGGTTTTTGCAGTGCTCTTTCAAAACTATTTTCTTTCTTTTTTGCTTCCTGTATCTGAAATTCCAGATCTCTGCACACTCAATACACTCTGTTAACCCATAAAATATTAGAAAAAGCAAGAAAAACATTGTTGATCCTGGCAACGGCGCTAAGAACTTGATGTGATAATTTACTGCAAGCGTACAGTGTTGGTGTAGTGTTGTACATGTCGTCCCACATGAATCTAAGGTGTTTTGCTATTCCTACTAATTCTACTATTCTAGTGGGTTAACTATAAGTTCTAAGTGGGATTTTACTTGTTCTTATTAGCCTAGGATATAGAACTATGAATTACTTCTATTATCTTCTTCTATTATAAAACGATGATCTTTTAGTTTAATCTTTATTTAAAGTGCCCTAAGTATCAGTTATCAAGTGGTGTGCAAGCATAACTCATCAAAGATACTACTTTTTATAAAAAACTAAATCATTAGATAATTCGATTAAGTAGATGAAAACCAATAACTCCAAACCCTAACTAAGCATAGGCTATTAAGAAACTTAACTCAAGTATAACCTATCAAAGTATTAATCTACGAGTTCTTGTATTTTAATCTTTTTATAGAAAAATCATGTCTTTATTATTTTAATTAGGAAAAAATAGTAGAGAGCAATTACATGGTGGATCCTAGTTTCATCTACATCCTAGAGCTAAGCTAAATTAGCTACTCATAATTCTAATAAGCAAAATCAAATTTTTATTCATCGAAAGCAATTAAATCTAATCTAGAAAGCAAATAAATCTAAACTAGAAAGCAAATAAATTTATATTAGAAAGTAATTAACTCTATTTAAAAAGCAAATAAAAACTTGAAAATAATGGCTTACCTCTGGAGCACGATATTGTGGTCGTCACCCTTTCAGCAAAACTCTAATTTTATCAATTTAAAAACGAGTACAAAAATTACAGGATTCATTTTAGAATATAAGGATACGACCAATACATAGACTTTGGAAATCAAACCCTAATTATAACCAAACTGAAAAACTACAAAATTACAAAGAAACCACCAAAGAAAACTCAGCCTGTGGACCCACTACTCTGCCGCTATTGGGCGGCTAATGCTGCCAATAAGCTGCAATATTTTGAGAAAATTGGTTGAAATTTCTTCCGCATGAGTCTCTTGTCTTGTAATGTTAATTTTCTTAACTTAATTTTAACTTTTACTCTCTAAGTATTTTAATCTTGTAGTTTTGCTCTCTTTTAACTTTTTTCTGGGCTTTGTTTCCTAATCCGGCTCTGATTTCATGCCATCACCTTGTATGAACTGGATTACCTGAAAAAGATACTAAAAATACCCGAGTAGCATTTATTTATATAAAAAAAATAGATAAAATATTGGAGAATAAAATACAATATATGATACTAATCACATATAATAAGAATGATATTCCTGAAATTAGAGCTACTAAGATGGATGGCTTCGTAAGATATTTCTTGATCTCTTCGAAAGTTTTTTAACAAGTATCATCCCAAATGAATGATACTCCTTTTTTCATTAACCTTGGGAATGGTTGACGTCTCCCAGACAAGTTTGATATGAACATGCATATATATGTCAACGTTCCCTATAGTCCTCTCAATTCTTTAACATTTGTAGGTGGTGACATGTCTTGAATTTCTTTTTTCTTATCTAGATCAAGATGAATTTTCTGAGAAGTGACTACAAATTTAAGAAACTTTCTACTGAAAACTCCCAGAAAAGACATAGTTGAATTTATCTTAAACTGGTGTTTACGCATGAGATTGAACACCACTCTCTAATCATGAAGATGATTATCTTTACTTTTGCTTTTGATAGCCAAATCATCCACATAACATTCCACCATCTTCCGGAGATGCTCTGGGAATATGGTATTCATGGCGCGTTGATATGTGGCGTCTGCATTCCTTAATCCGAAGCGCATGATCGGATAATAGTACACCCCAAGTGGTGTTCGAAAAGACATATGTTTCTCGTCATCGGGATACAACTTAATTTGATTGCACCCTAAAAATCCATCCATGAATGACATCCGTTCATAGCCACAAGTATTGTTGATCATGACGTCTGTGATTGGCAATGGAAATTCATCTTTCAGACATGCCTCATTCAGGTCTCTGAAATCGATGCAAACCCTGATATTTCCATTCTTCTTAGTCATGGAGACTATATTTACAATCCAATCAGGGTGTTGTTCTTCACAAAAGAAGCCTGATTCAATTAACTTCTTGATCTTAGCTTCAATGGCTTCCATTATTTTAGGATAGAACCTTCGTTAATGTTGTTTAACGGGTTTCACGTCTGGTTGGATGTTCAACTTGTGCATTGCCACTTTGGATCTAATCTTGGCATGTCTTCGTAATTCTAGGAGAAAACATCGATGTATTCTCGAATAAGAGAAATCAATTCTTCTTTTTTTTTCAAAAGATAAATATTCACTTATAAATATGGGTTTAGGATTAGTTTCGTTACCCATATTTATTGAATCACTTTATCTTCAGTTGGATGTTCACATTGTTCAAACTGAACTTCCCATCTCATACTCAGATGTTTTGCCCAGGAATCATCCTTGATTAGTGGATTCTTCATCTTGTTTTTTTTGGTCACTAAGACCATGTTGATGGACACTTCTTGAAAAATGGATCCAACACTTACATCTAAATCCCAACATAATGATTCAGATGAATAACTATGTCAGAGTTCTTTAGAATTTGTTTATGAAAGGATCTCATGAGTGATGACATATTCCAATCTTCTGCTAGTTTTATCATATTAATCTAACATTTTTTTCTTTTGAAACAAAAGGTTGAAGTATAGTTCTTCCTTTTTCAAAGTTCAACCCTCTGCTTTTGGCTAAATTATATCCCATCTTTTTAATCATTTTATGGGTATTTTTATTGCAATGGAAGAACTC
This sequence comes from Dracaena cambodiana, assembly GCA_036321105.1. Lineage (NCBI taxonomy): Eukaryota > Viridiplantae > Streptophyta > Magnoliopsida > Asparagales > Asparagaceae > Dracaena > Dracaena cambodiana. The sequence goes on from JAYEPQ010000003.1 coordinate 22,705,082, forward strand.
GAGATTTTCATGTTCTTCTTCAGTGTCTAATTATTTTTTCTGATTATTATCATTTTCTTTTCCAAATAATATAGGTCTTTGAACTTTATATTTGGGAGGAACTTTAAAGATCGCTTCACTTGCATCTCCATCGTCATCACTTTGTATATTAAAGGATGAACGAATGGATGCTTGGAATGATGCTATGGATTATATTTTATCTAGTTGATCACTAACCGCATTATTTACTTGAGGGTTTAGAATCAACACTAGATGAATAATTAAAGTCTGCATTTTCATTTATTACCCACTCGCCATCAAGATTGGCGGTGTCATCTATATCAAAGTCTTCAAGGTTTATTACAATGGGTTCCATACCCCAATTTTCATCATCGGATCTTAAATCTTCGGATCCAGATTTAGTATCGGCCTCATTATCACTATCTGATTCTTCTGGGTAGGTTGTTCAGCTATTTCAAATGTGTCTTGATATAGTAGTGCATTTGTAAAATACTTTTCAACACCTTTGAAGGGTTGCTTTTCTGTCATCAGAGTTTTCACGTTCCCTTCTTTGTCTACATATTTCATACTCTGGTGAAGTGTAGAAGGGACAATGAGGTTAAGTTGAATCCATAGCCTTCCAAGTAGCAGGTTGTAAGACATGTCAATATCTATTACATAACATGTGTCTTTTGTCTCCAAATCACGAATATGGCATTTAAATTTACTTTGCCCAAGAGTTTATAACCATTAGCATTGAGTCCAAAAATAGTTACATTTGTTGATGCCAGTTTATTCATTGGTTGGTAATACTTATTATTCTTTACTTGCATATCCTTTACGGAAAATATTATGCATAGTATCATCTTGGAAGCTTGATGGCATGCTGCACAAATTCTTCTTTTTCTGTTGTTTCTGGGATTTGGGCCAGAAACACTTTAGAATCTTGTAGAGATCTCTTAAGGCTTCCCCTTGGAAGCCTTAGGAGCTCATATAAAGTGATCCTTGCATGAAAGTTGGCCAATTATGCCAACACATCAAATGGGAAAAGGCTTTTGGAGCTTTTCGTTGCCTCTTTTTCTTTATTTTTAAGAGCTTTATCGAATTTAAACTCTTTCTACTTGCTCTTCTCTATAAGCTAAGGTTCGACCACCTGATCATAATTTTTCACGTATTCTCTTTCTGAACGTGTCTCGAAAATGATTCTTTGCTCCTTGGAATTTGTAAGAGGATGAACTGTTGTGTCATTTTTTGGAACTACAGTGATAGCATTGGAGGTGCATGCTTTTCTCTTAGACTCCTTTTTGGACGAACTTGAGGTCCACTGTTAATCCTTCAGAAGGTTTGGATGTATCCACATTATCTCCCCTTTTGATGTCTCAAAAAGCTTAATCCTTTATTTTGTTGTTGATGATGCTCATAATTTGCAATCCTCATAGTATCTTTAGGAATTGGCCCTCGTCTTGAATGGTTGATTTTATCAAATCTGGAGGTTTTCCAAACTTGATTGAAACCATATTTGCTGTCACTTTCTTCTTCTCTGGCTGTAACTTGATGATATTAGCATCCATCGGGGCTTGAATTTTGTCTTTTAGGATGTAACAATTCTTGGTAGAATGGTTAATAATTTTATGATATACACAATAATTAGGATCATCAACATTTTCTTCTTCTTCAGGGTGCTTCGCTTCAGGCAACTTCAACATATTCCTTTTCATGAGCAGATTGAAAATAGTAATAGTATGCTCATCCTTGAAGGAATATTATTTTTGAGGAGCTCTTGATGAAGGAGGAGTCCTCGTGGGAAGAGGTTTAGCTGGACCTAAAGCATCTATTTCCATCGTCTCTTTCCCTTTATGTTTAGATGATTGAGGTGTTCTAGAATTATTTTTTCTTGGTCTTCCTCCTTCTTCTACCTCAAGCCATTGTGCGATTTCTTTGGTTTTCTCAGCTTGCGTTGATAGTTCTTTTCAAGTAGTAGACATTACAACTCCCATCCTGGCAAGAACTTTAGTAGAGAGATTATATCTGTAGGTTTCCACTAAGGTCTTTTATGGCATCTCATGCGGATATCTCAAAGAATCACTTTTGACTCTTTTTATGAAGTCTCGAGCTACCTCTCCCTTCTTTTGCTTTATAGTAAGGAGTGCTGGTATTGAGATCTCCACATCATCTTCGTAGAACCTTATCAAAAAGGAATTTTCCATATCATTTCATAAGTTGACGGTTCCCGGCTCCAGTCTTTAGGATATTCAAATGCTTGACCCGTGAGAGTACTAACAAAAACTCATGTGATGATGGGATCATTCTCAACCAAATGCATTGTTTGTGACTTAAAATATCAAAGATGCTGGTTTGAAAACTCTTTACCATCAAAGGACTTGAGCTTCAAAGGCTTATAATTTTTTGGGAATGGTATGTTCTCCCATTCCATAGGATATGACCTTACAATTCCCATCTCTTGCAGGTCACTTTTATGAACCAGAGCATTGAGCAAGTTTTGGAAGTTCTTTATCAAGGCAGTATGTGTATTGCATTTTGTTATGAATTCTCGATTAATGATGCGAATGTTCAGAACGATTGTCTTCTTCATCATGTTCCTCACCACTAGTGCTTCCAGAAGGAGTATGAGGTTCATTCTCTTTTCTCTTCACTTTATCCGTCCTTGGGGTGTGAAAACTTTTGGAAGAAGTTACTCCCTTGCTATTTATTTGCTCTTTGATTAGGAATTAAAGCATTTCTCTGATCTTGCCTATGGACTCTTGCTGTTTATGGATGATCTACTCATGCTTATCCATCTCTTCATAAACTCTTTAGGATTTCCCTGCACCATGTGTGCAGAGGCAAAATTTTCTAGGAACAAGTTAGAAGTTTGAGATCTCTGACAATAGAATTTATTGCATCTTCTTCATTGGAGGAGATTTCGGCCATCTTCCGGTAATCCAATGGTACTTTCATCTCCCTTCTGAAGTCGGGTATTTCGAAAAACACTTCAAATATCACTAAACACACTCTTCAGACCAGAAGAGTGTTCAAAGTCTGATGAATCCGATCTAGCAATACTTCTTGTCTTCTTCTTTCCCAAAACTATCATATTGGATGATACTTCGGGATACTCTGGTTTGGAGAATTCTTGTTTGATATTATGTCATCTTCTTTTTAAAGGTTGGTTGGAAATGATGCAAGTATGTTGAAGATGACGACCTTGCAGGAGTTGAAATGCAGCAATAGTGAACATCACTGTGTTGATCAACTGTTCACAATGACATTGAGGCCGTGAAATTTTTCTCTTTTCTTGTCGAGAAATTCACTAAGGTCCCCTGTATTGGAACTCATGGAATTGTTGGCAAAGGCAACATTCCCTCCAAATAGTATTTTTGGGATAGTAGAATCTCTCCCTTGAAAATATTTGAAGCAAATTTAATTTTATTCTTAACAGCTGGAGAATGACCTTCTAATGAAACTGGTATGACTGGGACTGGAAGTCAATGAGCCTTAGAGGCTAAATTTTCTTTGGGAATGCGATTCTAAGGCCTGCATTCTTCTATTGAGAAGAGGATTTGAAATAAGAACGAGGCTCTGTGGCCCGCATTTGGCTTATGAAACGTGATATTGAGGCCTGTATTTTGCTTCAAAAATGCGAGGATGAGACTTGTGTTTAGTTTGTGAAATGTTAATGTAAACTCCGCACTTAGAGTCGAAAATGTATTTGGTGGGCGAGCGGTGTTTCTTGTAAGAAACGCGAATGAATCCATCAACATCTTGGACCAGCTTCTTGTTAGGGACCACCACTTCACTCTTTGGCCTCCATATGCAAATTGGAGTTTCGCGTGCTTGTTCAATAACGATTGGTTTTTCTTTCATGGCTCTGTGGAAGGCACAAGCTTTATTTCTTTTTAGCTTCCTCTTCAGGGTCTGGGTCAGAGGGACCTTTTCTTAAGTATTATCTCCTTGGAGATCAGAGAATAGTCATTTTCCTCTGTTATTACAAGGATCCTGATCCTTCCCCTTGGAATCAACATGAGTCTTGAGTGGAGTAGACCCGGAATATTTTGTTGAAGGAGGAGAAATTTCTCCTTTGAGACATACTGGTTTAGGGAGTCCTTAGGCAGGACTGTAATCTTTAGAGCCTCATTAGATGCTAAGTTGGTTGAGACCTTGTGGCATTTCTACAAGGATCTTGGGCTCGTGGAGCCAAAGGAGAGGAATTCCTCATACTTCTCTTAGTTGAACTTGATGACAAGTGACTCAATTATGGTGCCAGCAGGGACTTTGTCTGATTGGGTTACGTATCATCAGAGATGATAGGGATCCCTAGCAAAGTCCCCAATCTTATGTTTGCCATAAATTTGGATTATTATTGAAACTTTGAAGAAAGTTATAAAAAGAACATTTTCCCATTAACAGAAGTGAGGAATTTAATTTTTCCACCTTTTTAAGTTGTGTCATGTTGTAGCTGTGGAGTACGATTCTACTCTCCTTTGACAATCCAAATGCAAGTTCTACAATTGACAATTGTTGAAAAGCTCTTGGAGTAGAACTCTGGATTCTTAGCATATGTGCTCAAATGGAGATAATCCAAACCCTTTTCTAGCCCAGCCTTCCGCTATTTATAGGAGTTTGGAGACTTTTGAATTGGTATAACTATTCAATTAATAGCCTCCTTGATTGAAAATTTATTTCCTATCTTTAATCTGTTAGAGTTATATTAAATATCTAGGATTTGTAACTGAAATCTTAAATCCTATGGATTTATAACTGAAACACAGATCTCAGCCTTTAGATCTATATTTTGGTTCTTTGTACCTTACATGGCATGCCTAGACCAGCGTTTGGGTGTTAATGAAACTGATTTTCATCTCTTGAGGCTTTGTAATGAAAATGCAACCCTCTGGGGTTTGCATTTTAATTATATTTAATTCTAATAATGAGCTTTAGGAGAAAAGTTAAACGTAGATTTCTTTATGATTGATGATCAGTGTTGTAGCTCTCAGCAACATATCTTGCATGATTAGATTCACGTTTGGGTACAAATGAGAATAGTTTTTATCATTTGAGTCTTTGGATTGAAAACGTGATTATCTGGGGATAACATTTTAATTATATTTAGCTCTTAATCATGAGCTCAAAAGATAGTCCAGAACGCAGATCTGTCTTTAATTGATGATCCACGTATTAGATTTTTAGCTAAACCAGCATTTGTATTGAAACAGAGTTATCATTAACCTTACAAGTTTATGTGATCAAAACGCGACCCTGCATTTGAAACGCGGTTTTAACTTCGTGTTTTAAGTTCAAATGGGGATGTCCTAAATTAAGACGTGGCCATGTAAGGTCCACATTCAGCTTCTGTCTTTGGTTTAAAAAATGTGCGTCTCTTTGATGATTTGCATTTTTTTTATAACGCTATTCCCAACGCTCCTAAAGGTTGTGTTGTTCTATATTTGGAGAGATCTCTTGTCTCTTGACATCATGAGATCAAAACGCGCCCTTCATAGGTCCAGGTTTTCTTACATTTTGAGAAAGATTTTATCTTTTGACATCATTAAGTTTTACCGCAACCCTTAGAGGTCCATGTTTTGATTTTATAAATGCATTTTTCAAAAATTTTGCTTACAATCATAAGTCAAGTGGAACATGCACGGACATAATATATATGCATATGTTGCTGTAGTATGGCGGATAGTTAGATTTCATGGACTTGTTTAACTAGCACAACATAGAGTTAGAAATTAAGATTTTGTATAGTTACAGAGAACTCTATTGTCTTTCTAACGAATCTTAAATGAGCCTAGTTGGATTCTAGAACAAAAATTATGATTGTTCAACTATAGACATGCCTTTGCTGCTATGGATCGGATATAGCTATAGCTTCTTAATTAGATTTGACTAAGATAATATTAAATTTAGAGTCAAACATTTTCATCAGTCCTAGATAAGCTTTCTAATGAAACTTGAATGACTCAATTGGAATTATAGAGCAAAATTTATGATTTATTTACTATGGACATGTTACTATTGACCTAGTACAAAAGTAAGGAAATTTCCAAGTTTGATTTGACTAGGATAAGAATTAAATTAGAATATAAAACATAAATAAGCTCAATTGCAGTTCTGGAATAAAAGTTATGGTCATTTTACTATCGCTAACTATGATAGTGCTGCTACTTTGGACAGTATTAAATTATAATATTCCAGGCTACTTTTGGTTGGTAAATGGCTAAACTTGTGTCTGAGTTAGCTAAATGAATTGTAGTTCAGTGACTCTTCTTTCTAATAGAACTTGAAAAAAGTTAATCAGAGTTAAAATGCAAAAGTTATGGCTATTCTAAAATAGATTGTTGCTTAGGTCTGGGCAATAATACATTCTGTGCATGTATAACATGCATGGGGTGATACAGACAATGAAACTCAAGCTACATGCATATTTGGACATTCATAATTATGAAATTTAGTTAATAATTTATCTGTTATCATATGAAAAAAATTACAAGTTTGAAGGATTTGAGAGTGTATTCTTGTCTCTGGTTGAACCAAAACCATAAATGAACCAATATTGATGTGATTGATCATCAAAATTGGAGAAATTCCTGAACAATCACACAAGAATCAAGGGTAGAGGCTGGAGAAACTTTCACCACATTGGTGGGGAAGTTTAGAGTTAATATGACGTGGCTAAACTCAAGAACAAAACTCAAAGAGCAATTTAATGGATTTTCGCTCACTCTCACGCTGAATATTTTGCAATTTTTTTAAGAAAAATGGAGAGAAAATTAGGGTTCAAGGTTCGCAGAGAAAATAAAGGAAGGAATTTGATTTTTATTTATATTTCACTAAATTTATTTCTGGGGCCAGACTGGAGATGGAAGATGAGTATGCTGCTATGCTAAAAAATCTTAAACTTTATTTTATTTACAAAATTGTCATTGGGTCAATCTCAACTCAAATTTGGTCAATAAAGACTGCAAGGCTTCTGGAGAAAAATTTTGATTTGGTATAAGGATAAATTGGAATTCTTGATTTAATTTGATTATTTTAATCGGGTACTTGCTCGAAAATCGGCCGATTTGGAATAACACAAAAAAATAAGAAAATATCCAAAATAATAAGATAAGAAGTTCTCACTCTGCAAAATTTGTAATTGAAAACTAGATTAAGGGATATAGCTCAATTTACTTTGTATTTGTCTATACTAGTATCCGGGTGCTCGAGCTGATACGGGTGATAAGGAATAAACCGATAGATGGTCTTAAGGATCAGGGGGGTTACATTCTATCCATCTAACAAAAAATTTTATTCTCAAAATTTAAATCATGAACGGAGGATAATAATAAGGTAGTTGGTGGAATCTTGATAAATTAATAATGAGTTTAATTCCCATGGTGGTTCGCATGTCTCTTGAGTGCCTTGGCAAGTAAAAGAAGTCCTCATTAAGTATAATGTGTCAATATCTTTCCCACCAAGTATTCAATTATTTGGACAACTCTGATAATCTATGACAAGTTCCTAACAATAAAATAATAAGTACATATTGTTTATAGAGGACAAGGCTGGAAATAGGATCAGAAATAAAATATAAGATATGGAATAAGATAAAGAAAAAAGAAAATTTTGATGTTGCTTGCATGTACATGGCAGAATTCTAAGGTCATGGGTTAATTGATAAAAAATTATGGCAGCTCTGATACTACTTTGTGACGCCCCCAAACCACATAAATGGGCCTGAGTGTGTATCCCATTAAAGGAGTGGGATGTCACTCGTGGACACTCTCAATATCGGAGTATACGAGACCGTTTTTATTTTTTCAAACACAAACACTGGCAAGAATATAGAAGTGCATAAATATGAGATATATCCCACATGTTTGAATATATTTGCCACAATATCACAGGCATGAATATAATTATAGGCAAAAACCGTTATACTGGGATAGTGGGATAGTAGGCAATATATATATATATATATATATATATATATATATATATATAAAGGTTTCTCATACAGATTCAAGTGCAGTATCAGAACAGAGCAACTTAACTACTGAATATATACAAGAGTGTTCGAATACTGCAGACAGAACTAGGAAACAAGATATATATGCACATAAAGGCCAAAATGATACATACACAAAGCGATAAGAATCTTATGAGAAGCTGGCTTCTAACGCTCGGCCTACTCTTGTAAATGTGGATCGTCAAGTCAAGGGGTTCTTTCCCCTTCTAAAACATTGTAATCAATATTACCAAACCTGGAGTGTTATAACTCTAGGGGTCAAAATCCAATTAGGAATATAAATTTAAGCTCGTACAATACTATGGAAACTATATCAATGATGCATGCTAGTAGGAATAATATCAAAGATGTATACAAATGAATCATTAATTACAAATATGTAAAATATAAGTTGAATTATTAATTACATGGTATGCAAAATATAACTTAATTAAAGGATACTAATATATAACAAGAATCATAACATATATGGATCGAACAACAAGGTAAGCTGAACACAACAAGAATTATATGGTACATAGTGTGCATAATATAACAAGATCAAGTAACAAATTATGTCAAATATAATAAGAATCATATGATATATAGTGTGAATGATATAACAAGATCAAGCAACAATGTATGCCAAATGTAACAAGAATCATATGGTATTTAGTGTGCATGATATAACAAGATCAAGTATCAAGGTATACCAAATATAACAAGAATCATATGGTACTGGTTTTCACACGAGCTGGATAGCATGTTGTTAGGTGAATTTAGATATTCCGTGTATACCTGGGACCATGGCTCAAGTACCAATTTCCATATGAATAGGATGACACACTGCTAGGTGAATTTAATATCCCGTGTATACTCAGAATCACGACTCAAGTACTGGTTCCTACACGAATTGGATGGGAAGATGCTAGGTGAATTTAATATCTCGTGCATACCCGGGACGACAACTCAAGTACCGGTTTCTACACAAATCGAATGACACATTGCTAGGTGAATTTAATATCCCGTGTATACCAAGGACCACGGCTCAATTACAGGTTTCCACATGAATTGGATGGGATGATGCTAGGAAAATTTAATATCCCATGTATACCTAAGACCATGACTCAAGTACTAGTTTTCACTCAGATTGGATGGCATGTCGATAGGTGACTTTAGCAATAAATGGTACCCGTTTCCACACAAACCGTATGGTATGCCGATAAGTGAATTTAACATGAAATGATACGAGTTTCCACATGAATCAGATATCACGCTTCTAGGCAAATTATGATATTACTATAAACTCCCACAATTTAATATATGTGAAGTATAAATGTATTAAGGTGTCATATATGATTGGATGCATGTATCAATGGCATGTGAGTATGAAAAGACATGCATGACAATACTTGCAAATATAAGAGTGATATAACATATTCACGTATGTGAGGTATCATTTCAAGCAAGAATAATATGTAAAACTAATAATATGCACAAATTAACATGCTTGCATGCATATCATATCTTGTATTAAGTGGTAAATGCACGAACATGAAATGTATGTTAAGACATGAGCTATGAAAGGTTTGAGATCAATATGTACAGATAATAATAAGAGTGATTTGAGATGTGTACATAAGTTCATATCATAAGTCAAGTGGAACATGTACGAATATAATATATATGCATATGTTGCTGACATTTGGCGGATAGTCAGATTTTCGGGCCTTGTTTAACTAGCACAAATGGAGTTAGAAGTTAAAATTTTATCTTATGGATAACTTAATTTTCTTTTCAATGAATTTTAAATGAACTTATTTGGAGCTGTAGACCAAAAGTTTTGATTGTTTTACTATAGACATGCCTCTGCTGCTTTGGACCTGGTATAGCTAAGGTTTCCAGATTCGATTTGACCAAGATAATATAAAATTAGAGCCTAAAATTTTCATAAATCCAGGATAATTGAATTAACTGTCTAATAAAATTTGAATGAACTCAATTGGAATTCTAGTGTAAGAGTTATTTATTTACCATGAACATGTTGCTATGGACCTGGTACAAAAAAAGGGAACTTCCAAGTTTGATTTGGCCAGGATAAGATTAAATTAGAACATAGTTGTAGAGAGCTCAATTAGCTATCTTATGAAACTTGAATGAGCTTAATCAAAGTTCACGAACAAAAATCATAGCCATTTTTCTATCGCTTACAACTTTGTTTTGCTATTACTCTGGACAATATTAAATAATGATCTTCCAGTTATTTTTTGCTTGGCAAATGGCTAAATTTGGATTTGATGTAGTTGAATGAATTGTAGTTTAATGAATCCTCTTTCTAATGACATTAGAGAAAATTAAGATGCAAAAATTATAGTAATTCCAATTGGACTATTGCTTAGGTCTATACAGCAATACAGTTTGTATATGTATAACATGCATGGGATGACACGAACAATGAAACTCAAGTTACATGCAAGTTTGTGCATTAAAAATCATTAAATTTATTTAATAAAACATTTGAGATCACATAAAAAAAAGTTACATCAAGAAATTATAAGTTTGAAGGGTTTGAGACCATATTCTTGCTTCTTGTTGACAAATTGGATATGAACCGATATTAATGCGATTACTCTTTAAAAGTGGAGAAATTTCCAAACAATCATACTAAGATTCAAGGGTAGAGACTAGAAAATATTTCTCCATGTTGGTAGAGAGGTTTAGAGTTAATTTGAAGTGGCTAAACTCAAGAGCAAAATCAAAGACCAATTTAATAGATTTTCATCCCAATTTCAGGATGAATACTTGGCAATTTATTTCAGAGAAATAGAGAGGGAATTAGGATTGAGATTTGAAGAGAAAATGAAGAGGGGAATGAGAGTAAGAAGCTTAATTGTTTTCAGTTTTTTTTGAATTTATTGCTGGTGCCAAACAGGAGGTGACAAAACCTTAAACTTTCTCTTATTTACAAAATTGCTATTGATCAGTCTAAGCTCAAATTTGGTCAATGAAGGCTACATGATTTCTGGAGAAAAATTTGGAGTTGGTGAAAGGGTAAAATTGAAATTTTTGGTTTGGTTTGATTTGATTATTTTTATCGGGTTTTTACTCAAAAATCTGCCGATTCGGAATAATTGAAGAAAAATATGAAAAAATCCAAAATAATTAGGTAAGAAGTTCATACTCTGTAGAATTTAAATTTAAAAATTAGATTAAAATATATAGCTCAATTTATTCAGTATCTGCCTATATCAGTATCTGGGTTGCCGAGCTGATATGGATGATTCAGAATAAAATGATAGACAAGCTTAAGGATCATGGGGTTACAAAGCATATGGAGTGTTCATGGGTCGTGGGAATAAGGGGTATGATTGCTTGGGCATACTATTCATTAAGAGTGGTTACTTTTCTATGGCGTGATTTGTAGTTCACCAATTGAAGCAGATGGGAGCGTGCAATTGATTTACTTGACTATTTGCGGAGCACTATGACTTTTCAATGCCTTGGTTCTCTTGATTAGGGCTGCAATCTTATCTTCGGCAGCTATATAACTGTCGACGTTATGGATCCTGCCCTTATTCATAGGAGTCGATGCATTGGACTTCTCAACAGGACTATCCCTCATATAGTTTTCTACGTTAAGTCTTCTAAGAATTCACATGTTTCCTCGTTTTCCCTCATAAACTCTCCTTGACACATAGAATCAAGATGAGTTTTGGATGTGTAATTGAGTGCTTTGTATACAATTTAACACAACTGCCATTTTTCTATCGTATGGCTAGGGCACTATGCTAATAAATCCTTGAATTGTTCAAGGTACTTCCAGAAGAGTTATCCTTGCACTTGACAGAACTGATTAATTATATTTTATATCATAGTCATCTTGTGCGCAGGATAGTACTTCGTAAGAAAATTGACACAAATTCATTCCATGTAGTGATTGAATTAGTAGGCATTCTATATAGCCACTTCATGGTATTATCTTTTAGGGCAAATATGATGAAACGAAACTCTGTTGCATCCTCCAATAAGTATTGCAGTTTAATCATCACATACACTTTTTGAAATTCATTGGTAAATAGGTATGCAACCTCAAAATCAAATCCAGTGAACTTAGAAAGCATGCTGATTAATTGTGGTTTAAACTTATAGATATTACCTGTAGCTTATGAAAGTTTGATGCATGACGACAATGATGTGTGCAATGGGTAATAACAATCCTAATGAATTAGAATTAATTGGTCTATCTGTCACCCATGATGAAATCTGATCTTACAAGTCAACCAAATTGATCATGGGTCCAATGTGGCATAAACCAATATATATATATGGATGAATGCGTGAATTTCTTAAAACTAATGCAAGAAGTGTCAGATGTTGTTTGTTGTGATAAAAAGTGGAAGAAATATGGTAAAATAAAATATGATGCACCTAAAGTTTTTTTTAATAAGTTTAGAAACCCAAAACACAGAACAAGAAAAAATTAGGCAAGAGTAGGGGCCCACCTGCTATTGAATGGCAGCTTTGGCTGCTATTTAGTGGCAAAACTAGGTAGCTTAGCTCTGTAGTTTTTGCAGTTACTCCATATTTCTTCTTTGATTCTTTTTAACTCCCTGTACATGTACTTCAAGATCTCTACAGACTCAACATACACTGTAAATTCGTAAAACGCAAGAAAAAGTTAGAAAACACAATCGATCCCCTGTAACGGTGCTAAAAACTTAATGTGATAAATTTATTGCAAGCACATAGTGAAGTTGTAGCACTTTACATATCATTCTTACAGAGATATCTAGTATTTTCTAATCTCACTATTTCTATTATTATAACATATTAACTAATATGATCTAGATGGATTTTTAGTTATTCTAGAGTTAGCGTAGGACATCGAATTCACTAGTTCACAACCGAGCACTTTTTTTATTATTCTCCTCCTATCTTTTTAATATAAACAATTTCGATTATATCAAAAAGAAGATCTTTTTATTTTAACTTTTATTTATTCAGACTAAGCATGAATTATCAACCACTGTGCAAGCAAAACTCATCAAACTTCGTGATTTTATAAAAGCAAATTATATCAATAGAGATTTCTACAAATAGAATTAAAGAAACAATACCAAAGCCTAACTAAGCATACGCTATCAAAAACAAGTTTAATCATAACCTGTCAAAGTATTAGATCTATGAAGTATCATCTTTTAAACTTTATCCTAGAAAAGTTATATCTTTTTTAATTATTATAAGAAGAAAATAAATAAAAATTATACTACAGATGATTCCTAGCTTCATCTATAACCTAGAACTGAGCAAAATAAGTTACTTATATTTTTATTAATAAAGATTATCTTTTTATGCATGAGAACTATTCAAAAATCTAATTTTTATTACTAAACCTATGAAACCCTAATTAAAAAGAAAATAAATATTAACTAAGAAAACAAATAAGTTACTTTACCTACAAAGAACAGTAACAAATCACCTTTAGAGCTCTAGTATGGCAGTCGTCACTCCTTAGGCTTAATCACTAGTTTTATTTATCTCATAAAAATCATGAGAAACCCTAATTTATAAGGAAATGGCCAATATATTGACCTCAAGATCTCAAAATCCTAATCCAGTCACAATACTAAAACTATAAAATTACAACAAAATCCTCATAAAATTTTCAGATACAGACTGTCTTTTTTTCCCCTTCAATAGTAGTGTTGAGAGCCAAATAATGGTAGTCAATTTTTCTCAAAATAGTCATACTTTTCATCTGAGTCAGCACAAGAAATGTAGAGCTAAACAAGGATCACTTTGGCGCTAAATACTGCTAGATAGTTGCAAAATTATTGAAGTTGATGCTAAGCTTTGTAACTCTGGTTCATCTTGTTCTTCTATTCTCTTTTGCATGACTGGATTCCACTTTGATGATTTTTATCTCTGTACTTCTGTAGTGTTCTTCTCTTACTCTCTTTTTGGACTCGGTTTTCTTGGTCTACTATTGATTTTTTATGCCAAATCCTTATAGTAATAAGGTTTACCTAAAAAACATACTAAATATACCCAAATAACATTATATATATATATATATATATATATATATATATATATATATATATATATATATATATATATATATATAAGATGAGGGATATAAATATCACACATAAGATACTCACCAAGCAACTCTCAATAGGTCCAGATTTGTAAGCTAATGCTTAGTCTTAAGCGTTACTGTTGTCTAGGAGAAATTAGATGGTGCAATCATTAAAATTCAAAAATGCTTCCAGAATGTTGCTCTCTTGATACTGTGACATGCTATTGCATTTCCATCAAGCTAGCTCTCAATACTGTAGTTTGTTGTTGTTGAACTTCAACCATCCTTCAAAGCACACCGATCTTTTGCATCAACTAGGTTGGAGTTCGAGTTAGAGTTAGATCTAATTCCATTTACAAGATGACCGTGATCTAAATCGTACACTCCCAAGTGTAAGAGATCGACAAATAGTATAAGGGTAGTAATCCAAGATCGTTCTCTCGAAGATCGGTTTGTAATTGTGTAACACTAGAATAAATTACGGAACAAAAATGAAAAGTAAAGATCTGATTTTGATAAACTAAAAACTAAAACTAAAGATAGAAATTAACTTTGATTAAAATTGCTGGTCAGATGGATGAAATTTCCCATAAGATAATTTACTGGATATATTTATATTTTTTTAACTCAGTTTTATAGATCACGTGGTTTTTCTGTAATCGAAAAATACTCAATACAGCTCAAAATATAAAAAGTTACAAACTTGATACTGTGAATAATTTCTTCCAATTAATCCTATATGAATTTTGAGTTTATCTAAACATGCAATATGAATAACAAAAATAAACATTTAAAGTCTAAGCATACACTGTGTCTAAAGATTCTACAACATATAAAAATCAAAGCAACGAATATATCGTCAAACAATAAAACATTAAAGAGATAAAATCATAACTAATCCTTTAAAATATAACAGAGAATCAAAGATATTAATTTTAAATAGAACAATTAAAATCAATAAGTATAGAAAATACATGCCAGTAAATCACCTAGAATTCATTATTCCATCTGATCCAACTCAAGAATTTAGTCACTCATACTCATCATAGCTATGAATACAGAGAAAAAGAATTCTTTTAGAAAACAAAAACTAAATTTTGAATCTAAAAACTCTAATACTTAAAAGCTATTTATCAACCCTTATTCGTTACAAAACTTGGGCTACATTGGCTATTTATAGGCTTATATAACCCTAATAGGAATTCTATTTATAAGAAAACTCTAAATTCTTCTAAAAAATCCTCAGAAAGTTAAATTGTAGCCGCTCCCTTTGACAGAACAATCGATAGTAGTTCTCGGATCTTCTTTACAGTTGACCGCTTTCGACAGCTAGCAGATGGCTGTCAATAGGCAGCCTTGTTTTTGGACAGATTTGAGCTGATATTTGAGATATACTTTAATACTTTGATTTTTTTTTTTTTACATATAAAACCTTGTATAAACACTAGAAAACAATAGAAAAATATCATAGTGTGGAATTTGATTAATAAAAATAATTTTTTATTAATTTTTTGTATTAAGCAATAAAATTGGATTATGCTTGCATAAAATAAACTAATATAATTATACTTTTCAAGCATAATCACACCCTCAACATGAGTTTTGCTAGTCCCTAGCAAACAATAAACTAAGGACCTAACTAAAAAGGAAAAAAATCCTAACGCAGTTTCATAGGAATCGTGATTACGCTTAGCACGTGTAACAAGCCGTTAAACCCCTAAATTACCCTAGTTAACGAGTTTTGTCTCGTGAAGATTGTCAGTGATGTTACCCACAAAAATCAAGAAAGTTTGAGATTAAGAAATAAATAAAATTAAAATTAAAAATAAGTGTAAAATAAAGAAAATGTTAGTATCCTATTAGTAACTATTTATACTATTACTATATATGTATTTTTTGATTTTTCACTTCTTTTCCATATCAAGCTCAATTAGAGATTCATACACAGATATTAGCGAAAATTTCAACCGTAATAAATCATTTATAATCTAATACTCTTGTGTATCTATCATGATCATTTAAATAGTATTATAGATATATTTTTATTTTCAATTATCCTCTCCTATGCATTCTTGTGAGCGTGTATACAAGTCTTGTCAAGTTTCAAACTTCAATCAAATTAATAAGAACCCTTTTCATATATATATATATATATATATATATATATATATATATATATATTCATCTTTTTTCTTTTTTCTTTTCATAAACACTTTCTTTTTATGTGAACATTCATACTTACCGAGGCACAAATGCCTAGTTACTCAGCTCATGTAGTCCATAAGTTTCGCTCATGTGAATATGCATGCTTACCAAGGCACACGGATCCAACTATCTAATACTTACTTTCTCTTATTTATTTACTTTATATATATATATATATATATATATATATATATATATATATATATATATATATATATATATATATATATATATATTGCCTTACGTACGAGGCTCCTTTTTTTCTTTTTTCTTTTTACACATATGATAGGTATTCCTTTTAAGTTTTCTCTTTATTATCAACTCATCATGACTTATCGTGTAAGTGTTTAAGAGTGCATACACGATTCTAATTTTACGTATCCATATATCTTATTGTCGGATTTAAAATCTCAATTAAGACTACATAAGAACTAGTATCATTTAAGCATCAAAATTAAGATATAAATCTCATTAATATGCAACGTAAAGTACTTCTAGTCCTACTTTCTACTTCAATGAAATGGATTTTTTAAAATTATGTTAGTTAATTATGATACAATAAAGTAAAGAGTACCTATCTCACCCCTTAACCTAAATTATACAATGTCCTTGATATATCAAAAATATAACTATTAAAGTAATACGCTAAGAAATAATATAAGAGGTTAAGCTTAGAATACACCTTGCTTTATCAGTTTTCTAAAAAATATTCACTCCCTTTTGTAGTCGATATCAATGACACCTCCGATGAAAACCTTTTTGTCACTTGTATCTTTGATACCGGCAAAACCCTGTGGTCCCTAGCTCATTCCTTCATCTTCATCAGAAAAAATATGGGCATTCTCACCAGCCATTTGTCTGTATACTTTGGTTAGAAGCCGATAATAAAGTTGTTGATGATACTTGGTTCAGGCTTGCCTTCTTTAATGATTCTCATTCTCACAGTAAAGGCATCTGTTATCCTTATGATCGATTCATTTGTAGTATGGAGTGTTACTTCTGCTGGTAGGGCTGCTGCATCTGTTGCATCTTCTTGTTCTTATCCTTATTTAACATGTCCCTAATCTTGTTCTTCGTCATCAGAAGGTGTGGTAGCAACATGTTGTTGCTCTTGTTGTACATGCTATTCCTGCTGGGCATGTCAGGCACTTATGCTTCTTTGCATGGTGGTATGCATAAATAATTTTATGGGAGGTTCAAATATATCATCTCATGATGGATAGACTCAATAATTCATGCAAATTTTTGTAATCAGAGATGGCAAACTGAGTGAGGCTTTGCCGTTCTTGGATGTTGGATACACTCATGGGCTTGACCCATGCATTGAACTATTGTGAAGTTCATGATGGATGCGAATCCAATGCGTGCCTCTCCAAAATCATGTTTAACAATACTATGTCTCTTGAATATAATTCTGTTCTTGTGAAGAATGGTAGGATGCTATATTTAATATAAAGGCTTACCAAGACATACTCCTTTCTAACATAGCCCACCTTTAAAGAATTCTCATTGAATGTAACATCGCTGGGATACTCGTAGAGCTCTTTAAATCAGCTAGAGCCGCTTGGTATGTCATTCACAATATCTACAAAAAGAAGGTGCTCCTCAAGCACATTGGGTACATGAATTATCTTTAAAGTTTCTTCCATTGTGAATAGTATCTCCCTGTCCCATACAATGGAGTATCTATATTGATCACCCATTTTTGGTTGCAAATTAACATTGAACTCACACACGATCTCATTATATGCTAGTGCCTGTATATCTCTTGTGTATGCGTCCAACTTTGAAACTTGCATCTGTGCTTTGAGGGCCAAATTTTCGTTTATTTTTGAATAATCAACTGCACGTTTAGGCCAAAGTTTGAAATCTTCATACTTCTCCAAGATTTTCTTGTTTGCCTTAGCAACTCTTGTCCTTTGTGGAGAAGGCGGGCCAGAGATTCCACTCTTGGCCTCTTCGAAGCTATCTGCTTCGTTGGTCCCATTCTGCAAATATTAACCAAAAAAATACAACTTAATTTAATTATTGATTTTTATTTTGTCAAAAATTATGCATGAATTTCTCACATAATTATTCTATTATTTTTATTATTGTTGTTGTTTTATTTAATCCTTTTTTCTCTTTTCCCTCTTTTTATTTTTAATTAATATCCTAATTTCATATTTTCCCAATTCTTCCTTCAAAAAATTATCAAACTCTACTTTAATATGATGCTAAAATATGATGCTAAAAAGTATCAAACTCTACTTTAATATCAAACTCTACATGACAATTATACAAGCAACACTAAAATATGATGCTAAAAAGTAGAGTTTTTTACTTCTATTACCTTTGATTTTAACATATGATATCAATAAATCTATGAAATTCATCCAAAAATTCTTTTCTTATTTCTTCTACCTTTGATTTTAGCATATAATATCAATAAATCCATGTAAGTCATCCAAAAATCCTCAAAACTTTGTTAAACTATCCAATGTCTACAAAACGGTAAGGATTTAACTTTGATTTTCTCAAATTCGTCCATATAAATTGTAGATCTAGATTTTCGGGACAAAAGTCTACTTTTCACAAGGAACAAATTAAGGAGAAATCAAAGAGGAGAGAACTACCTTGCTTGAAGATTGATGAAAATTTGAAATAAATTCTGCAGGAAGAGTTTTGCCTATCGAAAGGAGAGATTTTGGGTGTCAGGTGTTGTAGAAAGAAGACAAGTGTTTATGGAGAACAAGACCTCAAAGATCTATTTATTGATGAGCACTCCTGTCGATGACTATTGATAGCCGCTTTAATAGCTGCTTCGATAGCCATTCTCAGGTAGGCAAAATTTTGCCTTTACAAAGCCTGCTGGCGATAGTGGTTTCGACAGTGGCTCTCTGTTGAGTATGCTATCAAGCCAAAATATTATTTTTTCAGTTTATGTTTGTATCTAAATTATTATTATTCCTAATAACTAATTGTTAATTTCTATTTCTAAAATTAGTTCTAAACTAAAAATTCGTTCCTATATCTAAAGTTAATAACTATAAAAGACTGATTATTGAAAATTTGAAAATTTAGAAAAATTTGAAGAAAAAGAAAAGAACAAAAATTTTGAGTTTTTTTTTTTTAAACAAAATTATTTAAATCATCATAAGTATCAAAACTAAGTTATCTTTATAAGCTATCCCACTAACTTAAAATGCATATTATCCACAATGAATAAATATATAAATATATTTAACTAATCAATAATAAGTAAAAATTTAAAAGAGAAGAGCTTAGAGATCATCTCAGTCCGGTACTCATGTTTTAACAACTGCAAAACAAAATTGTTAGTACATAATATATAATAATATACATAGCATCTTTGTTTAGCTTGTATAAATAAGATATTGGAGGTTCCACTAGATCGTGAGATTCCTCCGGCTGCTTTGAAATTTCCAAGTAATACTTCAATCGTTTTCCATTTACATTGAACGTATGACTATTATTTGGATTTTTCATACCAATTGCGCAATGTGGATATACAATTTTAATTATGAATGGTCCTATTCACTATGAATGCAATTTGCCTAAAAAAGATGAAGGCGTGAATCTTATAATAGCACCTTGTCAAAAGGATGAAAAACATGGCGTGCAATGTCGTGATCATGCCATGTTCTCATTTTCTCCTTTGAAATACGTGAATTGTTATATGCATTACGTCTTATCTCTTCCAACTCATTTGTTAGTAGCTTCCGTAATGGTCTAGTAGAATGAGATCGAGATTTATTGATTTAATTGCCAATACACCTTATGCTCTATCTCTACAAGCAAATGATAAGCTTTGCCATAGACTGTTCTATATGAAGACATATCTAAGTGTATTTTATATGCTATATGGTAAGCCCATAAAGTATCGGTCAGTCTAAACGACCAATCTTTGCAAGACAGATTAATCGTTTTCTCTAGTATTTGCTTAATTTCCCTATTGGCTAGCTCAACTTGTGCATTTGACTATGGGTGATACAGTGTAGAAATCTTGTGAGAGCCCCCATCATTTATTATGTCTTTAGGTACTCCGAATCTAGACAATATATGTTCCTTTAAAAAATTTAATAATAGTCTGTTGATTATTATTTCTACATATAGCAACTTCTATCAATTTAGAAATATAATCGACTGATACGAGGATATAAGAATATCCATTAGAAATTGGAAACAGTCCCTTGAAGTCAATGTCCCAATAGTCGAATATTTCAATTGTAAGTATGGGTGTTAGATGCATATCATTCTTCCTGGTTAACGCTCATAGTTTTAATATGACTCACATCTTTTACAAAACTCATATGCATCTCTAAATATGGTAGCCAACAAAAACCACAATAAAATATTTTGGCTACCGTCTTTTTAGAAGAATAATGGCCCCCACATGCTTCTACATTACATAAAGTAATTATGTTTTGAATTTCATCATCAGGCACATAACACCGAATGATTTGATCTATGAAATGTTTATACAAGTAAAGGTCATCGAAAAAGAAACGACATAACTCGTATAAGAATCGCCATTTGTTTTGCACGCTCCAATGATTCGGCATTTCCCCTGGAACAAGAAAGTTAAAAATGTCAGTATACAAGGGATTTATTGTAATTGAAAATAACTGCTCATCAGGGGTGAGTCCCTAATTGGTAGATTATAGTTTTTAAAAGCTAGTCTAGAGGGGTGGTCTGCAATCACTCTATCCCTTTCTGTCTTTAATAAGATCAAACTCTTGGACTAGCAATATCCATCGATTTAGGCTTGGTTTTGCATATTTCTTTGACAAAAGATATTTGAGTGCTGAATGATCTATAAAAATAACTACATGTGAGTCCAAAATATATGAACGAAATTTATCGAGAACACAAAAACTGCATCTAGAAGCTCCTTGTCTATTGTTGTATAATTCATCTAAGCGTCATTGAGAATCTTGCTATCATAGTAGACCACGTAGGGCTTTTTATCTCCTCATTGCACCAGTATAGCTCCAATTGCATAATCGCTAGCATCGCATATGATCTTGAATGGAAGTGACAGATATGGAATTTGTATTATTGGCGCGGTAATGAGGGTTTTGAAATCTGTTTGGCATGCCTATGTCCATCAAGCAGCATATCTTATACAAGAAGGTGAGAAAGGGGTCTAACAATAGTACTAAAATCCTTTATGAGTCTTCTATAAGAACTTGTGTGTCCTAAGAATGAATGCATATTTTTTACGATTTTAGATATCGGTATTATGGAAACAGACTCAAGCTTAGCCTTATCTACTTCCATCCCTTTAGACGAAACTATACAGCCCAAATAAAATCTTTCGTAACCATGAAGTGGCATTTTTATCAATTTAGGAGTAGATTTTTCTGTTGATATCTTTCAAGCACAGATCCTAAATTAGTCAAATAAGATTCAAAATTATTTTCAAATACAGAGAAATCATTCATAGATACCTCTAGATAATCTTCAACATATCGCTTAAAATGCTTATCATACACCTTTGAAATATTGCGGGGTGTTACATAATCCAAATGATATTCTTCTAAAAGCAAAAGTATCAAAAGGACATGTAAAAATTGCCTTTTCCTGATCCTCTAAAGTAATTTCAATTTGATAATAGCCAGAATTACCATAAAAAAATAATTAAATTCATGCCCAGCAACTCTTTCAAGTACTTGGTCAAGAAATAGTAATGGAAAGTGATCTTTGCATATTACTTGACTTAACTTTCGTTAGTCGATGCACATACGCTAATCCATAGTAGTAGAGTGGGTATCATCTTTCTATCCTCGTTTTTAATTAATATTATCTACTCATTTTTTGGAACAACTTGGGTTGGACTTACCTACTTACTATTAACAATTGGATAGATGATGCCATCATAAAGAAGGTTCAACATTTCGGCTTTAACCACTTCCTTCATGATAGGGTTAAGCATTCGTTGCATTTGCCTACTAGGCTTGGTTCCATCTTCCAAAGTAATGTGATGTGTGCAAATAAGGGTGTCCATACCTTTGATATCTGCCATATACTATCTTGGAGCTCCTTTATATTTTTGCAATGACGATAGTAGTCACCTCTTCTTGATTCTCATCAAGATCACTGAGATGACCACTGGGAATGTTTCCTTAGGTAGCGGTTTTAGCTCAAATACTAGTTCTTGGATACAAGATAGTATCAATTTCATTGCAGTTTGAGGTAACTCTTTATACACTTCCTTTGTTGGGATCCATCCCATGATATTTAAACATTGAGCATCAGTTAAGTGTTTTAAAATTTAAGTGATATGTTCAGATTGGAGGTATTAAAAGAAGTCGTTATTCATTGTTAATACCATCTCCAAAAGATTCAGACATGCACAATGATACGATATCTCCTTCATCATGGATTTGTTCAATGTAATTAATGTTTTACAATTCATCATTATCTATATTCGGTTTCAAATATTAAAAATATTGAGTTCAAGAATCATATTTCTGAATGAAAATTTCACCAAACCATTCCTACAATTTATAACTGCATTAGTCATAGCTAAGAATGGACGTCTGAGGATAACTAGAATACGAAGATGTGAATTTTTTACGGTACAATATCGAAAACTATAAAATCCTCAAGGAAATAAAAGTTTTCGATTTGCACTAGAACATTTTCCACAACACTCTTAGGAAGCCTTTCTGACCTATCGACTAATTATAGTGTAACTGGTGTATGTTTAAGTTCTCCTAGATCTAGGTGCTTGTAAACCGAAAATGGTAAAAGATTTACACTAGCCTCCAAATTAAGCAAATTGATTACACTTGAAAAGTGTAATTATTTTAGTTTATTTTGTGCAAGCATAATCTAATTTTGTTAATTAACACAAGAAATTAATAAAAGAATATTTTAATTAATCAAATTCCTCACTATAATATTTTTCTAGTATTTTTTAATATTTTTGTACGGTTTTATATGCAAGAAAATTGAAGTATCAAAACATATCTCAAATATAAGTTCGTAATTGTGCACAATCAGAATTCGTCCAATTCAATAGGAAGATGCGATGAGATACAAAGAGAATTCTTAAAAAAATTCTTTCCTTCACATCGAACAAATTTTATGCGAAAACAAATTCTAAACTATCGGGATAGATTTAAAGAATTGCTTCTCTCATGCCCACATCCTGGTCTTGACATATGGAGGACTGTAAGTATTTTCTATCAAGGGTCAAATACTATAATTAGGCAATTCATAGAGACTATATGCAATGATGAATGCTAAAATAACAATGCTGAGGAAGCATGAGACTATTTTGATTCACTTGCTAAAAATTCACAAGCCTGGAAAACTGAAGATGTTTCGAATAAACACCAAATAAAAGAGAGACCTTAGAATAGATATGGACTTCTTAAATAAGGAGGAAGCAAAAATGTAGTTGCATGATTGATCACTATCACTAAGAAATTTGAAGATTTGTTTGTAAATAAAACTAAAACAGTTAAGACAATAGAAGAAGTTTTAGAAGTTTGTGACATTTGTGAATTGCAAGGACACGTGACTCATAAATGTCCAACTCTTCCTGCTTTTAAAGAAGTATCAAACGAGCAAACTAATGCCTTTAATACTGCTCCTCAACCAGTCAATAAACCATATTCACAAACATATAACCCTGCTAAGAGGAATCACCCAAGTCTTCAATGGAAGTAGAATCCTCAAAAATTTAATAATCAAAACAAATCACCCAACAATCCACCTCAACAATACATCCAACCTACTAATCAATTTTCGGTGTACCAACCACCACCAAAGAGAAATTCCGAGGATAATTTCTTACAGATACAGTAAAGAGTGGATCAGATGATCCAAGAGCAATAACAGTTTATTCAGTCACAGCAAGCGATCAACAATTTGAATGTGACGGGTTTCAACGATATTTGCTCACAGATAAGCCACCTCAATTTTGCATTGCAAACAAAGGAAAAAGGTTACCATCTCAACCGGAGCCCAGTTGTTGAAGTAAAGTCGAAGGCATAAATGTTCTTACTTCTTCCATTAATTATGATGTACCTGAGATAACTATTATGATAAATTTGAGAAGTGGCAAAATGCTTGATGAGCCTGTTTCGAAAGAAAATACTAAGGAGAAACAAGATAATGATTCAATGCAACAAGCTAAAAATTATAATTTTAAAGAGCCCACTTGTATTGATTATAAACAACCTGTACTATTTCTCAAATATTAAAATCTAATAATATTAATACATTTTATATTGATATTTTTGGGATTTTCAAACAGATACAGATCAATATAGCTCTGCTGGAAGCAATTAAGAAAGTCCCATCATATGTAAAATTCTTAAAGGACTTGTGAACCATAAAAGTCGTCACGATATCCAGAAAAAGCATTCTTCACGAAACAGGTAAGTGCATTATTTTGTTCTGAAAGACCTCTCAAATATAAGGATTCTGGATGTCTCACTATTTCTTGTTTGATAGGGCAACACAACATAGAGAAAGCTTTGTTAGATTTGGGGGCTAGTGTAAATATTTTACCATTTTTTGTTTACAAGCACCTAGGTCTAGGAGGAATTAAATCTACACCTATCGCAATGCAACTAGCTAATAGGTCAGAAAGGCTTCCTAATGGCGCGGTGGAAGATATTCTAGTGCAAATCAAAAACTTTTATTTTCCTATAGATTTTATAGTTATCGATAATGCACCTGCAAAGAATTCACGCCCTCATATTCCAGTTATCCTTGGACATCTTTTTCTAATTATGGCTAATGCAGTTAAAAATATCAGGAATAGTGTGGTGAAATTTTTATTTGGAAATATGACTCTTAAACTTAATATTCTTAATGTTTGCATATAACCAAACATACATAATGATGAATTACAAGACATTAATTATATTGAATAAATCTGTGATGAAGAATATATCGTACCATTGTGCATGACTGATCCTCTAGAGATGGCATTAACAATGAATGATGACTTCCTTGAAACTCTCAAATCTGCACATATCAATAAAATTATTAAATATCTAACTGATGCTGAGTGTTTGAATATCACGAGATGAAGTCCAACAAAAGAAGTGCGTGAAGAGTTATCTCAAATCACAAAAAATTGATACCATATGACATCCAAGCACTAGTACTTGAGCTAAAACTTATACCTGAATATTTCAAGTATGCATTTTTGGGATCTAAGGAAATTTTTCCAGTGGTCATCTAGCACATCTTGACGAGAATCAAAAAGAGCAACTACTATCAAAATTATGAAAGTATAAAGGAGCTCTTGGATGGAGTACGGCGGACATAAAAAATATAGCCCCCCTTATTTGCACACACTACAATATTTTGGAAGATGGAGCCAAGCCTATTAGGCAAATAAAACAAAGGCTTAACCCTACCATGAAGGAAGTGGTTAAAGCCGAGTGTTGAAATTACTTGATACTGGCATCATCTATCCAATCACTAATAGTTAGTGGTTAAGTCCAACCCAAATTGTTCTGAAAAAAAATTGGGTAACAGTAATTAAAAATGAGGATGATAAAATGATACCCACTCATACTGCTATGAGTTGGTATATATATATTTATTATCGAAAGTTAAACCAAGTAACACGCAAAAATCTTTTTCTATTACCATTTCTTGACGAAGTACTTGAAAGAGTTGCTGGACATGAATTTTATTATTTTCATGATGGATATTCTACCTATTATCAAATTAAAATTGTTTTAGAGGACCAGAAAAGGATAACTTTTACATGTCCTTTGGCACTTTTGCTTTTGAAAATGTCATTTGGATTATGTAATGCACCTGCAACATTTCAAAGATATATGATAAGTATTTTCAGTGATATGATGGAGGACTACCATGAGGTATGTATGGATGATTTCTCTGCATTTGAAAATAATTTTGAATACTGTTTGTCTAATTTAGGATATGTGCTTGAAAAGTGTCAGCAGAAAAATCTACTTTATGGTTACAAAAGATATTGTGTTGGGCCATGTAGTTTGATCTAAAGGGATGGAAGTAGATAATGTTAAGATTGAGTTTATTTTCAAAATACCAATACCTAAAATTGTAAGAGATATGCGTTCATTCCTATGACACGTAGGTTTCTATAGATGAATTATAAAGGATTTTAGTACTATTGTGAGACCCTTTTCTCACCTTCTTACACAAGATGTGCATTTGAAGAGATGCAGACATGCCAAATCACTTTTGAAACTCTCAAGGAGATGCTCATCACCACACAAATAATACAACCTCTAGATTGGACACTTCCATTCGAAATCATGTGCGATATAAGCGATTATGAAATTGGAGTTGTACTAGGGCAATGAAGAGACAAAAGCCATACGTGATCTAGCTTGCTGCAAGACTCTTAATGATGCTCAGATAAATTATACCACCACAAAGAAGGAGTTTCTAACTATAGTTTTTGCACTTGATAAATTTCGTTTATATATTTTGGGCTCACATGTAGTTGTTTTTATAGATCATTTGTGCTCAAATATCTTTTATCAAAGAAAGATGCAAACTCACGACTGATTCAATGGATATAGTTGATCCAAGAATTTGATCTTGCAATCAAAGAAAAAAAAAGGGAGTAGAGAACGTGGTTGCAGACCACCTCTCTAGACTAACTTTTTAAAATTATAAGCTACCAATTAGGGACTTGTTCCCTGATGAGTAGTTATTTTTCTATCAGAATAACTCCCTTGTATGCTAACATTATCAATTTTCTTATTACAGGAGAAATGCGGAATCATTTGAGTGCACAAGACAAACGAAAATTCTTATATGAGGTATGTCGTTTCTTTTTTGATGATATTTAAGCATTACACAGATCAAATCATTATGTATTGTATGCTTGATGATGATATTCAAAGCATCATTTCTTTCTTTAGTACAGAAGCATGAGTGGGTCAATTTTGATTTAAAAAGACGGTAGGTAAAATACTCCAATAAAGGTTTAATTAGCCTACCATGTTTAGAGATGCATATAAATTTTGTAAGGGATGTGAGTCTTATCAGAAACTAGGAGCGTTAGCTAGGAAGAATAATATGCCTCTAACACGCATACTTACAATTGAGATATTCGATTGTTTGGGCATTGACTTCTTGAAACCATTCTCTATTTCTAATAGATATGCTTATATCCTCGTATTAGTCTATTATGTCTCTAAATGGGTAGAAGCTGCAGCATGTAAAAATAATGATCAACAGACTATTATTAAATTTTTAAAGAAACATATATTATCTAGATTTGGAGTTTCTAAAGTAATAATTAGCAATGGGGCTCGCATTTCTGTAATAAAGCCTTTGAAAATTTAATGAAGAAATATCATATCACGCACAAGATTTCTACACCATATCACCCACATGGACAAGTTGAGCTAGCTAATAGGGAAATCAATCAAATACTCAAGAAAATTATTAATCTATCTTTCAAAGATTGGTTATTTCGACCAACAGATGTTTTATGGGCTTACTGTATAGCATAGAAAACACCCTTAGGCATGTCTCCATATAGATTAGTCTATAGAAAAGCTTATCATTTGCCTGTAGAGATAGAGCATAAAGCATATTGGGCAATTAAATCAGTAAATCTTAATTTCAATTCAGTTGGCCCATTACAAAAGATTCAAATAAATGAGTTGGAAGAGATAAGACATGATGCATACAACAATTCATGCATTTCAAAGGAGAAAATAAAAATATAGCATGATCATCGTATCACACACTATGGTTTTCTTCATTCTGACAAAGTGCTTCTATATGATTCATGCCTTTATCTATTTTTGAGAAAATTACATTCATGATGGACATGACCGTTCATATTTAAAACTGTGTATGCATTTGTTGCAATTGATATTAAAAATCCAAAGAATGGTTATATGTTCAAAGTAAGTAGAAAATGATTGAAGCACTACTTGGAACAAAGCATTCAGAGAAATCTCACGATCTAGTGGATCCTCCGACATCTCATTAATATGCGCTGAATGTAGACACTATGTATATTATTATATATTATGTACTAACAATTTTGTTTTGCAGATTGTTATATCATGAGTATTGGTCTGAAGTAATTTCTAAGTTCTTCTCTCTTAAATTTCTACTTATTCTTGATTAATTAAATGGATATATAAATTTATTAAAGACAATGTGCATTTTTAGTTGGGATGATGTCTTATTAAGATAACTTAGTTTTGTTACTTATGATGATTTCAATGATTTTCAAAATTTTCTTTTCTTTCTTTTCTTTTTCATCAAAATAATTTAAAACAAACAAAAAAAAATCTTTAATTGATATTAACTTTAGAGCTAGAAACTAACTTTTGGTTTAAAATTAATATTATAATTCAGAACTAACAACTAGATATTAGGAATAATTTTAGTTTAGGAACTGGTAAGAACTAGCTAAAACAAAAAAATAAAACAGAAATATTTGGCTTGATGTAGTTCTCCAAAGAGAACCGCTGTCGAAATTGTTGTTGACAATGGCTCCTGTAAAGGTAAAATATTGCCTGGCTGAAAGCGGCTGTCAAAGCTGCTGTCAAAGCAGCTGTCGAAGTTGCTGTCAAAGTGGCTATTGACAGTCGTCAACAGAGAGGCACATCTATAAACATATTTTTCAGTTTTTTTTTTCTCCTCCATCAAAACTCTAACTTCTTTCAACAACACCCAATGCCCAAAATTACTCCTTTCGACAGTCAAAACTCTCCCATAGAATTTAGTTCAGATTTTCATCAAACTTCAAGCAAACAAATTCTCTCCTCTTTGATTATTCTATGATTTGTTTTCTCTAAAAAGTAGGTTTTTTAATCTCAAAACATAGATCTACAATTTATATGGATGAATTTGAGTAAATCAAAGTTAGATCCTTACTTCGTGGTAGATTTGGTAGAGTTTAGCAAAGTTATGAGGATTTTTGACAAATATTTTGGATTTATTGTAATGATATGTTAAAGCAAAGATACAAGAGGTAAAAATCTCAACTTTTTAGCATCATATTTCATAGATTACTTGTATAAATGTCATAGATCAAATTCATGCCATAATTTCTACAGTAAAGTGGAGTTCGATAATTTTTGAAGGAAATTTGGAAAATAGGTCATTATGTGATAAAATAAAAATTTTAAAAAGAAAAAGGGGAGGAAATAGAAGAAGAAAAAGGAGAATTAAATAAATTAAAGAAAAAGGAAAAAAAATAAATAATGGAATAACTATGAAAGCATTTCATGAGAAAGGGGAGGAAATAGAAGAAGAAAAAGGAGAATTAAATAAATTAAAGAAATAGAAAAAAAATAAATAATGGAATAATTATGAAAGTAATTCATGCATAATTTTTTAAGAATGCAAAGAAAAAGCATGATAACAATTTTATTAAGTTGTTTTCTTTTAGTTAAATTTTGTAGAATGGGACCAAGGAAGTAGACAGTTTCGAAGAGGCCAAGAATGAAACCCCCTAGCCCATCTTCTCCATGGACTACTAGAGTTGCAAAGACAAATAAGAAAATTTTGGAGAACGAGGATTCAAGTTTTGGCCTGAATGAGTAATCGGCTATTCAAAGCATGTATAGTACATACACACACACTGGCATGCAATGAACTAGTGAGCGAGTTTTATCCTAATTTGCAACCCGTGATGGGGGATCAACATGCATACTCAATAGTAAGAGTTAGGGAAGTGTCATTCACTAAGCAAGAAATTGTAAGGGTGATTCTTGGACCTGATATGCCTAAGGAGCACCCATCCTATCTAGAAAGAGTGAATGATATACCAAGCGACACTACAGGTCCAAAGAGCTTTACGAGAATCTCAATGATATTACATTCAATCAGAGCTTCTTAAAAGTGGGTTGTGTTAGAAGGGAGTATGTTTTGGTAAGCCTTTATATTAAATGTAACATCCTACCGTCCTAAGTAACAACAAAGCTATATTCGAGGGATATAGTATTGTTAAACATGATTTTGGAGATGTGCAAATCAATGTCATATCCATCATGTACTTCGCGATTGTTCAATGTATGGATTAGGCCCATGACTTTATCTTGCATTCGAGAATGGAAAAACACACTTAATGCTGCCATCTCTGATTACGAGAATTTGCATTAATAATGGAGTCCATCTATCACAAGATGATACATTTGAATCTCCCATACAACCATTTATGGATACCACCGTGCAAAGAAGTATGAATGCCGGACCCGTCCTAGTAGCAGGTGCAACAAGAGCAACAATAAGCTATTGTTGCACTTGCTGGTCACGACAAACAAGATCAAGAACATGTCGAATTAGGGTAAGAAAAAGAAGATGTAGCAGATGCGGCAGCTCAACTAGATGAACTAACACTCCACACTATAAACGAGTCGATCATAAAGATGATGAACACCTTCACTGCGAAAATGAGCATTCATGAAGAACAACAAGCCCGAACCGAGAATCGCCAATAATGTCAGTATCGATTTCTAACCAAAGTATTGAGATAAATAGCTGGTAAGGATGGCTATATTTCCTCCGATGAAGATGATGGGATGAGCTAGGTTTCTGTCGGTTACAAAGACACATGTGACAAAAAGGTCTTCATTAGAGGCGTACCTGATACCAACTACCGGAGGGAGTGAAATTTCACAACAACCGACAAAGCCAGGTGATTCTAAACATAACTTCTCATGTTATTTCTTAGTGTTTACTTTCATGATTATCTTTTGATGTACTGAGGACATTGCATAATTTAAGTTAGGGGTGTGATAGATGCACTAAACTTTATTATATCATAACTAATTAAATAAAATTCATAATTTTTTGTTTCTTTGAAGTAAAAAGTAAGATTAGAAGTACTTTACATTGTATATTTATGCAATTTGTATCATAATATTGATATTTATATAATGGTAGTTCTTATGTAATCTTAATTAAGATTTTAAATCCGATAATAAGATATATGGATACTTAAGATTAGAATTGAGTATGCACTCTACACACTTACACATAAATCATGAAAAGTTGATAACAAAAAAAAAAAAAAAAAACTTAAAAGGAAAGCCTATCATATATGTCAAAAAAAAGAGTGGTATTAAGGCAATACACTTTGGAAAAAAGAGTGTGGTATTAAGGCAATACACTTCGGAAAAAAATATATAGTGTATATAATAAATAAAAAAAGTAAGTGTTAAGGAGTTGGGTTCGTGCGCCTTGGTAAGTGAGCGTATTCAAACGAACAATATTTATAGACTTTCATTATAGTCATGAGCTGAATAACTAGACATTTGTGCATTAGTAAACATGACTATTCACATGAAAAGCAACTGTTTATGAAAAAAAGAAGAAAAAATATACACACACACACACATATTTTACACTTATCCTTATTTTTCTTTTTATTTATTTCTTAATCTCAAACATTTCTTGATGTTTGTAGGTCACATCACTGGAAACTCTCAGGAGACAACACTCATGCACTAGGGTAACCTAGAGGTTTAACGGCTTGTTGCACGCGTTAAGTGTAATTGTAATTCCTACGAAAGTGAGTTAGGATTTATTTTTTAATTAGGCTTTTAGTTTATTTTCTTTTGTGTAAGGATTTTCTAAGGACTAGCAAAACTCAAGTTAAGGTGTGATTACAGTTGAAAAATGTAATTATTTTAGTTTATTTTATACAAGTGTAATCCAATTTTATTGATTAATATAAAAA
This sequence comes from Dracaena cambodiana, assembly GCA_036321105.1. Classification (NCBI taxonomy): domain Eukaryota; kingdom Viridiplantae; phylum Streptophyta; class Magnoliopsida; order Asparagales; family Asparagaceae; genus Dracaena; species Dracaena cambodiana. The sequence continues at coordinate 22,737,026 of JAYEPQ010000003.1, forward strand.
TTAATGCAAAATTATTTTTAGGGGTATTTATAGGTTTGTCCCTTAAATCTTTATAAATTATGATTTAGTCCCCCAAATCTTCATATTTAGGATTTAGTCTCCCAAATCCTCTAAGTTACTACAATTTAGTCCCTCCATTAGTTTTTCCATCCAAATAAATGGTAGAATTTAATTTTTACTTTTAAAATAATAAAATGACTTAAATACCCCTATAAAGAAAAATGGGAAGAAGAGAGAGAGAGAGAAGAGAAAAAGAAGGAGGGAAGCCAATGAATCCATTGAAGAAAAGGAAAAGAAAGTAGAAAGAGAGAAGGAGAAGAGAGGAGGAAGAATGAAGAAAATGAGAAGAGAGGAGGAAGAGGGAAAAATGAATTAAGGAGGGGGTAAAATAGAAAAATCAGGTTAAAAAATAAATTGGGCTAACAGAAGTTAGGGAGGGGAACTAAATTGTAGTAACTTAGAATATTTAGGGGACTAAATCCTAAATATGAAGATTTGGGGGACTAAATTATAATTTATAAAGATTTAAGGGACAAATTTGTAAATACCCCGTATTTTTATTAATCAAATTCTTCGCTGTGATGTTTTTCTAGTGTTTTCCAAATTTTTGTAGGGTTTTATATGTAAAGAAATTGAAGTATCGAAACATGTCTCAAATATCAGTTCATAATTACGCACAACCAGGATTAGCTGTTGACAGCCACCTGCTTACTGTGGATAGTGAACGACTAAAAAGCTTCTCCGAGAGCAGTTGTCGATGGACTTGTTGAAGGGAGCGACCACAACCTATTTTTTGAGAGTTTTTAGAGAAGAATTTAGAGTTTCCTTATAAATAGAATTCCTGGTAGGATTTTGGAAAAGCTATAAATAGCTATGTAATTTAGATCTTGACATCATATAACAAGAGAATAGAGAGTTAAATATAAAGTTTTAGATTCAAGACTTAGTTTCTATACTTTTCCATTAAAATCAATAAAAGAATTTATTTTTCACATTATTCATGGCTATGATGAGTATGAATGCCTAAATTCCTGAGTTAATTGATGGAATAAGAAACCCTAAGAGATTTACTGTTACATATTCTTATATGCTTATAGATTTTAATTGTTTTATATGGAATTGATATTTTTGATTCTCTGTTATCTTTGAAAGGATTTAGATATGATTTTGAGTCTTTGATACTTTATAGTTTTACGATATATTCACTGCTTAGTTTTGATATACCGTAGACTTTTTAGGCATGGTGTATGTTTAGAATTTAAATATTTATTTTTATTATTCATATTTCTTAGATAAACTCAAATTAATATAAGATTAAGTAGGAGAAATTAGTCAAATTATCAAGTTCTCAGCTTTATATATTTTATGTTTAATTGAATTATTTTCAGTTGTAGGAAGACCATGTTAGAGATAAAAAAGCATGAATATATCTAGTAATTATCATATTGGGAGTTATATCCATCTGACTAATAGTTTTAATATAAGTAAATTTTCCATCCTTAACTTCAGTTTAGTTAATAAATATCCAATCTTTTTAGTTACGTAATTTTGTCTAGTGTTACACAATTAACAAATGATTCTCGAGAGAGCGATTTTGATTTACTACACTTGTACTACTTGTTGATCTTTTAAACTTGGGAGTGTATGATTTAGATTGCAGTCACAAAGATTTCTCTATAATATGTTGACCTATCACACAAGAAATAGTAGGACATCTAGGATCCTTATATTTAAAAGGTATTTCAAAATGAAATAATGCACTTATCTGTTTTGTGAGAAATAATTTCTTCTGGGCATTATGACGTCTTTTAATGGTGCACAAGTTTTTCAAGAACTTTGAGTATGAGGGTGATTATGCTTGAAAAGTATAATAATTTTTGTTTACTTTATGCAAGCGTAATCCAATTTTATTGATTAATACAAAAATTAATAAAAAATTTTTTATTAACCAAATTCCTCCCTATAATATTTTTCTAGTGTTTTCTAATATTTTATTGATTTTATATGAAAGAAAATTGAAGTATCGAAGTGTATATCAAATATTAGTTCAAAACTGTACATTTTCTGGAATGGCCATCGATAGTTATAATCACTGCCATCGGCAGCCGTCGAATGGGAATTATGTCCGAGAGCAGCGTCATTAGGTCCGTTGAAGGGTGCGGACGCAGTGTTAATTTCTTGGAATTTTTGATAGGGATTAGGAGTTTCCATTTAAATATAAATCCTATTAGGATTTTGTAAGGTTATAAATAGTCAATGAATCTTAAGTTTTGTAATGCTAAGCACCATTTGAGAGAGAATAGTATAGAGTTTTAGATTCAAAATTTATTTTTTATACTCGTTTATAGAAATAAATAAAAGAATTCTTCTTCTCTTTATTCATGGCTATGATAGGTATAAGTGGCTAAATTCTTGAGTTAGATCAGAGTGGATAGTAAGCCTTAGGTGATTTACTAGTATGTATTCTAATATGCTTGTTGGTTTTAATTGTTTTACTTGGAATTGATATCTTTGATTCTCTACTATCTTTGAAAGATTAAATATGATTTTGAGTTATTGATACTTTATTTTTCGATGATATATTCATTACTAAGTTTTTGATATACCATAAACTCTTTAGGCGCGGTGTATGCTTAGACTTTGAATGTTTATTTTCATTATTCATATCACATGCTTAGATAAACTCAAGATTCACATAGAATTAATTGGGATAAATTAGTCAAAGTATCAAAGTTCACAACTTTATACATATTTATGCTTAATTAAATTATTTTCTAGTTGTAGGAAGACCATGTAATCTATACAATTAAGATAAAAAAAAGTATAAATTTATCCAGTAAATTATCTTATGCGGGAGTTACATCCATCTGACCAATAAATTTAGTATAAATAAATTTTCCATGTTTAATTTTAGCTTAGTTAAAAAAATCCAATCTTTACTTTTATTTTAGTACCATAATTTATTATAGTGTCACACAATTAACAAATAATCCTCGAGAGAATGATTTTGGGTTACTATCTTGAACTTCTTGTCGACGATTTATATCGCAGTCATGTTTTTGGAGCCATTGCTAGGGATCATACTATTGTGTTACAGTTTAGTAAAGATTACAATTCCTCCGTCATTACTTTTTGCATTTTTGAATTTGCAAGAGCAGTTGGAGGAGAACTTTAAATAGTAGATTAATTTGATCGTACATATACCAACAACCATTTCCAATCCATCAAACTTTCACGACATGAGCACTAATAATAATAATAATGATAACCTGAATAATAATAATAATAATAATAATAATGAATTGGGAGATAATAATAGAAACGATAATCATAGCTATCATAGAGGCAATGGGAAGAATTTACGAGATTATTTACAACCCAATACAATCCAACCTTCATGCATTGCATTTCTATTGAATTTGGGACACTTTCTTTACATCCCAATTCAATAGAAAGATGGGATGAGATGCAAAGAGAATTATTAAAGAAATTCATTCCTTCACATCAAACAAATTTTATGCGAAAGCAAATTCTAAACTTTAGATAGAAAGAAGAACCATCATTCGAGTGTTGGGATAGATTCAAAAATTTCCTTCTCTCATGTTCATATCATGGTTTGGAAATATGGAGGATTGTATGTACCTTTTATCAAGGATTAAACACTATAGCCAGACAATTCATAGTGACTATGTGAAATGATGAATTCTTAAATAAGGATGCTGAAGAAGCATGGTGATATCTTAATTCACTTAGTGAAAATTCATAAGCCTCAAAAATTAAGGATATTTCAGATATATACCAACTAAAAGATAAACTTCATAATAGAGGCAAACTTCTTAAATTGAAAAAAACCGAAGATATAGCTACATGATTGATCACTGTCACTAGAAAATTTTGAAGATATGCTTGTAAAGAAAACATAAACAATTGAGGAATAGAAGAAGTTTCAGAAGTTTGTGACATTTGTGAATTACAAGGACGCGTGACTAGTGAATTTCTAACTCTTCTTGCTTTTAAAGAAGTATCAAATGAGCAAGCTAATTCCTTTAACATTGCTTCTTAACTAGTAAATAACTCATATTCATAAACATATAATCCTAGTTAGTGGAATCACCCAAATTTTCAATGGAAGCATAATCTTCAAAAATTTAAAAATAAAAACAAACCATCCAAAAATCCACCTCAACAATACGTCCAACCTACTAATCAGCCTTCAGTGTACCGACCCCAACTGAAAAGAAATTTTGAGGATAATTTTTTGCAAATGCAGTAAAGAATGGATCAGATGATCCAAGAGCAACAACGGTATATTCAGTCACATTAAACAACCAATAGTCAAAATGACGACCTTCAACAATATTCACTCATAGATAAGCCACCTCATTTCTGCATTGCGAAAGAAGAAAAAAGATAAACTATCATCTCAAGTGGAGGGTAGTTATTCAGGTACAGTCGAAAGAATAAATGTTATTACTTCTTACATTAATAATGATATACCTGAGATAATTGCTGCAATAAATTTGAGGAGTGGTAAAGTGCTTGATGAGCCCGTTTCAAAAGAAAAGACTAAAGAGAAACAGGACGATGATTTAGAGTAACAATCTAAAGAAGATAATTCTAGAGAACCCACTTCTAATGATTATAAACCACTTATACCATTTTCTCAAATATTAAAATTTAAGAATATTAATGTATCTTATGCTGATGTTTTAGAGATTTTCAAACTGGTACAGATCAATATACCTCTACTGAAATCAATTAAGCAAGTCCCAATCATATGCAAAATTCTTGAAGGACTTGTGCACCAGATAAAGATGTCACAACGTTCCCAAGAAAGCATTTCTCATGGAACATATAAGTGCATTATTTCGTTATGAAATGTCTCTCAAATATAAAGATCCTGAATATCCCACTATTTTTTGTGTGATAGGGCAACATAATATAGATAAAGTTTTGCTAGATTTGGAGGCTAGTGTAAATTTTTTACCATTTTCGGTTTATATGAACCTAGATCTAGGAGAATTTAAACCAACACTATTACACTACAACTAGCTAACATGTCAGAAAGGCTTCCTAAGGGCATTTTGGAAGATATTTTTGTGCAAATCGAAAACTTTTATTTTTTTTTTTTGTAGATTTTATAGTTATTGATACTGCACCTGTAAAGAATTTACGTCTTCATATTCTAATTATCCTCGGAAGTTTATTTTTAGCTACGGCTAATACAGTTATAAATTCCAGGAATGGTGTGGTGAAATTTTCATTTGGAAATATAACCCTTGAAATTAATATTTTTTTATGTTTGCAAATAGCCAAACCTAGATAATGATGAGTTGCAAGACATTAATTACATTCAACAAATCCATGATGAGGAAGATAAAGTATCATTGTGCATGTCTGATCCTTTGGAGATGGCATTAACAATGAACAATGACTTCCTTGAAAGGTTCAAATCCAAACGTTTCAATTAAATAATTAAATATCTAATGATGCTCAATGATCGAATATCATGAGATTGATTCCAATAAAGGAAGTATATAAAAAGTTACCTCAAATCGCAAAAAAGTTGATACAATCTAACATTCAAGCACCAATACTTGAGCTAAAACCGCTACTTGAAGATCTCAAGTATACATTTTTGGGACCTAAGGAAACTTTTTCAGTGGTCATCTTAGCGCATCTTGACGAGAATCCGGAAGAATATCTCCTACCCACGTTGCGAAAGTATAAGAAGCTTTTGGATGGAATATGACAGACATCAAAGATATGTACCCCTTTATTTATACATACCACATTACTTTGGAAGATGAAGCCATGCCATTTAGGCAAATGTAGCAAAGACTTAACCCTGTTATAATGGAAGTGGTTAAAACTAAAGTATTGAAATTACTTGACGCTGGGATCATCTATCCAATCGCTGATAATAAGTGGGTAAGTCCAATTTAGATTGTTCAGAAAAAGTTGACACTTAATCAACAGATTGCCTTGCGATCTTAAGTTTAAATTCAACGCACAGATCTCCACCATATGATCTTCATTTGACACTTGGTCAACAAATTTCATTGTGATCTCAAGTTTTAATTCAACTCATAGAAGTCCACCATGTGATCCGCATTCAACACTTAGTCAATAGATCACTTTGCAATCTTAAGTTTTAAGTCAACTTGCGGATCTCCATCACATGATCTGCATTTGATACTTGGTCAACAGATCGACTTGTAATCTATCTTTTTTGTCTTTCCTTTATTTTTACTGAAATATTCACTACGTTCACTTTTTCTTTGTAGTGAACTATTCTCTGAACCCGACATCCAAACTTAACTACTTCGGGCATGTGTGCGGCTACGATGGCACAATCTAGTTCAGGCCTAGGGAAGACTTTCCTTTGTGTCGTCAGGGTTTCAACAATGAACGTCTTGGGAAGATACTCAACCCTGGCCCTAACGCTATAAGGGAATTCATGACGGATGCCATATTTGAAGGAAAGGATAAGATGAAGATGAAAAAGCCCAACTTTTTGTTTGGAGACTGTACGCCCGAAAATTTGTATCTTCCTTCCATTTAGATTTTGATTTTAAATATAACAACAAAAGGAAATTACAATAAAAAAAATCATGATTACAAAAATAGGGAACAATTAATTTCGATTACCTTTCAATTTTGGGTGGGATCTGGTCGCGGTGGAGCTTCGCTGATGCACTCCGTTGACGGTCCGATCTGAATCGGAAAGAAGACGGTCGCTCTCTGGAAAACTCTCTTCTGGAGATTCCAAAAGAAGACGCTTTCTCCTTTCTCTGGAATTTTTCCTCTCCTCCTAAAAAATCTTCTCTTTCAATCTGGACTCTGCCCCCTTTTTTATATATGAAGGAGTAGTTGCTTGGATAAAATCTAGGCCAAATCCAGTAATAAAAATACTGAGATCGGGGGTATCGGTTCCCTAAAAATCCAGACCAAATCCACGTAAAATGGAAACACATTCACAAAACCGAAAGGTGCAGGGATGTGCGTGGGCCTTCACTGCGCACGGAGCATGCACGCAGGGGCCGGCGTGCAGGTCTCATGCCACAAGAGACTCCTATGCGCAGAAAATCTTACATGCAGGTCTCCTGTGCGCAAGAGAATCCTGCGCGCAGGAAATCTCCTGTGCACAGGCCCATGCTCTTTTTTTTGTCTACTTAACCCTCTCCAAAAATTTCAAAATTTCATCATTGATTTGTAATGAATTTCAAAATACTTTGGACTCTTTTGATTTTGGTTTTGTACTTTGAAATATTTTTGATGTCTGTTCATAAGCTAAAAATATGATAGACAAAGTGATGAATTTAATGGACAGAGATAACTGTTAACATGTTTTATGGATGATGAGCAGAGGTGTAATATTAATATGGTTTACAGATGACAAGCAGATGTATGATATTAACGTGTATATAGGATGTGAAGTAGAGGTATGATGTTAACATGCTCATAAGGTAATGATGAGTGCCACATATTGCATATTTATAGCCTCCATATTATTTATTTTTGTTTTAAATAATACTACTTCGGTATTTTTAGTATGTTTTCAGGCAAACCTATTTCTACACGGAGATGGTATAAACTTAGAACCGAATTAGGAAACCAAGCCCAGAGAGTAATTAAAAGTGAGCAAAACTACAAGACTATGATGCTGAAGACAGTCAAAGTTCTATACAGTCATCAAAATCAAAGGAATAAGAGCATACACTTAAGCAGAATTTGGGGCCAAGAATAAATAGATTTGCTGCTATTTGGCAGCATGGTCACCAATTGGCGTCCCAATGGGCCCCAATATGGATGGAATTTTTAAGGGGTCTTCAATGTAATTTTATAATTTCTCACTTATATTCAGATTAGAGTTTGTTTCTCCTAGACCTATATATATACCGTATCATTGTAATCTAGGGTTAGAGGATGTAATTTTGTACTTGAATTTTAATAGAATAAAAATATGGTTTGCTGAAGAGGTGTTGGCCCCCATACCGACTCCAGAGGTACCTGTTTCTATTCATCATTGTTTCTTAGGTAATCTTCCTCTAATTGCTTTCTAGATAGATTTATCTTGATTTCTAGTGTAAATCTTTAATCACTTTCTAGAAAAAATATGATCTTTTTAATTAGGATTGGGAGTAGCTAATTTAGTTTAGCTCTAGGATGTAGATGAAACTAGGAATCCACCATGTAGTTGCTCTCTAGTATTTTCTTCCTAAATAAAATAATAAAGATAAGTTTTTTCAATGAAAAGATTAAAATATAACAACTCGTAGATTAGTACTTTGATAGGTTAAACTTGAATTAGATTTCTTAATAGGCTATGCTCAGTTAGGGTTTGAGATTGTTACTTTTCATCTTTGTCATAGAGTTATCTTATGATTTGGTTTATTTTTATGAAAAGTTATAGTTTTGATGTGTTATACTTACACAGCACTTGATAACACATACTTAGAGCACTATAAGTGAAGATTTAAACTAAAAGATCAATTTTTATGATAGGAAGAGATAATAGAAATAATACATGATCGGAAACTAGTGGATTCTATATCCTAAACTAATTAGTATAACTCAAATCCAACTTAGAATCCGTATTTAATCCGTTAGGACTAAAGAATTAGTGAGAATATCAAAACACATTAGATCCCTATGGGAACGACCTGTACAGCGCTACATTGACGCTGTGCACTTGCAGTAGATATTTCACATCAAGTTTTTAGCGCCGTTGCTAAGGATCAACGGTATTTTCTTACTTTTTCTAATGTTTTATAGGTTAACAGTGTGTGTTGAGTGTGCAAGGATCTGAAAGTTCAGATACAAGAAGTAAAAAAGGGACGAGAAATGTCTTGGAAGTACATTGCAAAAACCAGGGAGCTAAACTCCCTGGTTTTGCCGCTAAACAGTGGCAAGTGCTTCCATTCAGTGGCAAAGTTGGTGAGATTCTCCCTCCTTTTTCTTTTTGATTCAGTATTTTGTGTCCCTGATTCTATAAAAAAATACCAAAAAAGAAAAAGGTAGGCACAGTAGGAATCACATCTTTTTTTGATCATATCTCTTCCACCATTTTATCTTCACCACACCTCACTTCTTACATTAGTTTAGAAAACTCATGCATCTACGGTCGCTGGTTCATGCCACATTGGATCCGTAATCACTTTAGTATTTTAGTGAGATCAGATTTGTTCATGGGAGACAAGATGGACCAACCGATCCCGATCCTTTAGGATCGATGTTAACTGTTGTGCACATCACTACCATCATTCATGAAACTCCCACACACAGCGGGTAATCACTATGAGTTGAAACTGTAGCACATCAGCATGCTTCCTAAATTCACTGGTTCTGATTATGATGATGCATATCTCTTTATCAGTGAATTCCAGGAAGATACATGATGATTAAACTGAACAAGTTACAGGAGGACGCAATTAAACTCTGCTTCATCCCATTCGCGCTCAAAGATAATACTAAGAAGTGGTTGTACAGTATACCTACTGATTCAATCACTACTTGGGATGAATTCATTGCAATATTTCTTAAGAAGTATTATCCAACACACAAGATGGCAAGAATTCATAATCAAATCAATTAATTCCATCAAGTGCTAGGAGAACATTATGAAAATATTTGGAACAGTTCAAAGATTTGTTAGCTCAGTTCCCCCACCATGCGATAGAAAAGTGGCGGTTGTGACAAATCGTGTACAAAGGGTTCGATTACACATCCAAAACTCTTCTTGAGTCCATGTGTCAGGGGGAGTTCATGAGAAAGAGTGAGGATGAAGCGTGGGAATTCCTTGAGGACCTATCATGGAAAAATATGCAGTGGGAGAGTTTTGCTGAGAAATCCAATGCATCAACTTTTGCGCATAAGGGTGCGATCCTTAGCGTTGACAACTTTATAGCTGTCGAAGCAAAGATTGCAGCCCTTATGTAGAGAATTGAGGTGTTGGAGACTCCTAGTGCTCCATCAATGGGTCAAGTCAATCAAATCAAGGTCCCACATATTTTAATTGTAGAACTCCAAATCATGTTATGGAGGAGTGTCCACTGTTAGTGAATCCCATGGGTCCGGCACTTGACCAGGCGAATGCCTTATATCCAAGACTCATGAACAATCCTTATGCTTCTACATACAATACTGGCGAGAAGAACCACCCAAATCTCTCATGGGATCAAGGGCAATATCAGGGAGCCCCCAACCCTAACATGCAGCCTCCACCCAATGGTCAATTCTCAAGATCTAACATGAGTATATATCAACACCCAAATGCTACGAATCAAGAGAATAACCAGAATAGACCACATGTGCATAATCAATCGTATCTATAGCAGGGGTCTAATAATGATTATGATAGACGACTAACAACACTTGAAAGGAATGTGGAGAATATTTTCAAGACGACATCCAATTTAGACACACAAATGCAAAATTTAATGAAAGTGTCTACTAACTTTATAAAATGGACCGACCAACAACTTCTTGTAAGTTCTTAGTCGATTAAGGATATAGAGCAGCAAGTTGGACAGTTAGCCATACAACTAAGTGAGCGGGGGCCGGGTACCTTTTCGAGTCAACTAATAATGAATCCCAACTCTAACTCATCTCAGTCTATTTTATCCCATGTTCACCAATGCAATGCCATTAACATGCTCAGATTTGGCAAGCAAGTGGACAATAATGTAGCCATGCCACCTAATCTCACTCCTACTATTTCGCAGGCTACACCGTTTTTTCCATCTCTTTCTCCATATCATCTCCATCATCTCCATTACATCACATGCTCATTTGGAAGAACCTATTCCTAAGCTAAAAACACCATATCCCAATCGGCTTAGGAAACCTTCACCGCAAGTAGAGAAGATTCTTCAAATATTTCAGCAGGTGAAGATTAATATTTCATTTCTTGATATTATACAACAAATTCCTACTTATGCCAAAGTTCTCAAGAATTTGTGTATTAAGAAACAAGCAAGAAACATTCCTGAGAAACTTTTTCTTACTGCAAATATATGTATATCCTCTCTAACTCCTTACCTGTCAAATACAAAGATCCAGATTCTCCCACAATCTTATGCACCATTAGAAACACTACATTTGATAGGGCATTGCTTGATTTAGGGGCAAGTGTCAACTTAATTCTTTATACTATTTATCAGCAGCTGGGGTTAGAAAAAACCAAGGTCATATTGCAGCGGCAGATTACAATTGGAGTTCGATCAAGAGACGACTTGGTATGGTTGAAGATGTGCTCATTAAGGTCGGCAATTTCATCTTTCCTGTAGACTTCATTATCTTAGAAACTGAGCTGATTTCTAATCCACGAATCAAATTTCCATTATCTTGGGTAGACAATTCCTTGCAACATCAAATTCATTAATTGATTATAGGAGTGGCCTCATGAAGCTATCATTTGAGAATATAACTGTGGCATTGAACATATTCAATATTGATGAACACACAACGAGTTCCCTCATTGAGGTAATCATGATTCACAGTTTGCACTCTCATTCTACCTCTTGCACTAATGATGAACCCTCATTTGAGCAAATTTTCGAAGATGAGCTCATATTATTAGACGAATTGGCACATACTGATTCTATATATGATGACACTTGCACAAGTATGCCATTTATTTATAAGCAAACTATTGAGGATTTATTTGCAGAGGTGCTCGCATTACTTCGTGAGTTAGAAGAGCCACTACCACATTCACTTGATCATATTGCACTCTTCTCACCTCACGATATTTCTATATGTGTGCTTGTTATTAATGATGATTGGCAGGTTTATAATAAAGAATTCTTTAACCTAATTATTAATGTTTACATGTGTACAAAGAAAAAGCGAGGGTGACATAAAATATAGACAGGTAATTTCATGACTTGTAAGAGGATGATGAGATACAGTAATGCACTCACTTCACATTTAAAATGTACACGTTATGAAAGTGAGAAGCGATCGAGAGGTCATAACTGCTTTCCATGCATTAATAGGATAACGATATTGAGATCATAACTTTTTACAACTCATTATTTGTATAATATTTATACAATAGTTTTCATATTTATTTTACCACTCTTGGTTCGTGTATGAGGGCATACACGAGTTTAGGTGTGGGGGAGTGGGTTACAGTATTTTCTTCGTGTTTTTTTTAGGACTTTTATTTTTTTGAATTTTTATTTTATTTTTAGATATTTGGATTTCTTTAGTTTACACTTTGGGTAGTTTTTAGGGTAACTAAAAAAAATAAAAAAGTAAAAAATATTATATATATTTTTAATAAATCAACCTAATTACAAATAAAGAATAAGTTTATATTTGAAATTTGATAGGAGAGTAGATTAGATGATACACTAAGAATTTTATGAAAAAAATTAAAATCTAAAAAATAAATAATACTAATAGTAATTTTGAGGTAAATATACATCTACTTTTTAGTTTACAATAGTTTATTAGGTTAAGAACAAAAATAATAGAATTGAGTAGTATTCTCTCTCTAGACAAGAAAAAAAGGGTGAGCCTAGTATTAAGGCAATGGCCTCAGAAATGAAAGAAAGGAATGAGCGTGGTATTAAGGCAATAGCCTCAGAAATGAAAAAAAGAGATAAGAAAAAAGGGAGCGAGCCTGGTATTAAGGCAATAGCCTCATAGAGAAATAAAAAGAGTATGATCCGAGTAATCGGGTACTTTGCACCTGAGCAAGCATGAATATTCGCATGAAACATGAAATATTCTAAAAAATTGTTATGGGAGAGGAGATAAATCATGAGTTAGAGTTGGAGTTCAAGACCGAAGTAGACTATCACATGTGCATACAGATGTATAGGAGCCAATGAATTATCTATTAGTGGGTATTGAAAGATAGGATTTGAATTTTTGGTTAAAATAGTAAGTGTATTTGATATGAAGCTTGACTTGAAAATTGATAATCTAAATGTGTTCTTGAGTTTGTATATTAGTGAGATTAATTGAAGAAAATATCATTAAAAAAAATTCTTTCTTTTGTATAAATTTTTTATTTTTCTTGATTTTTCGGTTATCCTTAATTTTCTTTTCTTTATTATTTAATCTAACTTCTTCACAAATTTTGTGAGAATATTCACTACAAACCCTTACGATACACAACTCCACTAGGGTAACTTAGGGGCTTAACGGCTTGTTTCACGTGCTAAGTGCAATCGCGATTCCTGTAAAAGTGAGTTAGAATTTTTCTTTTTCTTTTTAGGCTTAGGTTTTGCTCGAGGACTAGTAAAAGATAGGTGTGGGGTGTGATGAGTGCCATATATTGCATATTTATACCCTTAATATTATCTATTTTTGTATTTAAATAATGCTACTTGGGTATTTTTAATGTATTTTTAGGTAAACCTATTCCTACAAGGAGATGGCATAAATTTAGAGCCGGATTAAGAAATCAAGCCCAGAGAGGAATTAAAAGAGCAAAACTACAAGACTATGATACTGCAGAGAGTCAAAATTCAATATAATCATCAAAATCAAAGGAACAATAGAAGACACTTAAGCAGAATTTGGGGCCAAGAATAAATAGCTTTGCCGCTATTTGGCAGCATGGTCGCCAATTGGCGTCCTAATGGGCCCCAATATGGATGGAATTTTTAATGGGTCATCAATGTAATTTTATAATTTCTCACTTATACTCAATTAGGATTTGTTTATTCGAGGCCTATATATTGACCGTATCCTTATAATTTAAGGTTAGAGGATGTAATTTTGTACTTGAATTTTATTGAATAAAATTAGGATTTGTTGAAGGGGTGACGGCTGCCATACCGACTCTAGAGATAACATTTTCTTTTCATCATTATTTCTTAGGTAATCTTCTTCTAATTACTTTCTAGATAGATTTATTGTGCCTTCTAGTATAAAACTCTAATCGCTTTCGAGGAAAAATTTGATCTTTTCAATTATGAGTATGAGTAACAAATTTAGTTTAGCTCTTGGAAATAGATAAAACTAGGAACCCACCATGTAGTTGCTCTTTAGTATTTTCTTCCTAAATAAAATAATAAAGATAAGATTTTTCAATGAAAAGATTAAAATATAACAACTCGTAGTGTTGTACTTGAATTAGATTTCTTGATAGTCTATTCTTAGTTAGGGTTTGGAGTTGTTACTTTTTATCTGTCATAAATATATCTAATGATTTGTTTTTTTTTATGAAAAGTTGTATTTTTGATGTGTTATACTTGTACACCACTTGATAACACATGCTTGGAACACTTTAAGTAAAAATTAAAACTAAAAGATCAATTTTTATAATACGAAGAAGATAATTGAAGTAATATATGGCTGGAAAGTAGTGGATTATATATCCAAGACTAATTAGTATAACTCAAATCCAACTTAGAACTCGTAGTTAATCTGATAGGACTAAAGAATTAATGAGAATAGCAAAACACCTTAGCAAGTAACAAACAGAGGTATAATATTAACGTGCTTTTTAGAGAACCAACAGAGGTATAATGTTTACGTGTTTTTTAGAGAACAAGCAGGGATATGATTTTAACGTACTCATATGATCCTAACCGTTCAGTGATATCTAGTATGACGGATTAGGAAAATACAGAGGTGTTATTAAACATGTCTCAAAACTCGACCTATTCAGAGGATCTGTCATGATAGGAATAAGTTGACTAAGCAGAGGTGACGGTTAACGTATTTAGCCTTGGAATTTGACTCTCAAAAGTAACTGTTAACTTGATAGGGAGATGATTTTTGTTAGAGGTAATATTTAACTTAACAATATAAAAAACAAGTTCATCAGAGGTTGTAATGTTAGACTTGATGAAGTCTGAGTTTTCTTCTCTGTCAGAGGTGAAATCTTAACCTTATAGGAGATTTGATCGGATTTGATCTCATAAAGATAATTAACTTGATTTTGTATTCTGGTGTTAGAGGTGTGATTTTAACGTGACAAATATTTTTGGGGAGTTACTGGTTTTGCTAGATAAAAGTGACAAGAAAGGTCTTGTTGTCAGAGGTGAAATCTTAACGTGGAATATTGATCTCATTAGGATTTTTAGCAAACCCCCAGTTATTAACGGAGTTGGTTAGCCTTTACCAATTGTTGTTTGCATTGGGCTAGCTATGTTATTCCCCTCAGCATGGTAAGTTGTGTCACAGATTTTGTTTGAGCTTAAATGCCAAACATTCCCTCTTCCCTTTGCTTCAGCAACTTTGGGCAGTGATGCATCCTGTTGTGGCAAATTTGTCATTGGGTTTTTAGTAAACACCCAACTATCAATAGATTTGATTTGCATTTACCAATCGTCGTTTGCATTGGGCTAGCCATGCTATTTCCCTCAGTATGGTAAGTTATCGAGAATTTCGTTTGGGCTTAAACGCCAGACTTTTCCTCTTCCCTTTGCCTCAGCAGTTTAGGGCACTTCATGCTTTTAACCCCCATGATGAGTTGGCAATAAACTGGTTCTCTTTTTATTACCTTGACAGCGTTGGGCAGTTCATGCTTTTACCCCCAGTATGATAGGGTTAGCGAGAAATTTATTCTCTTCCCGTTGTCTTGACGGCGTTGGTCAGGTTATGCTTTTACCTTCAGCATGATAGGATTAGTGAGGATTTTATTTGGGCCTGCATACCAAAGTTTCCTCTATCCTTAGTCATAGAAATGTAGGATTCATTTTCTTTTTGTACCCCTCGTCGAGGCATGGAGCTGTATGCTAGCGGCGAGTCAGCATTTCTTCATTTACTATGATAAAGAAGAGGTCGGATGACTTCATTCGCTTAAGAATAATATTTATTCAGGAATTTTCCATTGATTGGCATCATCATCCGATCTTCGTGTTGATTGGTCAACCGGTATGCTCCATTTGAATAGACCGTCTCTACTACAAATGGGCCCTCTCATTTTGGCTAGAATTTGCTTTTAGTCTTATGTATCAGGATCATTGGTCGTCTGACTGCTAAAACCAAATCACCCACTTTAAAAGTTCGTTCCTTCATTTTCTTGTTGAAGGCTCGGGATATTCGCACTTTATAGAGCTCTATTGGTTGTTGAGCCTTTAAGCGCTTTTCATCCAACGCTTCGAATTCCCAAAATTGTTGATTATATTTTTCTTCGGTGGTCATTCTCATAGCTAATGCCGCCCAAAGAGAAGAAATTTGAATTTCCAGAGGTAGCACAGCCTCGCAACCATATACCAAACAAAATGGTGTGGTTTTTATTGGTGTTCTCACTGTTGTGCCGTAAGCCCATAGACAAGCTCCCAATTTCTTATCCCAGTCATGCTGACTTGTGGTGACAAACTTTTGCAAAAGCTTCATAATGGTTTTGTTAAACGCTTCTGCTTGGCCATTTGCAGTCGGATTGTATCGTGTTAAAAATTCATTCTGTATTCTGAACTTGTCATAGAATTTAGTATAGGCCTTGCTAGTGAATTGAGGCTCGTTGTCGCTGATGATTCGTTAAGAAACACCAAAGTGATAGATGATATGGTGTTTGATAAATTTGACCACATCGTTCGTTTTCACTTCTCTTAAAGGGACAACTTCTGGCCATTTTGAGAAGTAATCGGTTATAGCTAGTATGAACCGATGCCCACGAGAATATGGTGGAGTGATAGGACCAATGATATCCATTTCTCACGTCTCGAATGGCCACATAATCATAATTGGATGTAGGTGCTCTGTAGTCTGATATATATAGTTTGCATGCACTTGACAGGCATGGAACTTCTTAGCATAGACTATGGCATCTGACATTATTATTGGCCAATAAGAACCCATTCTTTTTATCCGGTTTTTTAATTTAGGTCACAACTGGTTAGCACCGCAGGCTCCATCATGCGCTTCTTTGAGCACTTCTTGTCTTTAGAATACATCTAGATTTGATTGTATTCAGAGCATCCATCCATGAAAGACATCCTTTCGAATATGCAGGTATTGTTGATCATGCCATCCGTTATTAGAAGCAAAAATTCATCTTTAGGGCAAGCCGCATTTAGATCTCGAATGTTAATGCAAATTCGGATATTCCCTTCTAGAGAACATGGGTAACATTTGCTACCCATTTGGGTTGCTTTTTTTTTTAATGAAGCTTGATTGTATAAGCTTCTTAATTTCATCCTTGATTGACTCCATTACTTCTGGATGAAGTCTTATTTGATGCTATTTAGTGGTATTGCATCTGGTTTAATATTTAGTTGATGTAAAGCAACTTAAGGATCTTATGGGCTTGGGGTTGGTTTCATCACCCATGTTCATTTGAATCACCTTGTTTTTGGTAGGCGGTTTGTGCCATTCAAAGCACATGCTCTCTTTGGCATCAAGATGTTTAATTAACGCTTCATCTTTAGGAAGAGTTAGCTCATCATTTTCGTTTGGAGCCAAGCTGAAAGATATTATATTTGTAGCTAGCCCATTGGATAGAACCCCTAGACTGATATCTGATTCCCATCAGAGTTTTCTGTGTTTTGACAGATCCCATCATTTATAACCGGACTATCAGGTCTCATGACATATCACAACCCCCTACCAGTTTTGTAATGGTATTCTAATTCGTTCTTTTCAAACATGAAGCAGCGAAGCGGGTCTCAACACTCTTTGCTACGTGCAGTACTCCCTAAGCGTGGGGGTGCGCAGGCATGGGCACGGCGTAGCGCTTTGTAGGCACGCTCCATGGGCGCACATAGCGCACTTGCGGATGCAAGCATGCATGCCGCCCCTCTACGACTGTGAGCGTTGTTGCACACAGAAGTTTATACCTGGCATTTAGATAAAGTCATGCCTCAGTTTCTCTATCATTCAGAATGATTTTGGTTCATAATGATAAAGCTTAGAGGCTTCCTGATCTTCATCCTCAGTATCATCAGATAGGGTTGCATATGGTCGAACCCTTCTAAAGTGAATGAGTTTTATTTGATTAACCCATTGAGCGGGGATTTTGATATATTGGTTAATATAACCAATAGTGATAGATAACTGCCACCAATATCAATAAGTCGGCATGATGTTTTTATGATGCAGGACATGCATGGCCATCGATTTTATAGCTGTTTGGTAAGCCTTTATCTTTTTGGAGCTGGTTAAGGTTGAGTTTTGAGTGGTTTAAGTCTCAAGTTATTTGACTCTTAATTTGACGAGTTGGAGGCGACAGGAGAGAATTACGCTCCCACTCAGGCAATCGAAGCATCAAGAGTTTCATTATGGATTCCGTTCGTATTTCTACAATAGTTTTAAAAGGAATGTGAGCATCATTCCTATGATGCAGACATGATGGTCGTAAGCCTCACATAAAATTATGCTTTTCAGTCGTAAAAGGGGTTAGCCCTTTCTTCTGCTAGTTGTGGGGGTCTAAATTAACCACCTTGACCTCAACTTTCAGAATAGGAGTGAGTCCAAGTGGTACTTCTAGACCACCCACATTAAAGGTAGTCGAGTTGGCTGTAACCTTTTCTTTCTCTGTTTTGACGTGCCCATTGAGCCTTGCATCTTCTTTGACGGTTTTGGTTTCTCTTTTGTGACCGCATTAAAGTCAAGTTTGACTTAGCAATAGGTGATGACGCCATATCTCTTTTCATAGATGATCAGACAGATGATGACGTCTTGTCAGTTTTCATGGGCAATGATGCCTTATAAGTTTTGATAGGCGATGACGCCTTGTTTGTTTTTGCGGGTGATGACGCCTCACTTGTTTTAACAAGCGAGGAAGCCTTGTCAATTTTGATGGGTGATGATGCCTCACTTGTTTTGACAGGCGATGATGCCTTGTGAATTTTGGTGGGCAATGATGCCTCACTTTTCTTGATCGTTACCCGGCAATGACGCCTAGGCTCCAAATCAAAGGAGTTCAAAGAGAGAAATTCCTCATACCATTGTTGGTCGACTTCAACAGCCAAGGTCTCAACGACCGATCCGATAGGTCTCCGCTCGGACTATGCCACCAAATTCTTTATTGTGAACAGAGAGGCTCCCACTGTGGTTGTCTTTTCTTGTACGCCCAAAAATTTATATTTTCCTTCCATGGAGATTTTGATTTTAAATATAACAGCAAAAGGAAATTACAATAAAAAAATTAAGCTTACAAGAATAAGGAACGATTAATTTCGATTCCCTTTTAATTTTGGATGGGATCTGGTAGCGGTGGAGTCTTACTAATGCACATGGTCTGATTTAGATTGCAAAGAAGATGGTCGCTCTCTGAAAATATCTGCTTTGGATATTCTGGAAGAAGACGCTTTCTCCTTTCTCTAGACTTTTTTCTCTCCTCCTGAAAAATCCACTCTTTCAATCTGGACTCTACCCACTTTTTTATATATCGATAAGTAACTGCTCAGATAAGATCTGCGCCAAATCTAGTAACAAAAATACTGAGATCGGGGGTATCGATTCCGTGAAAATCCAGACCAAATCCACATGAAACGAAAACACGTTCTCAAAATTGAAGGGTGCGGGGATGTGTGTAGGCCTACACTGCGCATGGAGCGTGCGCGCAAGGGCATGTGCTTAAGATCCTGCACACAGGCCCTACATGCAGGTCTCATGCGTGGAGGAGACTACTGCACTCAGGAGTTCCTCCGTGCAGGAAATCCTGCACACAGATCTCCTGTGCCAGGAGAATTCTACGCACAGACGTTCCTGCACGCAGGAAATCCTATGCGTGGGCCCGCGCTCCTTTGTTTTTTGTCTACAGAGACAAAATGGAGTTGCCAAAAGATCATCTTTTTTATGGCAATTATAAATGGTTAAGACAGATCCAAGGGCGACATATATTCCTACCAAACATGGAATGATCTTATCCTCTCTCATATCTCCAAGCCACTTCTATTCCCTAAAAGATGAAATGACACTTAACTAAGCCCCAAGATGGTCTTCTTCTTGGAGGTTTTGGAACAACTTCTTCATTTTCTACGAACACTAGTAAACAAGTGACTGGTTTGTTGCTAGGTTCGCTAAAGAAGAAGTATCCAGTTGGCGAAACTCCTAGGATTTCAAGTACTTTCTTGAACTTCTTTGCTGCCATTCATGGGGAGTTCCCTTGCCAAGACTTCAGACCATTGGGATGGGTTCACTGTTTAGAGAAAGCATGGTGGTTTATTCTGACGGCTTTTATCTTGAATAAGTTTGAGAGCCAATTAAAAAGAATAGGACTTTACCTTGCCATACGGGCTGTTAAGTACGGAATTCCACCAAGTCACTTTCAGTTTTTTTAGTATTCTGGAACTTTATAACTTACAGATGGGTACCTTTTTTAACTCTGTTGGTGAAATAGGTTTAGCCCTTCATGAGATGTATGAGATTTCAGGTATGCCCATGGGTGAAATCCTCTATGAAGAATATATGTTCCAACCGGAGAAGAGTTGCATCTATTGAGGGCTTGAGATGCACTAGCTTATGACACCTATTGGGAGCTACTATGCCATTATCATATTTGCACCCAAACTATAGGGCTAAGAAATAATGGAATGAAGCAAAAGTCATGGGTGGAATATTTATTCCCTGGTTCGTATATTGATAATAAGGAAATTTTGACTCTTTCCACTTGTACAGATGCCGAAATAGAGGAAAAAGTAACCCAGTATGGGATCCTGGCTTATGTTGCAAAATTAGACAAAGATGTATTTAAGGCCAGTACTTCATTTGAAAGTTTTCATCACCAAGTTAAGCATCCTTTGTCTGATACTTATTTAAGGCTAGTACTTTATTTGAAAGTTTTCATCACCAAGTTAAGCATCCTTTGTCTGATACTGCCTTACTTGAGGGATTTTTAATATTGTAGCTAAAGCATTGTGTCATTCCTTCCACCCCGCAAGGGGCCTCATTTGTAAATGTTGTTTATCCTGCCATTCTTTTGCCACATGTACATCCATTGGGCCTCCTACTTTCCATGGTTTGTAATATTTTAGTGGCCTTAGAGCTTTGACGGCTACATATCTCAAGGTAGAGAAGATTGTGGATAAGGAAGGGAATGATAAGTACAAAACTCCAAATCTGAGAGTCGAACTTCCATACACTTATTTAATGGCTTGGTTCGTTTTGTACTGCCCCTCCTTAATGACGCCAATTCAGCAAACTATTGATTTGTCTATCCCAATAATTCAACACTATGAAAAAACACAATGGTAGCGGTATTACATGGTGATGATAGGAAAACATCTTTAGTATCATGGTAACTTTCACCTGTACAGATGTTTCCCTTACTTTCCGATCACATATTATGGTGAAGAGTTTGTAGATTTGCTTGGTGGTGATCAGCTTACTTTTTTTATCTACTGGGAGTTTTGTTGGTTAATAAATATCAGGCCAGGACATATCGTGTACCGCCAAGACAATACTTATTATTTTGAACCCTATTATTCAAGTTGTTGCCCGTTAGTTTGGGTACAACCAATTGTACATTGGGAATCCAAATCCATATATGAGGTCCGTCGGCAATCTGTGTGAAGGAGCAAGGTCATAGTATCATTTTGTTGGGAGGTGCACTTTGGCTCACTTTAGTTTGCCGCAAAATATCCAAGCTCTTATATTTCTTTTGGCTTTTGTAGCTGGTATTTTATTGCTAGCTCAAAGCCTCACCACTATAATGTAAATAGTACTTGTCTCCGGAATATCAAGTCTTGGAACTCCCAATAGAGACAAGCATGCTCTAGCAGGATGCCTAGTCTAGTTGAATTCCAACTCATTAAGGTGGACACTCCTGAAGTTGAAGCCTCTTCTGCACAAGTAGATGATGCTTCTACTCATGAAGTAGCCACTGTGACCACTACTTTTTTTAGCTAGAAGGGGATTATCGAAGAGTACCCGAACTTCTCCAGGCAAGAAAGAAAGGAAAAGAGTAAAAAAGAATCCACTTTGGGTGCAGTTTTCGAGAATCTTACAATTCAGGAAAAAGTAGGAAATGATGATGGAGATCAAAGTTCTCGATTGCACTCTTGCACTGTCCATCCCAGTTGGAGCATTGGGCCAATTATCAGAATCGAAGGAGAAGTTCCTACATCTTCCACTGTTGTAGCTGAGCCAGCTCGAGTACTGTTTAGGAAGCCATAGAAGAAATTCAAGTGGAAACTAAGGTTCCTGTAGAAGCTCCTTCTGATGTTGTTCCTGTTATTGTTGTAGTAGAAGTCGTGACTACAACTCAGCACACGGTTCCAACCACTGATGGTGACGAAGTGCAAATTGTTAGGGAAATCCAAAGATTATGTTCATCATCAGTTATGATGCCAGCTACTACAGTTCCTCCTGCTAGTCCCACCACCGGACCTCTTCAGAATCGTAAGGCCCTTTTCTCTTTTTTTTTAGTGATCAAATTTTATTAGATCGATAACTTTGCTTTGATAAACTAGTAATAGTGGACATGGTTACTTCTTCTAATTCATCTGAAAAACTTGATTATTTAGGTGGGGTTGATGATGATGACGATGACGACGACAACGATAGCTTTCGTTCTTCCACACCACCTCCACACTACAACAAATAGACTTATTTGGTAGCGGAGGAGAGAGCTGAGATATTTGGTCCTGGGGAACCGAGTGCTCAACCTTCAAGTTCTTCTCTAGGTCAAACATCATTTTAATTGTCTCTTTATTTTCATTTCCTTCATTGTTTAATTTTTCTTTTAGGATTGTCATCTCCTACTCCGGCTTCTAAGCTTGTCTTCTACAATTGTGCCACTTATGTCAACTGAAGCTCCCTCGACTAAAGCTGCTCCGCCAACTAAAACTGCACCTGAAGTTGCTCTTTTTGCTGAGGCTACTAAAACACAAATTTCCTCAATTTTACTAAGTTTGCTCCCTCATTTACCACCAAGAACTGAAGCCGCAATTACATCTACTTCTGTTGCTCTACCACCTTAGCCTACAACTTCTTCCTTGCATCAATGGAAGACACAAAACTAATGATTTTATTGATGACTGGCTTTAGTACACCATCAAGAATTTCTTCTCTATCTTGGATCATTGCAGAAATGCCTTTTTGAATGGAAGATCTTTTGCTTCTATTGCCAATCTATTGAATCATTACATTGGTGGCATAGAAAGTGTTGGTGGAGAGGTGAAGGCAGCTCCATATAGAGGAATAATGGGCCAACTGCAAAGTGAAGCCGATGCTTTATCAAAGGCTCATATATCCGACAAATCAGAAATTATTGAAGTTACTTTTAGAAGATTGATGGAGGAGTAGTTTAGACTTCAGGAGGAGGCTCAAAAGAAGATCGATGCTCATCAAGCTCAACTTTATGAGATCCAATCTGCTAATGACTCTCTATGTGCTTAGATAGAGAGTGTTGTTGCTTTAGCCAAGAGCCAAGATCAAGCCAATTGGAGGACTTGAGAAACTATTGCAAGAGCTCAGGCTTTTTGAGAGGACTCTTAAGGCTCGTGAGGAAACAATGAAGGCCATTACTGACTTGTCAAGGCAACATGATGATCTTTAAGATGTTCATGTCTAAGCAAACAGAATTGGATACTCTTAAGTTTGATCCTTTTAGTAACCTAACCATCAACGAAGAGGAGTTGTAAAGGAAAGCTACTATCCAAGCTTATTAAGCCATCCAATTAGAAATAAGAGATATTGAAGAAAGAATCATATCTCTTGTATCCCAATAATTTGTATCTTTTTTTTACATGTATGAACTTGAATATTTTGTCCAGAGGCTTTTTGTAATGATAAATTCTAGATAAATGGAAAAAAATTGGAGAATGGAAAAAAATTTTGTTGTCATTCATTAAGTGGTAACTGTTAACTTGATGAATGAATTTGGTGTTGATGATTAGAGATATCTGCTAACTTGATATATCATTGACTCTTTCGTATATTGTCTAGACATAATCATTAACTTGAAAATATAGAGTCGGTATTCAAATGGCCAAATAGATTTGCGACGAATGAAAAATTTTCTTCAATAGGATAGAAGTAGTCATTAACTTTTTTGAACAAGTTATAATTTTAGCTATTCAGTGACTTGTATTATAATAACTTTTGAATTGCTTTAGGCAATTCTTAACTTAGCAAAGTTAGAGGAATGAATTTGATTTTGTCAGAGATAATTTTTAACTTGACAAATTTGGAGAAAAATGAATTTGATTTTTTAAGAGATAATATTTAACTAGACAAATTTGGAGGAAAATGAATTTGATTTTGTTAGAGGTAATTTTTAACTTGACAAATTTGGAGAAAATGAATTTGATTTTGTCAGAGGTAATTTTTAACTTGACAAATTTGGAGAAAAATAAATTAGATTTAGTTAGAGATAATTTTTAACTTGTTAAATTTGGAGGAAAATGAATTTGATTTTGTCAAAGTATTTCGCTAGGGAAATGGATGAAATAACAGGCAAAAATATACTGACTGCATAGTTAAACAATGTTGAAAAGATTATAATTACGGAGTTTGCTTTGTAATTAAATCTCCCAAAAGTAATCTTGTCTTATAAAGTTCCGATAGAGCTTGTCAGAAATGGACTTCTTCCTTGTAGATGAACTTCATTTGATTAGTGGACAAATTGGTTTAGTTTTGGAGATAATAGTGTCAAGAATTAGACATATTCATTAATCACTTCATGGCCTTCATATGCTTCAGCATTTAAGCAAACCAATGATCAAGTCATAGTATTGAATTTTTCTTTTATTGAGGGAAAAATTCATGTATGTGTATCATATGATTTGATACTTTTATAATCTCTTTTTTGAGATACTGGTCGGAAATACACTAAATGGCTTGTAGTAAGGAAATGTGTCATTCTTTATCGTCTTCTTCAGAAGAAGTATTCTTCTTATTACCTCCGGGTAATGAGAATTCACTGATTCAGTCAAAGACATGATAGAGGATTATTGAAGAGAATATGTATCTCAAACTGCTAAATATTTAACTTGATTGTTTCTTACTATTACATAAGCTATTTGTATATAATCCATCTTGCCTTTGAGCGGTTTGTGATTCTTCTCGATACCCATTGATGCCTCTAACATTTGTTGAAGACTGAATAATTTGCTTGGCCATGATTACTTTGAGTTAAGTGGATTTTTCCATTAGAGAAATTGGCAGTTGGATTTTTCAGTATTACTACTAATATGTTCTGTCCCGAAATTAGGATATGCGGCCA
Organism: Dracaena cambodiana; assembly: GCA_036321105.1. Lineage (NCBI taxonomy): Eukaryota > Viridiplantae > Streptophyta > Magnoliopsida > Asparagales > Asparagaceae > Dracaena > Dracaena cambodiana. The sequence continues at coordinate 22,762,110 of JAYEPQ010000003.1, forward strand.
TGATCAAAGCCTCATTTGACAATTACCAGAGACTAGATAACCAGCTTGGCCATGCTCACTTTGAGTTAAGTGGAATTTTCCATTGGAGGAATTGGCTATTGGATTTTCTAGTATTACTGCTTGATATGTTTTGTACCGAATATAGGATTCGGGTACGCAGCGGTGGAGAAGGGACCATGAAATTCAAGCGGATGTGCTTCAAGGTAGACTACAAGATGAGAAGGATGATGGGTACTTCTGTGATTAATTTATTAAATATTATATTAAGAATAATATTTCTTCAAATTTTTTTTATTGATGGGCATCATTATCTTATCACCATTCAATTTTGCCAATCGATACACGTCATTTGAATAGCATGCGTTAATGACAAAAGGTCCTTCCCATTTTGGCTGGAACTTCCTTTTGGGTTTTGATTGGTTATGATCGGTCTTCGTATTCAAATGACCAAATTACCTTTCTTGAAAGTTCTCAACTTGACCATTTTATTAAAGTTTTTTAAGTTTGAGCTTAATAAAGTTCAATGCTCTGTTGTGCTTCAAAATACCTGTCATTGAGAGCTAACAATTCTATAAGCCTTTGCTGATGTTTCCCTTCCTGTGTCATTTTAGTTGCTAATGCAAGACGTAATGACAGAATCTGAATCATCTAAGAAAGTACTGTTTTGGATCCATAGACCAAAGAGAAACATGTAGCATTTCTAGGTGTCCTGATAGTTGTTCAGTACGCCCAGAGGCATTCTCCAAACTTTTCATCCCAATCACGTTGGTTGAACACGAACTTCTTAAGGAGCTTCACTATGGTCTTATTGAAGGCTTATACTAAACCATTGGCTACAGGATAGCATGGAGATAAAGCTATACATTCAGTCAGGTATTTGTTACAAAACTTGAAGAATAAGTGACTCACGAATTGAGATCTGTTGTCATGAACAATTCTCGTAGGTACCCCAAAGTAATATATGACATGATATTTGATGAACTTGATCGCATCTAATGTCTTTACTTCATATAGGGGAATGACTTCATTCCATTTTGAGAAGTCATCTATTATGGCTAATATGAACTTGTGACCCCTTGTTAGCGGAGCAAAATTGACCCGATAATGTCCATTTCCCATATTTCAAAGGGCCATGATATAGCCGTTGGATGGAGATGTTTTGGTGGTTGATGTATGAAATCAGCATGTATTTGACAGACTCTATATTTTCTGGCATAAGTAACCACGTCTATCATCATTTTGGACTTGTAATATCCCATTCTTTGGAGTCTATCCCAAAGTTTTAGTCCTGATTGATATGCTCCGCAGATACCACTATGAGCTTCTTCAAGTGCTTCATGTGCTTCATTTTTAGAGAGGCAAGGAAGCATGATTCCATTATAAAATTTTCTGTATAATATCTAAATTTCGGCATTATAATAGAATCGAACAGCCGTCCTCTGAATTGTTGTTGCTTTTTTAGGATCTTCTGGCAATATTCTGTAAAGAACGTAGTTTATGTAAGGAAATTGCCAATATCTATGTTCGAGATCAGTCTCAAGAGAATGTACTTCATATGCTTCTTGTTTATTGCCTAAATTTAGCTCCACTTTGAGTTTATTTTTGGGCAAAATTATTCTTTTCTTCCTACCGTTATGCACTTGCTAGAATTCTTGGATGATAAAGTGATCATTAAAGAAGCTAATGAGTTTGCATAATAGTTTCGATGGTGCAACACATAACTGATATAGAAGCCAGTAAAGTTGTCAGCCATTTTTGTGGTTGTTTGGTAATAGAGCAAGAGATCTTCATTCTTGACTTCATATTCTTCCTTGACTTGGTTGATAATGAGCTGAGAATCTCCGTATGCTTTTAAATATTTCACCCCTAACTGTTTGACAATCTTTAGGCCAATCATCAGAGCATTGTATTTGGCGACATTGTTAGAGCATGATTCAGTTAATGAATATGCTCGAGGGATGATATGGTTTCGAGGGGAGACAAAGGCAACTCCCACTCCTGCTACTATATTTCCTTTGGGTCCCATTCTGGAGCCACCATCAAAGAAAAGTCACCAAACCTCCTCGGCAGTGGCATTTACTTTAGCAGTCTATTGTGGAGTACCATCTTCTGGAACTGCACTTCCATCAGTAGTTTCATCAGGATGTCTTTGTACAATTTTGAGAAAGCTAGAATTGGGTGCTTAGCTAAGAAATCAACTATACCTTGACTCTTGATTGACTTTTGTGGAATGAAGTGCATATCGTATTGCGATAGCATAATAGCCCAATTAAATAGTCTTAAATTTAATGATTCTGATTTGGTCATTAATATTCTTAAGAATTAACTCTCGATATAGTGTGGATGTTTTGCCCTACAAGATAGTGTCACATTTTCTATACTGTGAATACCAAAACTAGGAAATTTTTTCCACCAGATAATATCGATATTCAGCACAAACCATAATTCTACTCAGATAATAGATAGCTTGTTCATATCCTAATTCATTCTTTTGGGCTAAAAAGGTTCCCAAAGAATGGTCTATAGCTCTCACATATAAAAAGAAGGGTATTTTTGAGGTTGGAGCCACAAGGACTGGTGGCTTCGTGAGATATTCTTTGATTTCTTCAAAAGCCCATTGACAAGCATTATCCTAGATAAACGATACTCCTTTCTTCATCAATTGTGTGAATGGTTGACATCTAGCAGACAAGTTTGATATGAACCTGCGTATGTATGTAAATCTTCCCTGCAATCTTCTCAATTCTTTGAGATTTCTAGGTAGTTGCATATCTTGAATTACTTTAATCATGTTTGGATCAAGATGAATTCTCTAGGAAGTGACTTCAAATCCAAGGAATTTTCCATTGGAAATGCCCAGAAAAGACTTAGTTGGGTTCATCTTAAATTTGTGTTTCTGCACAAGATCGAACACCACTCTCATGAAGATTATTGTCTTTGCTTTTGCTTTTGTTAGCTAAATCATCCATATAATATTCAACCATCTTCTGGAGATTCTCTTGGAATATGGTGTTCATAGCGCGTTGATATGTGGCTTTAGCATTTTTTAGACTAAAGGGCATAATTGTGTAATAGTATACCCCTAGTGGTATTCAAAAAGTTGTATGTTTCTCATCATTGGGATATATTTTAATGTGCTTGCACCTTGAAAATCCATCCATAAACGACATCATTTCATAGCCACAAGTATTATTGATCATGACATTTGTGATTGGTAATGGAAATTCGTCTTTCAGACATGCCTTGTTCAGGTCTCTGAAGTCGATGCAAACCTGATTTTTCCATTCTTCTTAGTCATTGGGACTATATTTGGACTATATTTGCATCCCAATCAGGGTATTGTTTTTTTTGTGAATGAAGTCGGATTCAATTAACTTCTTGATCTCAGCTTCAACGGCTTCCATTATTTCAGGACGGAGCCTTCGTTGGTGCTGTTTAATGGGTTTCATGTCTGGTCGTATGTTCAAGTTGTGCATTGCCACTTTTGGATCTAATCCTAGCATGTCTTCATAATTTCTGGCAAAAACATCGATGTATTCTCAAATAAGAGAAATTAATTCTTATTTCTTCTAAAGATAAATTTTCGTTTATAAATATGAGTTTAGGATTAGTTTCATTATCCATATTTATTTGGATCACTTTATATTCTGTTGGAGGTTCATTTTGTTCAAACTCAACTCCCATTTCATTTTCAGATGTTTTGCCCAGGAATCATCCTTGATTAGTGGCAATTCTTCATTTTCTTCCTTTTGGTCTGTAGAGATTATGTTGGAGACTTCTTGAAAAATAGCTCCAACACTTACATCTGAATCTCAACATAATGATTCAGATGAATGACTATGTCAGAGTTCTTCAACTTTGTTATCATTTCATCTTAAGATCATCGATGAATGACTATTAGAGTTCTTCAGAATTTGTTTCTGAACGGATTACAGAAGTGATAATATATCTCAACCCCCTGCCAATTTTATCATAATAATATATCATTTTAACTTTTGGAGTATAGGGTTGAAGCATAGTTCTTTTTCCTTTTCCAATGTTTAACCCTACTTTCATCTAGGCTATATCCCATTTTTTTCATCATTTTATAGATTTTTTTTTATTGTAATGGAAGAACTCAGGATTTTTTTGTTATTCATCAGAGTCTAAATGTTTGTATTTATTATTATTGTTTGCTTTTCTAAATAATATCGGTCTTTGACCTTTATATTTGGGAGGAATTTTAAAGATTGCTTCACTCACATCTCCATCATCATCACTTTGTATATTAAAGGATGAACGAATGGGTGCTCGGAATGATGCTAAGGAGTATATTTTATCTAGTTGATCACTAACCACATCAGTACTAGTATTTGAGAATTCAAAATCAACACCAGATGAATAAGCAAACTCTATATTTTTATTTATTACCCACTCGTCATCAAGATTGACTTAGGCCTTCAAGGCTAGTTACAATTGGCTCCACACCACAATTTTCATCATCATATCTCAAATCTTCAAATCCTTATCAGTATTGGCTTTATTGCCACTATCTAATTTTTCTGGGGCAGGTTATTCAGTTTCTTCAAAAGTGTCTTGATATAGCAATGTAACTGTAAAATAATTTTTAACCCCTTTGAAGGGTTGCTTTTTGGCCACCAAAGTTTTCACATTCCTTTTTTTGCCCACATACTTCATACACTGGTGAAGTGTAGAAGGAATAATAAGATTGAGATGGATCCATGGCCTTCCAAGTAGTAGGTTGACATGTCAGCATCAATTATATAACATGTGACTTTCATCTTAAGATCACCGATCTGGCATTACAACTTTACCTTGCCAAAGGGTTTCAACCATTAAAATTGAATCCAAAAATGATTGTGTTTGTTGATGCCAATTTATTCTGGGGGACCACAAGATAACGTAGTATCCTTTTTGGCATTATGTTCAAAGCAGATCCGGGGTCGACTTGAATCTGGTCAATCTCTGTTGACCCTATGTAGACTTTATAGTACAATGGCCGACGATGCTTGTTATTTTTCACTTGCATATCCTCTAAAGAGAGAGTAATGCAAGGTATCTTCTTAGAAACACTACGACATGCTGCATAAATTTCCTCTTCTACTGTTGTTTCTAGGATTTGGGTCATAAACACTGCAGAATCCTATAGTGCTTCTCTTGAGGCTTCCTTAGTTTGCTTGGACAGCCTTAGGAGCTCATATAGAATGATCCTTGTAGTAATGTTGGCCAACACATCAAACCAGAAAGGCTTTTTGGAGATTTTCGTTACTTCTTTTTATTTTTATTTTTAAGAGCTTTATCAAACTTAAGCTCTTTTTGTTTGCTCTTCTTCGAAAGCTGAGGTTTGACTACTTGATTATAATCTTTCAAATAGTTTCTTCTTGAATAAATTGTGAAAGGTTGTTGTTGGTCTTTGTTGATCATAATTATTCTTTAAAACCTCGTCCGGATTTGTAAGAGGATGAACTATCATGTCACCTTTAGAAACTATGGTGACAGTGTTGGAGGTGCATGCCTTTCTCTTAGACTTCTTTTTGGACGAACTTGAGATCTACTGTTCATCCTTGAGAAGGTCTAGATGTACCCACATTATCTGTCCTTTCGATGTTTTGAAGAGAAATAATCCTTTCTTTTATTATTGATGAGGATTGCAATTCAAAATCCTCAAAATACCTTTGGGAATCAGCGTCACTCTATCTTGAATAGTTGATTATATTTAATTTGGAGCTTTTCTAAACTTGATAGACATCATACTTGTTGTCACTTTCTTCTACTTTGGTTGCAGCTTAATGATAATGGCATCTACCAGCACTTGAATTTTATCTTTTAGGACGTAACAATTCTTAGTAGGATGGCTAACGATTTTGTGATATATTCAATAATTGGGATCATCAACCTTTTATACTTCTTCAGGGTGTTTTGGCTCTGACAACTTTATCATATTTCTCTTCATGAGCGGATTGAAAATAGTGATTGTATGCTCATCCTTAAAGGAATATTGTTTTTGAGGAGCCCTTGATGGAGGATTCCTAGTGGGAGGAGGTTTAGCTGGGGCCTAGAGCTTCTATTGTCATCATCTCTTTCCCATTAGATCGAGACGATTGAGGTATTCCAGAATTATTTCTTATTGGTCTTCCTCTTTTTTCAGCCTCAAGCCAATGTACAATTTCCTCGGCTTCCTTGGCTTGTATTGATAGTTCTTTTCAAGTAGTGGATTTTAGTAGAGAGATTTTGTCTACATATTTCCACTAAGGTCTTTTGGGGGCATCCCATGAGGATATCTCAAAGAATCATTTCTGAATTTTTTTATGAAGTCTGAGCTGACTCCCCCTTCTTTGGCTTGTAGAAAGGAGTGCTGGCATTGTGATCTCTATATCATTCTCATAAAATTTGGTCAGGAAGGCTTTTTCCATATCATTCCACAAGTTGATAGTTCCCAATTCCAGTCTTTGAAACCATTCAAATACTAGAACTGTGAGGGTATTAACAAAAACCCGTATAATGATAGGGTCATTTCCGGCTAGATGCCTAGTCTGTGACTTTAAATAGTAAAAGTGCTAATTTGATGATCCATTACCATCAAAAGACTTCAGATTTAGAGACTTGTAATTTTATAGAAATGGTATGCTTTCCCAATCCATTGGATATGGCCTCACGACACCTAGCTCTTGTTAATCACTCTTATGAACCAGAGTGTTGAGCTGGTTTTGGAAGCTCTTTATAAGGGTGGCATGTGGATTACCTTCATGTTCTGAATTCTCTGATTAATGGCGAGAGTGTTCAGAACGATTATTTTCTTCTTCATGTTCCTCGCTACCGGGGCTCCTAGTGGGAGTATGAGGTTCATTTTTTTCTCTTCCCCTTATCCTTCCTCAGGATGTAGGAACTTTTGGAAGAAGATTCTCTCTTGTTCTTCGTTTGCTCTTTGATTAGGAATTGGAACATTTCTTTGATCTCGCTTATAAACTCCTGTTATTTTTGGATGATCTTTTCATGCTCATCCATTCTCTTCATAAACTCTTGAGGATTTTCCTACGCCATGTACGTAGAGGCAACATCTTCTAAGAATGAGTCAGAAGTTAGAGATTTTGCGATGGCAAAGTTTATTGTTTCTTCTTCATCAAAAGATATTCTGATCATCTTCCGCTAATTCAATGGTACTGTTAACCCATTTTGAAGTGAGGTATTTCAAAAAACACCCCGAATATCACTGAACACACTCTTTAGACTAGAAGAGTATTCATAATTTGATTAGTCTGATCGAGAAACCCTCCTTGTCTTCTTCATCTACAGCAAAGTAATCATATTAGAGGATACTTCGGGTACTCCGGTTCAGAGAACTATTATTTAATGTTACATTGTCTTCTCTTTGAAGCTTGGACTGGAGATGACATGAGTCTGTTGAAGACAGACGGCCGTACTGGATTGCAAAATAGTGGCAATGAGAGCATCGTGTTGATCAATTGTTCGCAATGACAGTGAGACACATGGAATTTTTCTCTTCTCTGTTTGAGAAATTCCCTAAAGTCCTCTATATTGGAACTCGTGGGATTGTTGGCAGAGGTAATATTCCCTTCAAATAATATTTTCAAGATAGGAGAACTTATCCCCTTGAAAATCCTAGGAGCAAAGTTCACTTTAGCCATTGTGGCTGGAGACTGAGCTTCTAATGAAACTGGAAGGATTGGTACTGGAAGTCCATGAGCCTCAGTAGCTAAACTTTCTTCAGGAATGAGGATCTAAAGGCTGCATTTTTCTATTAAGATGCAGATTTGAGATCTGCATCTAAGTTTGAAAATGCGGGTGTGAGACCTGCGTTTGGCTTCAAAAATGCAAACACAAATCTAGGGCCCGCATTTAGTCTCAAAAATGCGACCTGAGGTCTGCATTTGGCTTGTGAAATGCGCATGTCAACTTCACATTTATAGTCAAGTATGTATATGGTGGGCGAACGATATTTTTTGTAAGAAACGCGAATGAACCCATTCGCGTCTTAGTCCAGCTTCTTGTTAGGGACCACAACTTCACTCTTTGGTCGTCATATGCGAATTGGTGTTTTGTGTGCTTGTTCCATGATAGTTGGTTTTTCTTTCATTGCTCTGCGGAAGGCACGATTCTTTCTTCTTAATTTCTTCTTCATGTTGCGGGTGAGAGGGACCTTCTCTTCAGAATTACCTCCTTGGAGGTTGGAGAATGGTCATTTTCCATTGTGGTCGCCAGGATCCTGATCTATCCCCTAGAGATCAATGCATGTCTTTAGTGGGGCAAACCCGGAGCCTTATGCTGAAGGAGAAGAAATTTCTCCTTTGCGACCTGACTAGTCTAGAGAGTCCTTAGACAGGTTGCCTAGGACTGTAGTCTTTAGAGCCTCATTAAAGGTTAAGTTGGTTGTGACCACGCCTTATATTTGCAAGGATTTTGTACTCGTGGAGCTAGAGGAGAGGAATTCTTCGTACTTCTCTTTGTCGAACTCGATGACGAGTGACTCGACTACGGTGCCAACAAGGTCTTTGTCGGATTGGACTACAGCCATATCATCGAAGATGATCGGGCTCCCCAGCAGAGTCACCAATCTTCTGCTTTACATGGAAATTAAATTTTTATTAAAAACTCGAAAAGAGTTTCCATGAGAATAATTTTTTGTTTATAGAAGATGAGAAAACTGATTCTTTTTTATGTTAGGGCTGAGTTGTAGCTATGGAGGATGATCCTACTCTCCGTTGACGATCCAAACATGACACTTGAGTTGGTAGCCTTTGAAAAGCTCTCAAAGAGAAAGAACTCTAATTCTTAAGTATAAGCTCAAAGTGGAGATAATCTGGCCCCTTCCTTTTCCTAGCTTTTGTTTATTTATAGAGATCTTGAGACTTTTGAATTGGTGTAACTGTCCAATTAATAACCTCCTTGATTTGAGTATTAATTTTCCGTCTTTAATCTCTTTGATTTTTATTAAATCCCCAGGATTTATATTAAATTTCCATAATTTGTAACTTAAATCTTAACTATAGATTTGTAACTAAAATGCGGATCTCAGCTTTAGATCCACGTTTTAGCTCTTTAGAGCTTGCGTGACATGCTTAGACCCGTGTTTAGGTGTCAATGAATATAATTTTCATCTCTTGAGGTTTAACAGTAAAAACATGACCCTTGGGGATTGGCTATACTTAGCTCAAATCATAAGCTTAGAAGAAGGGTCAAATGCGAATTTCTCTATGATTGATGATCCACATTTTAGCTTCCAGCAATATATTTTGCTTGACTAGACCACCATCTGGATACAAATAAAGATAGTTTTTATTATCTGAGACTTTGGAGTGAAAATGCAACCTTTAGGGTTCATGTTTTAATTATATATTTAGCACTAATCATGAGCTTAAATGATAGTTAAGAATGGGGATCTCTTTTTAGTTGATGATCCAAGTGTAAACTTCTCAGCTAAACCCGCGTTTATATTGAAGTGGGGTTAATTTTAGTTTTATAAACCTTTAGGGTCCCAATGCAACCCTACATTTGAGACGTGGGTAAGATCCGTGTGTTGGTTAAAATATGACCCTATGGGTCCACATGGATCTCTCTAGACGAGCATCTGCGTTTGAGGATAAAAATAATTAACCTTGTATTTTTATGGTTTTGAAGACATAACGCGACCCTGAGGGGCTCATGTTTAATCTTTTACTTAGCTCAAATATGAGCTTTCATCAGCCTTCACTTAGCTTAGAACGGGATCTCTCTAGGTGAGGATATAGCCATTTCCAAGGCTTCAGTGACTTGCATTTCTTTAGTTTTGGATAGATCATCTCATAATATTGTAGAAGCAAAATGTGACCCTATGAGGGTCGTATTTTAACCTTTTATTGACTCAAAACGGAGATCTCTCTCCAGTTGATGATTCATGTTTTATCCTTTTTTTGGCTTGAAATTTGAATCATCTTTTCTTTCTTTTCTCTTTTATTTAACAAAAGTTTTGTCAACACCTACTAGTTTTTGGTAGACGAAAAATGGGTAGAGAATGAAAAGATCAAGAGGCTATTGTTATGCTTTTTGATTTTTCTTTATTATTCATCCCATGGCCCAGCTACTTTGTGACATCAGTGTTGTGCATTCTGATATATATATATATATATATATATATATATATATATATATATATATATATATATATATATATATATATATATATATATATATATATATATATATATATATATATCTTTGTACATAAACTAGAATATGTAATTCCAAAAGACATTGGGTGGCAAAAAATAATATAGTATTATAATTTGATAGGGGTGACTCATAACTAAGCTGAATAGAGTCCAAGCTAACATTATCGAGGACATGGATTATTATAGTTTTAAAAATAGTTTATAAGTAAAAATTCATGTAACTTAATGTCATGGATGAGTACTAAGTTATTTTAATCATGGAGGTAGAAAGACATGTCATTCATGTTAATGTATTAATGTACTTGTCTTGTTTTTTCTTTTTTAAATAACATATGACATGGATTAAAAGAAAAGAATAAAAGGAAAGAATGGAATAAATACTTGTCTTTTTTAGAGAGAATTCAAAGTTTCGAAGACTACCACTGCCAACAATTCGGATCTCCTTCCTCTCTCTCTCTTCTTCTCTTTTCTTTGTTTTTTTTTCTCTTTTTTTCCTTTTCATTTCCTTCTCCCCTTTTTTTCTGTTTTCTATTTATAGTGTTCATTTTCTTTTTTCTTCCTGCTGTTTCTTTTTTTTTTTTTTAACGTGAACAAATTTTGGGGAGAAAAGGTAAGTTGTTAGTTAGTTAGTAGAATAGAATTTAAATGTTTAAAATGAGATGGTTATTGGCTAAGATTAATTAATATAGTTTGGATTTTGTTAAAAATAATTAATATAATTTGGATTTTAAAAATTCTTATCCATTTTTATTTTATCTTTGAAATTATTTAAGATAATAAACTAAAAAATAATAAAATAATTTAAATTGGTTAATCTCTAAGATAATCACTATATTATTTATTTCAATATGATAGAAATTTAAAAGTTAATTTCATATTGTATAGGTTTGGGGTGTTACAATCTACCCACCCTAAAAGTAATTTCGTCTTCGAAATTTAATTCAAAGGCAAACCACTTTATAGGTGTCAATTAGAAATGGTATATTATAGAGAATGGTCCACAATTTTTGCTGTGCACTTTGATATCAAATAGCAAAGAGAAAACGAACGGTCAATTGTAAGAGAGCAAAAACACATTAAATTTCTGGATATGTAAAGAGACAATTTAGTAACAGATGGAGTAATTTTTTTTAGAATAACTAGATATGAAAGGGACAAAATAAGTAGACATGTTTTTATGTGTATATATAACAATAATACTAAATAGAGACTCTAAGTAGGGGCCAAAGTCGAGCTTGGGCTCTGATACCTACTCTATTGCCTTGCATCCCAAGAAACGAGTAGCATTCGGTGACGTATTGCAAGCGAATACACCAAGTCTAAAATACATGAATACAAAAATTTACAACTTCCATAAATACATACGTATATACGATGAGAGAGCAACATTGAATCACAATAATGAATTTATTCCAACGAATAATGATCTAAACATGTATATAAGAAGACAAAAGAGAATTCTTATTACAGAATCGAAAATTTTAAGTTTGAACAAGGATGTGCAATAAAATTTCTAAGAACAACAAATACTAGAAAGAGTCTCTCTCATTACTCCCTTGCAGCAAACATATGTATTGAGAATCCACTAACTCCTTGAAATATGACTCCAGCTAAGGTGATTTTTCCCCACTTGATAACATGCAAATTAGTATCTGAACGTGCTAAGAATGACCCAGCAAGTACTCTAAGAGAAGAAATAATAATACACATGAACTCTATGTGTATATACAAATAAAATATAAAACTAAATAAAATAGCAAAATTATTATAGTATCACAAAAATCTAAATCTTGAAAAAAATGTGAAACATGAATTTATATTTTATTTACCTTGGAGAGAATAATAAATCAACTAGTAGTAGTGAAAACATATATTGACTGACATTGGAATTTAACATGATGATAAAAAGTTATATGAAACTGTAAAATCTTTAATATATTAAAACATATAAATCATTAGGATGTTATAAAACACGAGTTAAATTATACTTATCTTGAGGATGATAATGGTTAAAGGGTGCATTTATATAAATACATGTTATGAATGACATTATAGCAAATATAAAAGAAAATAGAAAAGCGTGCATATAAAGCATGATATACAAAGCCATAAATAAAATATGAAACTAAATTATACTAGTAGTAGTGAAAACATATATTGACTAGTAAAATCATTATATAAAATAGCAAAATCATTATAGTATCACAAAAATCTAAATCTTCAAGAGAATGTGAAACATGAATTTATATTTTATATCTCTTGGAGAGAATAATAAATCAAATAGTAGTAGTAAAAACATATATTGACTGGTGTTGGAATTTAACATGACGATAAAAAGTTATATGAAATTGTAAAATCTTTAATATATTAAAAAATATAATCCTTGAGGACGTTATAAAACACGAGTTAAATTATACTTGTCTTGAGGAAGATAATGGTTAAAGGGTGTGTGTGTGTGTGTGTGTGTGTGTGTTATGAATGACATTATAGCAAATATAAAAGAAAATAGAAAAGCATGCATATAAGGCATGATATATCATGTTATGTTCATTGTGAATTTACTTGGAACTGTTAGGAGAAGTGTGCCACATATTTTACGAATATCTCGTATATATCAGAGATCATGGCCATGATTACTTGTTCTACTCTAGGACATATCGTTAGTTGCTAATGGGCATGAACACTGATGAGCCTAACCTCCAAGTGCATAGCCCTATACAATGATAGTGATCCAGCAATCATTCGGAACCACTATAGTCAGGTTTCTAAGTTCGGTTGTACAATTTTAAGAATGTAAACCTCCTAAAACATATGTACAATTCTTTTTTGAAGTTCTCCCTTAACCCCATGAATTTATTTTCGTGTTTTAAAATGAATATATAATATACGTTATATTTAGTCTTAACTATGATCAAGGCAACAAGTCATATGTGTATTAAATAAAATGTTACATATAAATATTACTTATAACTATACTGTTTGTGTGGATATTGAAGAGTGCCTTGTTGCAAGACTTTCAAGGATCAATCAAAATCATTTTTTTAATTAATATTTAGAAATAATTAAAAAGTAAGAAAGCAGTGACATAAAAGAAAAATATAAACTTATAAATATAAAAGCTGGGGGTTCAGTATTGCCAATGTAGGTGAAAATATCAATTATTGCAAGAAAGGCATTAGCATGACTTAATTTATTTCATTGAGAATGAAATTAAAAGCTTTCCAAAATAAAGTAAAATGTGTTATTTACATGCAAAACTAGAAATTTTGGTTTATATCTTATATGAAAGCATGGTGGACAATTGGACTTTACACCCACCACATTATCCTTCTAGATTTCCTCAAGATGTAGGGAAGTGGAAAACAACCAAAGACTCATAAACAATTTTATGGTTATGATAATATTTGTGTGACAAAAGCAAGAATACAAAATAATGCAAAACTATCATAATAATTAAGAAAACTCTACCAAAAAAATCAATAGATATAGCATACTAGCTTGCAACTTCCAGGAAAACAATAAAATAATAAAGGTAAAACTTAGAAGTTATTTTTGCTAACTATCTACTTCAAGATGGAGGTCTATTGTCTGTTATTTAATATCTAAAATAAAATACATAATATATAATAGATCTTCTTTAGAATATCCTACTTGTTTCTGATAGACCAAAAAAGTATAAAGAATGAAAAGATCAAGAAGCTATTGTTACATTTTTAAAATTTTCATTATTATTCCCATGGTTGAGCTACTTAGTGAACATCGGTGTTTTGCATTTTGATATATATCTCTATACATAAACTGGAATATGTAATTCCAAAACACTGGGAGTGGAGCATTAAAAATAATATATCATTGTAATTTGATACAGATATATAGCATTGTAAATTGATAGAGGTGACTCATAACTAAGCTAAATAGGGTCCACGCTAACATTCTCGAGGACATGGGATGATATAGTTTTAACAATAGTTATAAGTAAAAATTCGTGTAACTTAATGTCATGCATGAGTACTAAGTCACTTTAATCGTGGAAGTAGAAAGATATCTCATCCATGTTAATGTATTAATGTACTTGTTTTGTTCTTTTTTAAATAATTATGGCATGGATTAAAAGAAAAGAATAAATGGAAAGAATGGAATAAGCACTTGCCTTTTTTAGGGAAGACTCTAAAGTTCGGAAGACCACCACCACGAACAATTTGGATCTCCTCTCTCTCTCTTTCTCTTCTCTTCTCTTTTTTTCCCTCCTTTTTCCCTTCTCGTTTCCTTTCTCTCTTCATCCCTTTTTCTATTTTCTTTATACGATCTTTTCCTTTTTTTCTTCCTGCTATTTCTTTTTTTAACCTGAATAAATATGGGGAGAAAAGATAAGTTGTTAGTTAGTTAGCATGATATAATTTAGATATTTAGAATGAGATGGTTATTGGTTAAGATTGATTAATATAGTTTGGATTTTGATAAGATTAATTAATATAGTTTGGATTTTAAAAACTCTTATCTATTTTTATTTTATCTTTGAAATTATTTAAGATAATAAACTAAATAAATTTATAAAATAATTTAAGTTTGTTAATCTCCAAGATAATCACTATATTATTTATTTTAGGAAGAAAGAAATTTAAAAATTAATTTTTAGATGTAGGTTTGGGGCATTATAATCTACCCAGCTTAAAACAAATTTCATCCTCGAAATTTATTTCAAAGGCGAGACAACTTTATAGGTGTCATTTAGAAAAGATATAATATAGAGAATGGTACACAGTGTTTTTTGTGCACTCTGATATCAAATAGCAAAGAAAAAACGATAGGTCAATTGTAAGAGAACAAAAACACATTGAATATCAGGATAGGTAAAGAGACAATTTAGTATTGGATGGAATAATTTTTTTTGGAATAACTAGATATGATATGGACAAAATAAGTAGACATGTGTATATATATGTATATATGGCAATAATCCTAAATAAAGATCATAAGCAAAGGCCAAAGTCAAAACTGGGCTCTGATATTAACTGTAACGTCCCACATTTTAAGATATGGATAGTGTTCGACGACGTATTATAAACAAATACACCAAGCCCAAAATATATGAATACAAACATTTACAATTGCCATAAGCACATACACATACAACGAATGAGCAACATGAAATTGCAACAATGAATTTATTCCAACGAATAATGATCAAAACACGTCTATAGGAAGATCAAAGAGAATTATTTTTCAAAAAATTTAAGTTTGAATGTGATTGAACAATAAAGTTTTTAAAAACAACAAATACTAGAAAGAGTTTCTCTCATAACCCTCATGCAACAAACATACCTATCAAGATTCTACTAACTCCTTGAAATACTATTCTAGCTATGGTAAATCTTCCCTACTCAATGAGCTACAAATTAGTATCTGGGCATGTCAAACTAAGATTGTTTGAATGTTTTAGCAAGTACTACAAGAGAGAAAATAATAATACACATGCATTCTATATGTATATATAAATAAAATATGAAACTAAATGAAAGAGTAAAATCATGATAGTATCACAAAACTTTAAATCTTGAAAAGAATGTGAAACATGAATTTAAATTATATTTGTCTTGTATAGAGTAATAAATCAAACAGTAGTAGGGAAAACATATCTTGAGTGGTGTTGGAATTTAACATGATGGTAAAGAATTATATGAAACTGTAAAATCATGAATATATTACAAAATATAAATCTTAAGGAAGATATAAATTATGAGTTAGATTACACTTGTCTTGAGAATGATAATAGTCAATAGGTGTATTTATATATATACATGCTATGAATGATATTTAGCAAATATAAAAAGATAGAAATAAGCATGCATATTGATTAGTATAATATATTATATTTTCTTCCCATATTTTATCTATTTTTGTATATAAATAATTGATACTCGAGTATTTTTAGTTTGTTTTTCAGGTAATCCTATTCCTACAAGGATATGACATAAAATCAAAATCGGATTAGGAAACAAAGCCCAAAAAAGAGATAAATGTGAGTAAACTATAAGACAGTGATGCGGAAAAGAGTCAAAGTCCAATACAGTTAGGATAATTAAGAGAACAAGACAGAAGTTTCATGCAGAAAAAGCTTCAAGAAATTTATTTATAATAATGCCACTAATTAGTGGCATTTTTTCGCCATTTGTCAGCAAAAAGAAGGGTCCACAAGTTGATTTTTCTGTGGGGGCTTCAACGTAATTTTTTAGTTTTTCGGTTGTATCAAAATTAGGGTTTGATTCTCTGAAGCCTATTTATTGGTCGTATACTTGTAACTAGGGTTTTAATCCTGTAATTTGTACTCGTATTTTATTTAATAAAATTAGGATTATGGTGCTGAAGGGGTGATGGCCACAATACCGACTCCAGAGGTAACCTTTGCTGTTCTTCAATTTTTCTTAGGTAATTCTCTTCTAATTGCTTTCTAGTTTAGATTTATTTACTTTCTAGATTAGATTTAATTGCTTTTATGAATAAAAACATGATTTTGCTTACTAGAATTATGAGTAGCTAATTTAGCTTAGTTCTAGGATATAGAATCCATCATGTAATTGCTCTCTAGTATTTTCTTCCTAATTAAAATAATAAAGACATGATTTTTCTATGAAAAGATTAAAATACAAAAACTCATAGATTAATACTTTGATAGGTTATAATTGAGATAAGTTTCTTGATATCATATGATTAGTTAGGGTTTGGGATTGTTAATTTTTTATCTTCTTCATCAAATTATCTAATGATTTAGTTTGCTTTTATGAGAAGTAGTTTCTTTGATGAGTTATACTTGCACACTACTTAATATCTCATGCTTAGAATACTTTAAGTAAAGATTAAAACCAAAAGATGAAAGTTTTATGATAGCAAGAAGATAATAGAAGTAATTCATGGTTGAAAATTAGTAGATTCTATATTCTAGGCTAATTAGATCAACTCAACTTCAAATTAGAATTTTTGCTTAGTCCATTAGAATAAAAGGAATAGCAAGAATGGAAAAACACCTTAGATCCCTATGGGAATGACCTGTATAGCGCTATATCGACACTGTATGCTTGCAGTTAAATTATCATATCAAGTTTTTGGCCCCGTTGCCGAGGATCGACGGTGTTCTTGCTTTTTCTAACATTTTATTGGTTAACAGTGTGTGTTAAGTGTGTAGGGATCTGGAACTTTAGATACAGGAAGAAAAAAGGGAAGAAAAGTGTCTAAAGTGCACTGTAAAAACTAGGGAGCCAAACTCCTTGGTTTTGCCGCTAAATAGCGGCAATTTTAGTTAGTTTCAGCCCCAAATTTTCTCTGCTTCTGTGTTTAGGGTCTCTGATTCTGTAAAAAATACAAAAAAAAAAACAAAAGTAGGCACAGTAGAAATCACTTCTTTTTATTTGATCATATCTATTCCATCGTTTTATCTCCTCCACACCCCACTTATTGCATTAGTTTAGAAAATTCACGCATTCATTCATGGTCGCTGGGTCATGCCATATTGGACCCGTGATCAATTTAGTCGACTAGTGAGATCAGATTTGTTCATGGGTGACAAAATGAACCAACCGATCCCGATCCTTCAGGATCGATATTACCCGTTGCACACATCATTACCATCATGCATCAAACTTCCACACGCAGCAGATAATCATTATGAATTGAAACTGCAGTACATTAGCATGCTTCCTAAATTCACTGGTTCTGATTCAGAGGATACATCTCTTAATTTGTGATTTTCAGGAAGTATGCGTGATGATAAAATTGCAGCACTTATCGGAGGATGCAATTAAATTCTGCTTCATCCCTTTTGCACTTAAGGAAAATACCAAGAAGTGGTTGTACAGTATGCCTATTGATTCAACACTACTTGGGATGAATTCGTTGCAGTGTTTCGAAAAAAGTATTATCCCACGTATAAGATGGCAAGAATTCGAAATCAAATCAATCAATTTCATCAAGTGTCGGGAGAATCTTTCTGGAAATACTTGCAATGGTTCAAGCATCAATTAGCTCAGTGCCTCCACCATGCGATAGAAAAATGGCGGTTGTGCCAAATCATGTACGAAGGATTCGATTACACATCAAAAACTCTTCTTGAGTCATGTGTTAGGGGGAGTTTATAAGGAAAAACGAGGATGAAGCATGGGACTTCCTTGAGGCATGGAAGACTATGCAGTGGGAGAGTCTCGCTGAGAAACCCAGTGCATCAACTTCTGCACATAAGAGTGGGATCCATAGCGTCGACAGCTCTATAGTTGCCGAAGCTAAGATTGCGGCCCTTATGAGGAGAATTGAGGCATTGAAGACTCCTAGTGCTCCACCAGTGGATCAAGTGAATCAAATCTAAAGTCCACAAAGTTTAATTGTGGAACTTCAAATCACGTTATGGAGGAGTGTCCACTATTAGTAAATGCTATGGGTCCACAGTTGAGCAGGCTAACGCCTTGTATCAAGGACCCATGAATAATCTATATGCTCCGACATTCAATCCTAGTTAGAGGAGCCATCCAAATCTATTATGGGTCAAGGGCAATATCAGGGAGCCCCGAACCCTAACATGAAATCTCCAGCCACTGGTCAGTTTCTAAGACCAAATGTGGGTGTTTATCAACACCCAAATGCTTCAAATCATGGAACAATCAGAATAGACCATCTGTACAAAATCAATCACATCCACAACAGGGTCTAATAATGATTAAGAAAAGCATCTTCAGTCACTTGAGAAAAACGATGAATATCTTTTCAAGTCTCATTTCAAGTTTGACATGCATATGTCCAACCTTGACACGCACATGCAAAATCTTATAGAAGTGTCAACTGATTTTATCAGAGAATAGATCAACACTTGCTCATGAACTCTCAAGTTATTAAGAATTTAGAGCAGCAGGTTGGACAATTAGCGAGTTAAATGAGTGAACGTGGTAAAGGTACTTTTCCAAGTCAACCCTTAACAAATCCTAATGCCAGTTCCTCAAATCAGTCGCATGTCCACCAATGCAATGCCATTCACACACTCTGATCTGGCAAGCAAGTAGATAATAATGTAGCTATGCCCCCTTATCCCACTCCTACTATTTCGCAGGCTATACCATCTTTTCCACCTCTTTCTCCACCACCATCTCCATCGCCTGCATCATTGTTACATACTCACTCAGAAGAACCCGTTCCTAAGTCGAAAGTACCATATGCCAATTGGCTTAGGAAGCTTTCACCGCAAGTAGAGAAAATTCTTGAAATATTTTAGTAGGTGAAGTTTAATATTCTACTCCTTATTATTATACAATAGGTTCTTACTTATGCCAAATTCCTTAAGGATTTGTGTACTAAGAAACGAGGAAGAAACTTTCCTAAGAAAGTTTTTCTTGCTACAAATATATCACATATCCTCTCTAACTCCTTGCCTGTCAAGTACAAAGATCAAGATTCCCTAACAGTCTCATGCACCATTGGGACACTGCATTTGATAGGGCGTTGATTGATTTAGGGGTAAGTGTCAACTTACTTCCTTACATTGTTTATCAACAACTGGGGTTAGAAAAACTTTTACCTACTAAGATCACATTACAGCTAGCTGATCGTTCGATCAAGAGACCACTTGGTATGGTTAAAGATGTGCTCATTAAGATCGGCAAGTTTATCTTTCCTGTAAACTTCATTGTTTTAGAAACTGAGCCGATTTCCAATCTACGGAATCTAATTTCTGTTATCATTGGTAGACCATTCCTTGCAATATCTAATGCATTAATTGATTGCAGGAGTGGCCTTATGAAGTTATCGTTTGGGAATATGACTGTGGTATTGAACATATTCAATATGGATGAGCACACAATGAGCTCCCTCATTGAGATAAATATGATTCATAATTTACATTCTCATTCTACCTCTTGCACTGATGATGAACCCTTATTTAAGCAAAATTTTGAAGATGAGCTCATATTATTAGATAAATTGGCACATACTTATTCTATGTATGATGATACTTATGCAAGTGTGCCATTGATTTATTAGTAAACTTTTGAGGATTTGTTTGCAAACGAGTTCACATTACTTCGTGAGTTAGAAGGGCCACCACTACGTTCACTTGATCATATAGCTCGCACTCTTCTCACCTCACGATATTTCTACATGTATGCTTATTACTAATGATGATTGACATGTTTATAATGAAGAATTCTTTAATCCAATTATTAATACTTACATGTAGATAAAGAAAAAGCAAGGACAGCATAAGGTACAGACATGTAATTTCGTGACTTATAGGAGGATGATGAGATACAATAATGCACCCACTTCACGTTTAAAATGCACACATTATGAAAGTGGGAAGCGATCGAGAAGTCGTAACCGCTTTCCATATGTTAATAGGGTGACAATATTAAGATCGTAACTTTTTAAAACTCTCATTATTTGTATAGTACTTGTATAATAGTTCTCATATTTATACCACCCTTGTTTTTTGTATGAGGGCATACACGAGTTTAGGTGTGGGGGAGTGGGTTAGACTATTTTATTCGTGTTTTTCAAGGATTTTTAGTTTTTCTTAGAATTTTTATTTTTGGGGTTTATTTATACACTTTGGGTACTTTTTAGGGTAACTAACTAAAAATATTTTTTAAAAAACAATAAAAATTGAAAAAAATTATATTTTTATCAATAGATCAACCTAATTACAGATAAAAGGATAAAATTAGATTTAAAATTTGATAGGAAAGTAGATTGGACGATACACTCAGAATTTTATGAATAAGATTAAAATACAAAAACAAAATACCGCTAACAGTAATTTTGAGGTAAGTATACATCTATTTTTCACTTCACAATAGTTTATTAGGTTAAGAATAAAGATGATAATGATTGAGTAAGTCTTCTCTCTCTAAAAGAAAGAAAAAGAGAAAAAAGTGAGAATAAAAAAATGGGGTGCGACTGGTATTAAAGCAATAGTCTCGAGAGTGATAAAAAATAGGGTGCACCTGGTATTAAAGCAATAGCGTCAAGAGTGAAAAAAGAGTATGATCTGAGTAATCTGGTAATTTGCACCTAAGCAAGCATGAATATTCGCATTAAAAGTGAAATATTCTAAAAAGATAAAAAATATAAAAGAATATAAAAAAGAAAAAATGATATTTTTTTTATGAGAGAGGAGATGAATCATGAGTTAGAATTGGAGTCCAAGGTCAAGTAGACTATCACACGTGCACGTAGATGTATAGGAGCCAATGGATTATCTGTTAGTAGATATTGAAAGATAGAATTTTAATTTTTGATTAAAACGATAAGTGTATCTAATATGACACTCGATTGGTAAATGTGTTCTTGATTTTGTATATTAGTGAGATTAATTGAAGGAAATATAATAACAAGAGAGATTTTTCCTTTTGTTGTATAAATTTTATTTTTATTTTCTTGATTTTCGGTTATCCTTATTTTTCTTTTGTTTATTCCGTAATCTATTTTATTCAAGAATTTTGTGGGTATATTCACTACAAACCCTCACGAGACAATACTCGTCTACTAGGGCAACTTAGGGTTTAAAGGTTGTTGCACGTGCTAAGTGCAATCGCGATTCTTGCGAAAGTGAGTTAGAAATTTTCTTTTTCTTTTTAGGGTTAGGTTTTGGTTGAAAACTAGTAAAAGATAGGTGTGGGGGTGTGATTAGTATCATATATTGTATTTTTCCTCCCATATTTTATCTATTTTTATACATAAATAATTGCTACTTGGGTATTTTTAGTTTGTTTTTTAGGTAATCCTATTCGTACAAGGGGATGACATAAAATCAAAGTCGGATTAGGAAACCAAGCCCGAAAAAGAGATAAATGTGAGTAAACTACAAGACAGTGATGCGGCAGAGAGTTAAAGTCCAATACAATAAGGAAAACCAAGATAACAAGACAAGAGTTTCATGTAGAGAAAAATTCAAGAAATTACCTTATAATAAAACCGCTAATTAGTGGCATTTTGCAGCCATTTGGCAGCAAAATGAGGGGCACACAGGTTTATTTTTCTGCGAGGGCTTCGACATAATTTTTTAGATTTTCAATTGTATCAAAATTAGAGTTTGATTCTCCGAAGCCTATTTATTGGTCGTATACTTGTAACTAGGGTTTTAATCATGTAATTTTGTACTCATATTTTATTTAATAAAATTAAGATTAGGGTTTGCTGAAGGGGTAATGGCCGCAATACCGACTCCAGAGGTAACCTTTGTTGTTCTTCAATTTTTCTTAGATAATTCCCTTCTAATTACTTTCTATTCTAGATTTATTTACTTTCTAGATTAGATTTAATTGATTTCATGAATAAAAATAGGTTTTTGCTTACTAGAATTATGAGTAGCTAATTTAGCTTAGTTCTAGAATGTAGATGAAACTAGAATCCACCATGTAGTTGCTCCCTAGTATTTTCATCCAAATCAAAGTAACAAAACCATAATTTTTCTTTGAAAAGATTAAAATACAAGAACTCGTAGAATAATGCTTTGATAGGTTATACTTGAAATAAGTTACTTGATAGTCTATGCTTAGTTAGGTTTTAGGGTTGTTGATTTTTATCTTCTTTATCGAATTATCTAATATCTAGCTTGCATATATGAAAAGTAGTTTCTTTGATGAGCTATGCTTGCACACTACTTGATATCCCATGCTTAGAATATTTTAAATAAAGATTAAAACTAAAAGATAAAATTTTTATGATAGGAAGAAAATAATAGAGGTAATTTATGGTTGGAAACTAGTGGATTCAATATTCTAGGCTAATTAGATCAACTCAACTTTAAATTAGAATCTTTGGTTAGTCTTCTTGAATAATAGGAATAGCAAGAACGCAAAAATACCTTAGATCTCTGTGGGAACGACCTGTACAGCACTATACTGAGATCATACGCTTGCAGTTAAATTATCACATCACATATAAAACATGATATATCATATTATGTTTATTGTGTATTTATTTGGAACTGTGAGGAGTAGTGCGCCACATATTTTGCAAATATCCCGTGCATATCAGGGACCACGACCATGATTTCTAGCACTACCCCAGGATGTATCACTAGATACTAATGAATATGAATACTGATGAGCCTAAACTCCAGGTGTGCAACCCTTTAAAATGATGGTGATTCAGTAATCACCCAGAAGCTACTTGGTCAGATTTCTAAATTCAGCCGTACAATCTCAAGAATGCAAACCTCATAAAACATGTGTATAGTTCCTTATTCAAGTCCACTCTAAACCACATAATTTTTTTTTCGTGTTTTAAAATGAATATATAATAAACATTATATTTAGTCTTAACTATGGTCAAGTCAACAAGTCATATATGTATTAAATAAAATGTTACATATAAATGTTACTTATAACTATACTGTATATGTGGATATCGAAGAGTGACTTGCTGCAAGACTTTCAAGGACCAATTAAAAGCATTTTTTAAATAGGGATTTAGAAATAATTAAAAAGTAAGAAAGCAATGACATAGGAGAAAACATAAACTTATAAATATAAAGACTAAGGGTTTACCATTGCCAATGTAGGTGAAAACAACAATCATTACAAGAAAGGCATTAGCATGACTTAATTTATTTGATAGAAAATGAAATTAAAAGCTTTCTAAAATAAAGTAAAGTGTGTTATTTACATACAAAACTAAAACTTTTGGTTTTCATCTTATATGAAAACACAATGGACAACTGGACTTTGCACCCACCTCCTGATCCTTCTAGATTTCCTCACGATGTAGGAAAGTGGAAAACAACCAGAGGTTCATGAACAATTTTATGGTTATGATAATATTTGTGTGACAAAAGCTAGAATACAAAATAATGCAAAATTGTCATAGTAATTTAATAAACCCTACCAAAAAAAATCAATAGATATATACCAAAAGCATACTACTTAGTAACTTCTTGGGAAACAAGAAAATAATAAAGGAAAAACTTATAAGTTATTTTTGCTACTATATACTTCAACATTGAGGTCTATTACCTACTATTTATGTCTAAAATAAAATACATAATAAACAATAGATTTTCTTCAGAATATCATACTAGTTTCTGGTGGGCCAAAAATGTGTAGAGAACGAAAAGATCAAGAGCCTATTGTTACATTTTTTAGATTTTTCTTTATTATTATTCCCATGGCCAAGCTACTTTGTTAACATCGATGTTGTGTATTTTGATATATATATATATATATATATATATATATATATATATATATATATATATATATATATATATATATATATATAATTCCAAAATACATGGAGTGCAACACTAAAAATAATATAGTATTGTAATTTGATAGAGGTGACTCATAACTAGGGTCCAAGCTAACATTATCGAGGACATGGATTAATACAGTTTTAACAATAAATTATAAGCAAAAATTCGTGTAACTTAATGTCATGCATGAGTACTAAGTCACTTTAATCGTGGAGGTAGAAAGACATGTCATCCATGTTATTGTATTAATGTTCTTGTCTTGTTTATTTCTTTTTTAAATAAATTATGACATGGATTAAAAGAAAAGAATAAAAGGAAAGAATAGAATAAGAACTTGCCTTTTTTAGAAAAGACTCTAAGTTTGGAAGACCACCACCACCAGCAATTTGGATCTCCTTCCTGTCTCTCTCTCTCTGCTCCTCATTTCTTTTTTTCCTGTTCTTTTCCTTCTCGTTTTCTTTCTCTCTTATCACCTTTTTTATGTTTTCTTTTTTACGGTGCTCTTTTTTTTCTTTCGTCCTGTTTCTTTTATTTAACTTGAGAAAAATGTGGGGAGAAGAGATAAGTTGTTAGTTAGCATAATAGAGTTTATGTGTTTAGAATGAGATGGTTATTGTTTAAGATTAATTAATATAGTTTGGATTTTGATAAGATTAATTAACATAGTTTGGATTTTAAAAACTCGTATCTATTTGTACTTTATCTTTGAAATTATTTAAGATAATAAACTAAATAAAAATAATAAAATAATATAAATGGTTTAATCTCCATGATAATCACTATATTATTTATTTCATTAAGATAGAAATTTAAAAATTAATTTTTGGATAGTGTAGGTTTGGGGTGTTACATTTGTTCTATGGACAAAATAAGTATTCTAATAAGTCTCAACATATTTCATTGTTTTGGAAATTTCTTGCGTGATATGGGTGTGCCCTTTTAATGAATATTTTGATGATGTTCGTAAAGACTGACCCTGATGGGGGTTTATGGTTGATTGAAAAATAAGATTTGTAGTATATGGAACTTGCTAAGGTTCCATAGCAAGGTGAATTTTTGGTAATTATTATGGGAGTGACTCATCTAAATAACAGACAGAGCCTGGGTGATTCGCCTGGATAACATATAGAATCGATGTAAGAATGTAAATCATGGATTTGTAGATTTTTGAAACATCGGATTATGAAAGATGGAACTTGCTAAGAGTATGGTGAGACCATAACAAGCTGAATTTTGATATTTGTTAGGAGAGTGACTCGCTAGGATAATAAATAGAGCTGAGGCGATTTGCCTGGATAACAAACATAATCGATTTGAGATCATAGAGTGACTTGCATATATAATAGACAAAGCTAAGGTGATTTGCCTAGATAACAGACAAAATCGATGATCAGGTCAGAATCATAGAGTGACTCGCCTGGATTTGAGACAGAGCCAGTGATCAGGTCAGAATCACAAAACTGTAGACAGGGGTATAGCTGATATGCCTATGAGGTGACTCGCTTGGATAACAGATAGAATCAATGGTTAGTTCAAGATCTTGGGTTGATTCGTCTGAGTAATAGATAGAGCTAGTAATCAAGTTAGGATCATGAAGTCTTAGATAGAGAATTGGCTGACATATCTACGGGTGATTTGCCTAGATAACAGATAGAATCGATGATCGGGTCAAGATCATGGGGTGACTTGCTTGGATAACAGATAGAGCCAGTGATCGAATTGGAATTACGAAATCGCAGATAGAAGTATACCTGACACACCTACGGGGTGACTCACCTAGAAAACAGATAGAATTGATGATCAGGTCAGGATCATAGGGTGACTAACCTGGATAATAGATAGAGCCGATGATCAAGTTAGGATTATGAAATGATTGTTTGTTGAAGTATGTGTGGAATGATTTGTGTTATGAGTGAGATAATTCAAATATCATTGTCAGAGTTAATAGCTTAACATGATAGGTCTTTGAGGCGTGACAATATTAAGTGATATAGGCGAGATAATTCAAATCTCACTGTCAGAGGTAAAAACTTAACATGACAGGTTTGTGAGGAGTGACAATATGAAGTGATATAGGTGAGATAATTCAAATCTTTCTGTCAGAGGTAAAAGTTTAATATGACAGGCTCACGAATTGTTTAGCAAACCCCCTGCTATCAATGGATTTGGAGTGCCTTTACTAATTGCAATTTGCATTGGGCTACACATGCTATTCCCCTCAGCATGATGAATTATCAAAGTTTTTTTTTGGTTTAAATGCAAAATGTTTCCTCTTCACTTTGCCTTTTGGCTTTGGGTCATTAATTGTCGTACTCTTCCCCCTCCAATATGATAAGGTTGATGAGAAAATTTGAATTTCTCTTCTGATTTCTTATCAGGATTAGGCGGCAAAATTATATATATATACTTTTTTTTAAGAAAATATATTTTTATATGTAATATTTCTTTAGAAATTTATTATTGATAGGTATCATCATTCTATCACTATTTTATTTGATTAGACAGTAAGTTTCATTAAAGCAGACCATTTCCATCACAAAGGATCCTTCCCACTTGGGTTCAAACTTCTCTTTGGTCTTATGAGTTATGACCATTGGTCTTTAATGACTAAGACCAAGTCTCCTTCTAAAAAATTCATCGTTTAACCTTCTTGTTGAATGCTTTCAAAATAAATGTCTGGTATAGTTCAATTTGAAGCATTTCTCATTCAGTATTTCTAATTATCGAAGCCGCCATTGGTATTTTTCCTTTGTTGTTATTTTTGTAGCTAGTGCAACTCATAGAGATGATATTTGGATTTCAAGTGGCAAGACAACTTTGCATCCGTATACTAAGGAGAATGATGTAGTTTTTGTTGGAGTTCGGACTGTGGTTCAATCGGCCCATCGGCACTCTCCAGCTACTCATTCCAATAACTCCTGCTAGAGAAAATGATTTTCTGAGTGAGCTTGATGATAGTTTTATTGAAGACTTCGGCTAATTCATTTGTTGTCATATTGTACGGTGTGGATGCAATATTCTGGATTTTGAATTTACTGCAGAATCGCGTGAATCCCTGGCCAGCAAACTAGGGCCGTTGTCATGGACAATTCACCTTGGCACTCTAAAGCAGTATATCACATCATATTTGATAAATTTGACTACATTTGCTGTCTTGACTTCTCTTATAGGGACGGCGTCAGTCCATTTGAAAAAATAGTCAGTTATAACAAGTATAAATTGGTGTCATTTAGAGATGGAGGAGTAATCTGACTGATAGACCTCGAATAGCCAGCTAGTGACAGAATTATGCAAATATTTTGGTGGTTGGTGAATGAAGTTGGCATGTATTTGGCAAACATGGCAGCGTTTTCTATAGTTAACTGTGTCCGTGATTATTTTTGGCAAAAAATAAGCAAGTCTTCTTACACGATCCCACAATTTTGGCCTTCGCTGGTGGGTGCCGAAAGTACCATTATGTGTACCCTTAACTACTTCATTGGCCTCTTTCTTTGAAAGGCAGCGTAGAAAAATACCATCATACGATTATTGGTACAATGTACGCAATACTGCATTGTAGTAGTAAATGCATATCTTTTTTCTAATCAAAGCCGCCCCTTTAGGGTCTTTTGGGAGTATTTCATATAATGCATAGTCTATTAGTGGAATGCACCAATCGTGGGGTTCAAGATTCAATCCAACTTGGTGTAACTCTTCCTATTCAAATAGCAAGAGGTACCGACCCCCTATTGAGATCAGTTCACTAGACTCAGATGACATTGCTAAAGTTGTGGCCAGAGATGCAAGAGCGTCTGCATACACATTCTCATGCCTGAGCACATGACCAATGTGGAATCATTCAAATTTGGCCAGCCTAATTGCCGCTTCAAAATAGGGGGTGAGGTCTTCATGCTTCATATCATATTCTCTAGTCATTTAGTTGACAATGAGTTTGGAGTTTATATATGCCTCAAGATATTTTACCCCCAATTGCCAAACTATTTGGAGGCCAACAACAAGTATATTGTATTATGCAACGTTATTTATATATGACTCGGTAAGTGAATACCCCTATGTATCACATGTTTATGGAGACTTATCAATACCACCCACACTCCAGCTGTAGTTCTTCTCATCGCACCATCAAAAAACAATTGCCAAGTCTGTTCTTCATCAATTAGATTGGCTTGAGCGACTTCGTCAATAATGGTATTGTGGAGTTTTGAGTTCTCTAAAATATGATGCTCTACAAGAAAGTCTACTATAGCCTGTCCTTTCACTACCCTCTTGGGAACAAAGTGTATGTCATATAGCGATAGGAGAAGTGCCCAATTTACTAATCTCCCATTCAATGCATAGAGTTTCATTATATGTAATTTCAATGGGTTTACCCAAGAGACAGCATAAAGTGTTTATCCAGCTATATAGTGTCGCATTTTTTGGATCGCGAACACTAAAGCCATATATTCTTTCTCAATCAGGTTGTATCTATATTCAGTGCCAATGATGATGCGACTTAGATAATAGATGGCCTACTCTTGACCTTGTTTATTATGTTGTGCCAACAAAGCTCCAAGGGCTGCCCATACGTAGATGATAAAGGTTTTTCCTGGCACTAGAACCATTAGAATAGATGGATTAATGAAATAATACTTTATGTCATCAAATGCCTATTGACATGCTTCATCCCAGACGAATGGCACTCCCTTGTTCATAAGTCTCATGAATGGCTAGCATTGTCCTGATAAATTTGCAATAAATCATTGAATATAAGCCAATCACCATTGCAACCCTCTTAGTTTTTTTAGGTTATGAGGTGGCTACATTTCCAGAGTCGCATTAACTTTGTTAGGTTCAAGGTGGATTACTTTTGAAGTTACAATAAACCCAAAGAATTTACCAGTAGACACTCCTAAGAAAGATTTAGTAGGGTTCATGTTTAACTGATGCTTCATCATGATGTCAAATATAATTCGTAAGCCTTTTAGGTGATCCTCCTTCTTCTTACTTTTGATCGTTCGGTCGTCTATGCGGTGTTCGACAGTTTTTGGTGAGTGTTTTTGGAAGATAATACTCATTATTCATTAATAAGTAGCATCAACATTTTTTAGTCCAAAGTGCATCACCGTATAATAGTATATCCCTAACAGAGTTATGAAGGCTATGTGCTTTTCATCCTTGGGATGCATTTTGATCTGGTTGTACCCTAAGAAACTATACATTAAAGAACATTCTCTCATATCCGCATGTATTGTCTGTCATGACATCCATTATTGGTAGCGGGAATTTTTTTTAGGGCAGGTGGCATAAGGTCTCAGAAATCTATACATATCCGGATCTTACCATTCTTCTTAAGTATGGATATTTTTCGCCCAATCTGGATGTTGTTTCTCGTGAATGAAACCTGAATCCACAAACTTCTTCACTTCAGCTTCTATTGCTTCCATTAATTCTAGGCAATAGCGTCTCTATTGCTATTTATAGGCTTAGCTCCTAGTTTGATATTGAGTCGGTGGAATGCGACTTTTGGATCTAAACCCAACATGTCTTCATAATTCCAGGTGAAGAGTCAATGAATTATCTTATTAGAGCTAATAGGTCCTTTTCAAATAGGGTCAGATTCTCACTATAAAGATGGGTTTTGGATTCTCCTCTGTTCCCAATACTAATGCCCAAGAATTGCATTAGTATGTGACTTTTGGATCTAAACCCAACATGTCTTCTTCACCGATAGATGGTTCTACTATCTGTGCAAGAAAAGCCTCCGAATCAGCTAAGGCTATCTAGGGCATCTCTTGTTGCTTTTGACAATTGTAGAAGCTCGTACAAATTAATTCAAGGAGGGATGTTAGCTAACTGGACTAACATGTCAAATTGAAATTGTACCCACCCCCGTTGCATCATTATCCTTTCTCAAATCCTTCTAGAAGTGAAATTCTTTCTACTTAGCGAGTGGTTCTTTAGGTGCATCTGTAGATTTACTTGGCCCAACTTTTGAATAGTCTTTGAGGCAATTCCTTCCTAACCAGGTGCCTGATTGTCCTGCTTCATTCGAGTGGGTGGCCATTTCCATTGTCTCAACTTCTAAGTCTATAAGTGAGGTGGTGCCAGATTGGTCTTTTCATTGTGCATAGATATCGCATTAGAGGTTATAGTCTTTCCCTTAGCTTTCTTCGAACCAGTTGAAGAAGACTATTGTTCATCTTTTAGCAAGTTCGAGTGTACCCACATAATTTCTCCTTTCTCAGTAGAAATGAGAGAGAGTCCCTTTCACTACAAATTATATAGGTCGTAATTCTTCACTACCATCTTTCCTATGGGTATTGGAGTTATGCCAACTAGAATTTCTAGGGATCCCATGGTGATTGTAGCCACATTTGCGGATACCATTTTCTGTTCAGGTCTCAACTTGATCACCTTTGCATCGGTTAGTGCTTGAATTTTGTCTTTAAAAACATTTCAATCCTTAGTAGGGGGTCCAATGTTTTGATGATAGAGGCAGTGTTTTGGATCATCTATTTTCCTAGCTTCCTCCGGGTTTCATTTTTCGAGCAACTTAGACATCCCTTTTTATTTAGTTGATAAAAGAACATGACTACTTGTTCATCTTTGAAAGCATATGTCCATTCAATGCACGATCCGAAGGAATCCCGATTATTTTATGGCTTCTGGTTTGAGGTGGGCCTTGTAGTCATTGCTTTGTTTCCCTTTGGACGGGATGATTGTAGTTGAGGCCTATTTGTAGATATCCTCTTTTGGATATGATGTTCATCGATACATCAAATTATGTCTTCCACTTGATCCCCTTATTTAACCAGATCTTTCCAATTTTTGGATTCTACTGCTCCCATCTTAAAAAGTATGTTGGTTTGGAGATTGTGTATGCAAGTTTCTACTAGCATTTCTTGTGACATGCCATGTGGACATCACACTGACATCTCTCAAAAACAATTTACAAAACTTTTATGGTCTCATCTTTTTTTTGTTTGTTTGTAAGGAGAGTATGGACTAAAATCTCCGTGTCATCCTCAAAGAAGCGATGCAGGAATTCTTTCGCTATATCAAACTATGATTTGATAGTCTCTGAGAGCAACTGCTTAAACCATGTAAATGCAGGCCCTCTCAAGGTACTTATAATGATTTTGGTTATTATATGATCATTTCTCATGAGGTGACCTATTTGTGACAAGAAGTAATATAGATGCTGGTTGGGAGAACCCTTTCCATCATAAGACTCTAACTTCAAAAGTTTATACTTTTGGGAAAAGGAGTTGATTCCCATTCCACTAGATACAGCCCAGTAACTCCTACATCTTACAAGTTTTTTTGTGCATCAGGCCTTCTAACTGATCCTACAACTTTTTCATCTTTTTTGCATGTGGGTCCAAGATAGAGTTAAAATCCTATTCCTTTCCTGAAGGGGACTTTTTATTTTCACCTGTTGTCTCACTGTCATTCTTTGGTGGTTTATCAAAGGGTTTTTTTGTCTTTTCTTCGGAATTCTTTTGTGTATTTTCTAATACCTTTCGAAACAGTGTCCTAAGCTTGTCGAGACTCTTTTCCTGTTCTTGAATTAGCCATTCTTGAGCTTCCAATCTATGATTCATTTCACTGGAGCTTACTGTCATATGGAACATTACTCCTTCAAATATGGAAGATTCGTATGATCGAGACATTGCAATAGCTGAATGATTGTTATGTTTTGCCTCTTCGTCATCTGAACCTCTAGCCAACCTCTTATGATTCCATGGTGCTAACATTGCTGACTTAAGATGCTTATAATGAAATGCTTCTACATCAAAGGAATGACTCGTTGTGTGATTTCTTTCTTTTATTTACCATATTCAAAGTCCTAAGAAGAGGTTTTTTGTTGGTAGTGACACTTCATTTTTTAATACATCTTTTGGGCGTGTTGTTCTTTGGCTCAGTTATTTGAGTAAAAGCTGAGGGTCTTGATGAACCACAATAGCAATTAGTAAGTACTGCATAAATTATTTGCTCACATCAGCATGGCAGATGAGATTATACCATCATCCTCTTATTAGTGAGGAATTCTCATAGATCGGTCACCTGATCTGGAGATGTTGAGCTGACTATGCTTTTGGATTAAATTTCTTTTTCTTTATGGCCCCTGTGAGTCCCTCTGTTGTGTTTATAGAAATCTATGGGCATGGAAGTATGAAGTCCCAGTCTTATTTAGCATCCTAATTTAGTCCTTGTGTATGCTTTGTGGGGCGAAGGTTCAAATTTTCCATGCAGGGCTGAGAAGCCTCACGTTCTGTTTTTTGTATGCGGGGTTGAGTAGCCTTGCATTTTCGTTGATGTACACAGGGCTGAGTAACCTTGCGTTTTGGTTTATCTATACAGGGCAGAACAACCTCGCATTTAAAATACGGTCCATTCTGGACTTGGTTTTTGAGCATCTGTCATCGTGCTAGATGGTTCCATTTCCGAATTTGAGTTCTAGCTAGGCCAGATCTTCGGTTTTCCATGGCATCTTGTGCAACCACGATGGGAAGAGATATTTTCTTTCCCAAAGTTATCAAATCCAAATATCCTTGGAGCTCCTATTCAACAGAAATCCCCTTATCATTCGAATTCATTATTCGTGTCCCTTCTTGTTCTGAAATCAAAAATTCAAGGAGTTCTTGTTCAACAGGAATCACCTTGTTATTCGAATCTATGACTTGGGTTCCTTCCTTTTCTAAACTCAAAGATCCAAAGAGATCTTGTTCAAATAGGAGTCCTCTTGTCATTTGAATTCAAAATTAGAGTTTCGAAGCAGTGTTGGAGCTATGTTTTTGTCGAACTTACAGATCTCAAGGACAAGTATTCCTCATATCGTTATTGATCGACTTCTATGACCAACATCTCTACAGACTAACCAATTTTCTTAGTATCAGATTGGGCCATGATCTTCTCATCAGTGTAGAAGACTTCTTCCACTATGGCTGCCAGTTTATTTCTCGCAAAATTTGCATTTTTCATTACCATTGATTTCTGATTATAATAATCTCAAAGTACAATAAAAAATCAAAGGAAAATTCAAACAAGATGATTTTTAATTTATCACTTTCTTTTGCAAAATTTGTAGGTTCTTGAAGTGGCTATGGAGGTTGACCTCGTACTCCGATGATGATTTGATGCTTTGATTGGTTTTGAACATTGAGAATTGATAAAGGTGCCTACTGGCCGGCAGTCTCTTGCTACTGGTTAGTATATGCCCTTGCGGGTAAATCAATTTACCAAGGGTCTCCAAGGTACCCAAAACTCCTCTCTTGATAACTATTTATAGTCATGAGGTAGTTATAGGAGTTTCCTTAGAAGATAAGGATGGAATTCTACCATAATTCAATCTCTAGCCTTCTATTTCAATTAGATTTGAAATTTTTAATCCGGAGTAATTGGATATGATTGTATTCGAAATTTTGGTAAAAATCCAAAAAGAAATCCTCTCTGAAAATGAGTTTTGCGAGACTGACTCAGCCGGCCGTTAGGCTAATTGCATCGCGTGCGCGAGACTAGCTGTCTCGTGCACCTCCTTTGAGCTGCAAAATATTCCATTCTACAGTTATGATAGCACAACAAAACATCAACACATCAACTCCATGGTTTTTGTTTTTATTTAATAATTTAATAATTTTGATTCAAAGTAACATTCTCCAAACATTACTAATTTAGTATAGAGCACAATGCTCAATGAGAGATATACTAGAAAATTATCTGTTTATTATTTTGGTGTCCAGAATGAGAGAAATAATTTATCGAATTTATTATAAGAATAATTTAATATTTTAAAATTAGCAAAATTCGAAAATATTTTTTAGGCTTTCTAGAAAAATTTCTAAATATCATAAATATTAGAAAACTTATAACTTTGAAGATCAAATATCAATTGGAGTTACGAATTTAAAATTACGCTCACCAAAAGTTATTTTAATATCCAAATTGGCCCCCGATAGGCTTAATTCGGCATGATTAGACTCAAAGGAATGATAAGATTAGTATGAATTTTGGGATATTATAGATAAGACATAGTATTATATTCAACTAAAATAAAATAAGTAGTAAACCATCTAGTGATAAAATTTTTAGATATTGCCTCATCGAAGCCAATAGTTCTCCTTATTATTTTAAACCACTCAAACATTTCTTTTACTTAAACCAAAATTTCCATTTTTTCCTTAACCATAGCTTAGTAGTTTAAGTTTCTTAGCATTAGATGCAATATCCTTAAGTGAATAGTCTTGGATTGACTCCAAGTTATTACTTGACAATTTTTTGTGCTTGGAACTGCATGAGTCAGATTGCATTAAGTTTTTGACGACGTCGCTAGAGATCTATGTTGTTATGCTACACTTTGGTATAGAATATGATTAAATATTACTGCTTTTGTATGACCAGTTGGTGGGAAGTGTCCAAGTAGACTCATTCAATTATACGCTTAACAACTACACTTTCCAGTAAATCTAACACCTGTTAGCATGAGCACCAATAACAACAACCAAAATATGACAAACAATGCCAACAACAATAGGTTCGGAACCCATAACACCAATGATGATCACAACTAGCATAGAGGAAATGGGAGATCCATACGAGCATAATATTTCCTCTTAACATAGGAATTTTGAGATCAAATCAGGAGTTGTATAGCTATTGCCAAAGTTCCATGCGATGGACGAAGAAAGCTCTTACTTGTACCTTTGAGTTTGAAGAAGTATGTGCCACCATTAACTTGCAAAACATCAACAAAGATCAACATAAATTGAAGCTTTTCTCATTCTCCCTGAAGGTCAAAGCGAAGAAAGGCTGCACTCACTGAGACTGAACTCAATTGGGTGATGGGATAGGATTTAGAAAGAGTTCCTCAAGAAGTTTTTCCCCTCACTTTAAACAAATTACTTTCGAAAGTAGATCATTGTCTTTCATCAAAAAGATAATGAAACATTTTTGGACTGTTGGAATCGATTCAAAGACTTACTATTCTCGTGGCCACATCACGTCTTTGAGAAATGGAGATCGGTAAGCACCTTTTATTAAGGCCTAAATACTGCGACCAAGCAATTTATTAAAATGATATGCAATGGAGAGTTTCAAAGCAAGGATCCGATGAAGCATGGGAGTACCTCGATTCTCTTGCTTGGAAAGTTGTGAATGCGTCAGAGAGTAGTCAACCCATAGTTGCACCTCCAACTAGAGGTGTACTCATCAATCTTGGTGAGATGGACTACATAGACTATTTAGACATGGCATATGTTTTGACTTTGAATGATTATCTTTGTTGTTTATATTTCACACTAAGATCATCTCAAAAATTCATCTCGGATTAACCGAAGAAAAATAACCTAATTATCAAAATTATAACTTTCTTTGTTGTTATGCTTCATTGATTTATTTTTCGATTGTATAAGACGACATGATTTATATAACTGATATAAAATAAACATTAACACATCCAGTGATTGAATCTATTAGGGCGTTAATCCATCTAGCCTATATAACTCTTTAGTTTAATTTACAACCACTCAATCAATGTATTTATAATTTTTTTGTAGACAATATTTCACATTGTCATATTACAATCACATGGATCATCAAGAATGACCTTAGTTTTTATTGCCCGAGTACTACTTTCCGATCTCATGCGCTTAGGAATGCATGATTCAAATCGAGTCAAGTCTTTGGCGCCACTACTGGAGATATGTACTATGGTGTTCTATAATTTAGTATATGTTACGATTTCTATGTCATTAACAATTGCAATTCTAAATTTATATGACTAGTTGGAGGAGAACA
This sequence comes from Dracaena cambodiana, assembly GCA_036321105.1. Lineage (NCBI taxonomy): Eukaryota > Viridiplantae > Streptophyta > Magnoliopsida > Asparagales > Asparagaceae > Dracaena > Dracaena cambodiana. The sequence continues at coordinate 22,798,281 of JAYEPQ010000003.1, forward strand.
TCTAACGATAGACTCGTCTGGTTGTACTTAGATCCACAAATACTTCCAATCCATCAATTACCTTATAACATGAGCACTAACAATCAAAAAACTATGAAAGCAACAATAATAACGGATTCGGTGGTCATAGCACAAATAATTATGAAAGTCAACATGGAGGCACTGGGAGGTCCTACATGATTACTTACAGCCAAATCAGACAACCTTACCATTTTGTATTTTTTTTCCCTATTGAATATAGAGCACTTTGAGATAAAGTATGTAGTCATACAACTTTTACCCAAGTTTCATGGGATGGATATAGAGTGCCCATATCTATATGTTTGCGAATTTAAAGAGGTTTGTGCTAGTATCAATCTACAAAATATTAGCGTAGAGCAATTAAAACTTAAACTCTTTTCGTTCTCCCTGAAGGACAAAACTAAAACATTGTTACACTCCTTATTGATTAACAGCAATCAAAATCGTAAACTCCTAAGTGCAATAAATCTACAAGTGGTAAAAAGATAGTATCCTAAAATCATTCTCTCGAGAATCATTTTGTAATTGTGTGATACTCGAAATAAATTACAGTACTAAAAATGAAGTAAAGATTGGAATTTTATTAACTAAAAACTAAAATTAAAGATGAAAATTTACTTTAACTAAAATTGTTAGTCAGATGGATATAACTCCCCATAGGATAATTTACTGGACATAAGATTGGAATTTTATTAACTAAAAACTAAAATTAAAGATGAAAATTTACTTTAACTAAAATTGTTAGTCAGATGGATATAACTCCCCATAGGATAATTTACTGGACATACTTATACTTTTTTATCTCAGTTGTATAGATCACGTGGTCATCCTACAACTGATAAATAATTTAATTAATCACAAAATATAGAAAGTTATAAACATGATACTTTAAATAATTTCTCACAATTAATCATATATGAATTTTGAGTTTTATCTAAGCATGTAAATAAATAAGAAAAATAAATGTTAAATGTCTAACCATACACCGTGTCTAAAAACTCTATAGTATATCAAAAACTAAGAACGATTATATCTGTCAAATAATAAAACACCAAAGACTCAAAATCATATCTAAATCCCTTCAAAGATAATGGAGAATCAAATATATCAATTTCACATAAAATAATTAAAACCAATAAGCATAGAAAATATACTAGTAAATCACCTAGGGTTTGTTATTCTAATTGATCCAACCCAAGAATTTAGTTGCTCATACTTATCATTGCCATGAATAAAGAGAAAAAAGAAATTCTTTTATTGATTTCTTTGAACGAGTATAAAAACTAAATTTTGAATCTAAAACTATAAAACTCTATTCTAAATATTCATCTATATCTCTAAAAATCTGAGTTATAAGGTTATTTATAGCTTTACAATACCCTAATAGGAATACTATTTATAAGGAAGCTCTTAATTCTTCTAAAAATCTCTAAAAAAAATCAATCTACGACTGCTTCCTTCGACCAACTCATCGATAGTAGCTTTTGGGTCTCTTTTATAGTCGACCGCTGTTGACAGCTATCTCCTAGCTATCGACAGTCAATCTTAATAAATCACTTATAATCTAATACTCTTATGTATCCATCATGAACAATTATTCATAGCGTAGATATACTTTTACTTTCAATTATCCTTTCCTATGTACTCTTGTAAGCGTGTATATAAGCCTAGTTAAGTCTCAAACTCCAATCAAACTTATAGGAATCCTTTTCTTATGTATTTTTTTTTCTTTTTTCTTTCTTTTCATAGATGCTTGCCTTTAATGTGAACATTCATTCTTACTAAGACAAAAATGCCTAGTTACTCAGCTCATGACTGCTTAGGGTCATGTTTTAACGAAAGCACGATCTTACCCATGTCTCAAATGTAGGGTTGCATTGGGACCCTAAAGGTTTATAAAACTAAAATTAACCCCACATCAATACAAATGCGGGTCTAGCTGAGAAGTTAACACGTGGATCATCAACTAAAGAGAGATCCGTGTCCTAAACTATCTTTTGAGTTCATGACTAGAACTAAATATAATTAAAACTTGAGCCCCAGAGGGTCGTATTTTCACACCAAAATTTCAGAGTATAAAAACTATCCTTATTTTGCACCTAAACATGGGTCTAGTCAAGCAAGACATGTTGCTGGGAGCTAAAACATAGATCATCAATCATAGAGAGATCCACATTTGACCCTTCTTCTAAGCTCATGATTTGAGCTAAGTATAGCCAAAATGCGAATTCCCAAAGATAGTGTTTTCACTGTAATGCCTCAAGAGAGAAAAAAATATTTTTATTGACACCTAAACATGAGTTTGAGCATGTCATGCAAACTCCAAAGAGCTAGAATGCTGATCTAAGGCTGAGATCCATATTTCAGTTACAAATATAGAAGATTTCATATTTTAGTTACAAATCCAACAGATTAAAAACATAAAATTAATACTCAAATCAAGGAGGACATTAATCGGATAGTTACACCAATTCAAAAGTCTCAAGACCTCTATAAATAGCCAAAGGCTGTGCTAAGAAAATGGTTGAATTATCTCTTCTTTGGGCTTGTGCTAAATAATAGAGTTCTTTCTCTTTGACATCTTTTCAAAGTTGCCAACTCAAGAGTTCATATTTAGATCATCAATGGAGAGCAGGACCATCCTCCATGGCTACAACTGAGCCCTAGCGTAAAAAAAGCCACTTTCCTCATATTCTATAAATGGTAAACCGTTCTCATGGCAGCTCTTTTAGATATTTTAATAAAAATTTAATTTCCATGGCGATCAGAAGATTGGCGACTCTGTTGGGGAGCCCGATCATCTCTGATGATGCAATCATAGCCCAATTCAACAATATCCCTCTTGGCACCATGGTCGAGTCACTCGTCATCGAGTTCGACCAAGAGAAGTACGAGGAATTCCTCTCCTCTAACTCCACGAGCACAAGATCCCCGCAGAAATGCCACAAGGTCTCAATCAACTTAGTCTCTAATGAGGCTCATAAGACTATAGTTCTAGGCGATTTGCCTAAGGACCTCTATACCAATCTGGTCTCAAAGGAGAAACTTCTTCTCCTTTAGCACAAGGTTTCGGGTCTGCCCCACTCAAGACCCATGTTGATCCAAAGAGAATGGATCAGGATCCTAGCAACCACAATGGAAAACGACCATTCTCCGATCTTCAAAGTGATAATTCTGAAGAGAAGGTCCCTTTCACCTGCACCATGAAGAAGAAATTAAGAAGTAAAGCTTGTGCCTTCCACAAAGCCATGAAAGAAAAACCAACTATCATGGAATAACCATGCGAAACTCCAATTCTCATATGACAACCAAAGAGTAAAGTTGTGGTCCCTAACAAGAAATTGGACTAAAACGTGGATAGGATCATTCGCATTTCCTACAATAAACGCCGTTCATTCACCATGTACATATTTAACTATAAACATGGAGTTTACATCCACATTTCACAAACCAAATGTAGACCTCAGGGTCGCATTTTTGAGACTAAATGCAGGCCCTAGAGTCGGTTCGCATTTCTGAAGCCAAATGCAGGTCTCACACCTGCATTTTCAAACTTAGAGACATATCTCAAATCCGCATCTCACAGAAAAAAGCAGCCTTCAGACCCATGTTCATGAAGAAAATTTAGCCACTAAGGCTCATGGACTTCTAGTACCAATCATTCCAACTACATCAGAAGCTCAGTCTCCAGTCGCAATGTATAAAATAAAGTTTGCCCCAAGGATTTTCAAGGGGATAGGTTCTCCTATCCCGAAAATACTATTTGAAGGGGATGTTGCCTCTGCCAGCAATCACACGAGTTCCAATATAGAGGAACTTAGGGAATTTCTCAACCAGAGAAGAGAAAAATCCCAAGTGTCTCACTTTTATTGAAAATAGTTGATCAACATGGTGCTCTCATTGCCGCTGTGCTGCAACTCCAGTAAGGACATTTTTCTTCAACAGACTCATGTCGTCTCCAGCCCAAGCTTCAAAAAGAAGACGATGTAACATTAAATAAGAATTCTCTAAACCAGAGTACCCTGAAGTATCCTCCAATATGATAACTTTGGGGAAGAAGAAGAAGATGACGAGGATTCCTCAATCTAATTCATCAAATTCTGAACACTCTTCTAGTCTGAAGAGTGTGCTTAGTGATATTTGGGGTGTTTTTTGAAATACCCAACTTCAGAATAGGGTGACAGTACCATTGGATACCGAAAGATGGTCAAAATCTCCTCCATTGAAGAAAAAGCAATAAACTCTGCCGTTGTATAATCTCGAACTTATAACTTGTTCCTGGAAGATTCTACCTCTGTGCACATGGCGCAATGAAATGTTGAAGAGTTTATGAAGAGAATGGATAAGCATGAGAAGATCATTCTAAAACAACAGGAGTCTGTAAATGAGATAAGGAAAATATTCCAATTCCTTATCAAGGAGTAAACGAAGAACAAGAGAGAATCTTTTTCAAAAAGTTCCTACATCCTTAGGAAGGATAAGGGGAAGAGGAAGAAAATGAACCTCATACTCTTGCTGGGACCACCGGTGGTAAGGAACATGATGAAGAAAATAATCATTCTGAACCCTCTTTCTATCAATTAGAGAATTCAAAATATGAAGGTAATCCACATGTCGCCATCATAGAGAGCTTCCAAACCAGCTCAACGGTCTAGTTCATTAGAGTGATTTACAAGAGCTGGGGGTCTTGAGGTTATATCCAATGGATTGGAAAAGCTTACCATTTACATAAAATTACAAGCCTTTGATGCTTAAGTCTTTTGATGATAAAGGATCGCCAAATCAACACCTTTACTATTTTAAGTCATAGCCGGGGCATCTAGCCGGAAATGACCCTATCATTATACGGGTTTTGTTAGTACCCTCACAGGTCTAGTATTTGAATGGTTCCAAAGACTAAAATCGGGAACTGCCAACTCATGGAATGATATGGAAAATGCCTTTCTGAGCAAATTTTATGAGAATGATATGGAGATCTCATTGCCAACACTCCTTGCTACAAAGCAAAATAAGGGAGAGTCAGTTCGAGACTTCATAAAAAGATTTAGAAATTATTTTTTGAGATATCCGCATGGGATGCCACAAAAGACCTTAGTGGAAACCTGCAGACAAAATCTCTCTACTAAAGTCTACTACTTTGAAAGAACTATCAACTCAAGTCAAGAAAATTACACAATGGCTTTAGGCTGAAGAAGGAGGAAGACCAAGAAGAAATAATTATAGAACATCTCAATCGTCTCGATCTAAAGGAAAAGAGACGATGACAATAGATGTTCAAGGCCCTGCTAAACCTCCTCCCATGAGGGCTCCTCCATCAAGGGCTCCTAAAAAATAATATTCCTTCAAGAATGAGCACATGATCACTGTTTTCAATCTGCCCATGAAGAGGAATATGATGAAGTTGTCAGAGGCAAAGCATCCTAAAGAAGTAGGAAAGATTGATGATCCCAATTATTGCGTATATCACAAGATCATTAACCATCCTACCAAGAACTATTATGTCCTAAAGGAAAAAATTCAAGTGCTGGTGGACGCCAATATCATTAAGGTGCTACCTAAGCTGAAGAAAGTGACAGCAAATATGATATCTATTAAGTTTGGAAAAGATCCATATTGGATTGAATCAACTATTCAAGATGAAGTGATGTTGATTCCCAAAGGTACTTTGAGGATTGTGAATTACGATCCACATCAATAGCAAAAAAAAAGATTATCTCTCTTCGAAACATTAAAAGGATAGATAATGTGGGTACATCTAGTCCATCTCAAGGATGACCAGTGGACCTCAAGTTTAGTAAAAAACAAGTCTAAGAGAAATGCATGCACCTCCAATACTGTCATTGCAGTTGCTAAAGACGACACAATAGTTCATCCTCTTACAGACTCAGAGGAGGAGCTTAAAGAATAATTATGATCAACGAAGACCAACAACAACCTTGCAGAACTCATTTAGGAAGAAACTATTTAAAAGATTATAATCAAGTAGTCAAACCTCAGCTTTCAGAAATGAGCCAACAAAAAAAAAACTTAAGTTTGATAAAGCTCTTAATAATAAAGAAAAAGAACTAACGGAAAGCTTCAAAAAGCCTTTCTTATTTGATGTGTTGGCACAATTATCCAACATTTGTGCAAGGATCACTCTGTATGAGCTCCTAAAGCTATCCAAGCAAATTAGGGAAGCCTTAAGGGAAGCTCTGTAGAATTATGAAGCGTTTGTGGTCCAATTCCTAGAAACAATAGAAGAAGAAATTTATATAGCATGTCATCAAGGTTCTAAGAAGATACCATGCATTACTTTCTTTCCAGAGGATATGCAAGTGAAAACTAGCAAGTATTACCGACCTTTATACTATAAAAGCTACATAGGGTAAAAAAAGATTGACCAGATTCAAGTCGACTCCGGATTGGCTTTGAACATAATGCCAAGAAGGGTACTACGTTATCTTGGGGTCCCCAAGAATAAATTGGCATCAACAAACACAATTATTTTCATATTCAATGCTAATGGTCATAAAACTTTGGGCAAGGTAAAATTGAAATACTAGATCGGTGATCTTAAGATGAAAGTCACATGTTGTGTAATAGATGCTTATATGTATTACAACCTGCTACTTTGAAAGTCATGGATCCATCTCAATCTTATTATTCCTTCTACACTTCACCAATGTATGAAGTATGTGGATAAAGAAGTAAATGTAAAAACTTTGGCGGCAGAAAAGCAACCCTTTCAAGAGGTTAAAAATTATTTTACAGATATGCTATTGTATCAAGACACCTTTGAAACAACTGAACAACATGCCCCAGAAGAATCAGATAGTGGAAATAAAGCCGATACTGAAACAGGATTTGAAGATTCGAGATTCGATGTTGAAAATTGGGGGGTAGAACCAATTGTAACAAGCCTTGAAGGCCTTGATGTAAATGACACTGTCAATCTTGATGGTGAGTGGGTAATAAATAAAAATGTAGAGTTTACTTATTCGTCTGATATTGATTCTGAACTCTCAAATACTAGTACTGATTTGATTCATGATCAATTAGAAAAAATATACTCCTTTGCATCATTCAAAGCACCCATTCGTTCATCCTTTAATATACAAAGTGATGATGATGGAGATGCGAGTGAAGCAATCTTTGAAGTTCCTCCCAAATATAAAGGTCAAAGACCTATATTATTTGGAAAAGCAAACAATAATAATAAAGACATATATTTAGACTCTGATGAAGAATAGAAAAATCTGGAGTTCTTCTATTGCAATAAAAATACCAATAAATGATGAAAAATGAGATATAACCTGGCCGAAAGCAAGGTTAAACTTTGGAAAAGGAAGAAGAACTATGCTTCAATCCTTTGTTCTAAAATAAAAATTACCAAATTATTATGATAAAACTGGCAAGGGTTGAGATATGTTACCACTTCTGAAATTCTTTCAAAAATAAATTCTAAAAAACTCTAACATAGTCATTCATCTAAATCATTATGTTAGGATTTAGATTTAAGTATTTGAGCCATTTTTCAAGAAGTCTCAATCAACATAGTCTCTGCAGACCAAAAAGAAGAAGATGAAGAATTGCCACTAATCAAGGATGATTTCTAGGCAAAACATCTGAAAATGAAATGGGAGTTGAGTTTGAACAACGTGAACCTCCAACAGAAGATAAAGTGATCCAAATAAATATGGATGACGAAACTAATACTAAAATCACATTTAAAAGTGAGAATTTATCCTCTGAAGAAAAAGAATTAATTTTTCTTATTCTAGAATACATCGATGTTTTTGCCTGAATTTATGAAGACATACTAGGATTAGACCCAAAAGTGGCAATGCACAAGTTGAACATCCAACTAGACGCAAAACCCATTAAACAACAACATTAAAGGTTCCATCCTGAAATAATGGAATCCATTGAAGCTGAGATCAAGAAGTAAATTGAATAAGGATTTATTCGCGGAGAACAACACTCTGATTGGGCTGCAAATATAGTCCCTGTGACTAAATAGAATGGAAAAATCAGGTTTGCATCGACTTCAGAGACCTGAACAAGTCATGTCTGAAAGATGAATTTCGATTACCAATTACAAACATCACGATCGACAATACTTGTGGCTCTGAAATGATGTCGTTCATGAATAGATTTTTAGAGTACAATCAAATTAAGATGTATTCTAACGATGAGAAACGTACATCTTTTCGAACACCACTAGGGGTGTACTGTTACACAATTAGGCCCTTTGGTCTAAATAATGCTCGCACCACATATCAACGTGCCATAAACACCATATTCCATGAGAATCTCTAGAAGACAGTGGAATATTATGTGGATGATTTAGCTATCAAAAGCAAAAGCCAAGACAATCATCTTCATGAGACTGGTGTTCGATCTTGTGTGGAAACACCAACTTAAAATGAATCCAATTAAGTCATTTCTGGATGTTTCTAGTGGAAGATTTAATTTATAGTGACATCCTAGAGAATTCATCTTGATCCAGACAAGATTAAAGCAATCCAGGATATGTAGCTGCCAAAAAATCTCAAAGAATTGAGAAAAGTACAGGGAAGGTTGGCATATATATGCAGGTTCATAGCAAACTTGTCTGGTAGATATCAACCATTCACACGATTGATGAAGAAAGGAATATCGTTTGTCTATAATGATGCTTGTCAATGGGCTTTTGACGAAATCAAAGAATATCTCATGAAGCCACTAGTCCTTGTAGCTCTAACCTCAGGAATACCCTTATTGTTATATGTGAGAGCTATGGACCATTCTTTGGAAGCCTTGTTAGTCCAAAAGAATGAATTGGAACATGAACAATCCATCTATTACCTGAGTAGAATGATGGTCGGTGCTGAACATCGATATAATATGGTGGAAAAAGAATGCCTAGTTTTGGTGTTCGCAGTATAGAAAATGTTACACTATCTAGAAGGGCAAACCTTTCACGTTATATCAAGAGTTAACCTATTAAGAATATTAATGGATTAACTTAAGATGAAGCCTTTATCGAAGTGGTTGTCGACAATGAGCTCTATAAAAAACAAAAAATTATCTGTCCGAGAACGGTTGTCAAAACTATTGTCGAAGCAGTTGTTGACAGCCATCGACAGAGAGGCTCAGTTATAAATAGATCATTGAATTCTTTATTTCTCCACAAACAAATCCCTAGCTTCTTTCTATAGCACCGCACATCCAAAATTCCTCTTTTCGACATCTAAGGTTATATCCGTGCAATATTCATTGAATTTTCATCAATCTCCAAGCAAGTAAGCTCTCTTCTCTTTAATCTCTATTTAATTTGTTCTTAATAAAATGTAGCTTTTTATTTTAAAAACCTAGATTTATAATTTATATGGACGAATTTGAGTAAATCAGAGTTAGATTTTTACTTCTAGGAAGATTTGGTAAAGCTTAACAAAGTTATGAAGAATTTTGATGAATTTCATGGAATTATTGATATTATATGCTGAAATCAAGGGTATAAAAAGTAAAAATCTCACCTTTTAGCATAATATTTCATGGTTGCTTGTACAATTTCTATAAATCAAATTCAAGCAATAATAATTACATTAAAGTAGAATTTGACAATTTTTGAAGAAGAAATTGGGAAAATGTGGAATTATATGGATTAATTTAATTCTAAAAAATATAATAAGAAAAAAGAAATTGACCAAAAGAAAACTAATAAATAGAATAATTATGTTATAAATTTATGCATAGATTTTTGAAATAATAATTATACTTTGTGGTGAATTTTTGGCTAAATTATGCACAATGGCACCAAAGAAACAGACAATTTTTAAGAGGTCAAGAGTGGAATCCTCTGGCCATCTTCTCCACAGAGAACAAGACCCACAAAGGCAAATAAGAAAATCTTAGAGAAGTGTGATAATTTCTAACTTTGGCCCAAACATACAGTCGACTACTCAAAAAAAAAATGAGAATTTTGCCTTCAAAGCACAGGTGCAAGCCTTCAGAGTTAGAAGCATACATAAGACATATACATGCACCGACATAGAATGAGATTGTGCGTGAGTTTTATACTAACTTGCAACCGACAACTAAAAATCAATATTGATACTCCATTGTAAGGGGCCAGGAGATACCATTCATGAGGGAAGAAATCGTAAGGACAATTGGCCAACATTTTTGATGTACTTCGTGATAGTTTAATACATGGATCAAGCCCATGAGTGCATCCAGTATTCGAGATTGGCAAAGCTTCACTTAGTTTTGCCATCTATGATTACAAAAGTTTGTATGAATTATGGTATCACGAGATTATATATTTGAACCTCCCATGCAGCCATTTACGGATACCACCATGCAAAGAAGCATGAGTGTCCGACATGCCCAGCAGGAACAACAGGTGCAATAATAACAACAACATGCTACTGCCCACCTGCTGGTCATGGAAAACAATATCAAAAACATGTCAAGCAATGGCAAGAACAAGGAGATGCAATAAATGCAGCGGTCTGACTAGCAGAAGTAACACTCCACACGCTAAACGATTCAATCATAAGGATGACAGACGCCTTCATTGCAAGAATGAGAATTATTGTGGAATTACTAGCCCGAACTGAGTATCATCAATAATGTCATTATAGGCTTCTCACTAAAGTATTCAGACGAATGGCTAGTAAAGATGCCCTTGTTTCTGTAGATGAGGATGAAGGGATGAGCTAGGACACCATAGGATTATGCTAATATCAAAGATGCAAGTGACAACAAGGTCTTCATCAGTGGTGTCATTGATATCAAATACAAAATGGAGTCAGTTTCTTTTAGAGAACCAACAAAGTCAAGTGTATTCTAGTCTTAATCTCGTACATTATTTCTTAGTATATTACTTTCATAGTTATATTTTTTTTATGCACTAAGGCCATTGCATAATTTAAGTTGAGGGGTGAGATATATAAACTATACTAACGGTATCATAGTTAAATAACATAGTCTATTTTTTTTTCAATTTTTAAAGTTAAAAAGTGAGATTAGAAGTACTTTATATTGCATATTTTTGAGATAGATATCTTAATTTTGATGCTTATATGATTATAGTTTTTATGTAATCATAATTGAGATTTTAAATCCGACAATAAGATGTATGAATATTTAAGATTATAATTGAGTATGCACTTTGGACACTTACACAATAAGTCATGGTGAGTTGATAGCAAAGAGAAAACTTAAAAAGGATACCTGTCATATATATATATAAAAACTGAAAAAAGTGAGCCTGATTTTTAAAGCAATATACTTCAAATATATAAAATATATAGTAAATAAATAAGAGAAAATAAGTGTTAAGTAGTTGGGTCCGAGCACCTCGGTAATCATGCATATTCATACGAACGATATTTATGAATGAGGATCTACATTTGATGATAAAAATAAGTAACCTTATATTTTTAAGGTTTAGAAGACAAAATGCGACCCTAAGGAGCTCATGTTTAATCTTTTACTTAGCTAAAAATATGAGTTTTCATCAGCCTTCACTTTGCTTATAATGCAGATCTCGGATAGATCATCTTTTAATATTGTAGAAGCAAAACACGACTTTATGAGGGTCTCATTTTAACTTTTTATTGGCTCAAAACATGGATCTCTCTCTAGTTGATGATCCACATGTTAGCCATTTTTGGCTTGAAATGTGAATCACTCTTTTTCATTCTTATCTCATTTTTTTAAACAAAAATTTTGTCTACACCGACTAGTTTGTGGTAGATGAAAAATGTGTAGAGAATGAAAAGATCAAGAGGCTATTGTTATGTTTTTAGATTTTTTCTATATTATTAATCCCATGGCTGAGCTACTTTGTGAACATCAGTGTTGTGCATTCTGATATATATTTCTGTACATAAACTGGACTATGAAATTCCAAGAGACATGGAGTGGAGCACTAAAAATAATATAGTATTGTAATTTGATAGGGGTGACTCATAACTAAGCTGAATAGAGTCCAAGCTAATATTATCGAGGACATGGATTAATATTGTTTTAAAAATAGTTTATAAGTAAAAATTTGTGTAACTTAATGTCATGCATGAGTACGAAGTCACTTTAATCATGGAGGTAGAAAGACATGTAAACCATGTTAATGTATTTATGTACTTGCCTTGTTTTTTCTTTTTTAAATAAATTATGACATGGATTAAAAGAATTGACTAAAAAGAAAGAATGGAATAAGCACTTGCCTTTTTTAGAGAAGACTCAAAGTTTGGAAGATCACCACCACCAATTCGGATCTCCTTCCTCTTCCCCCCCCCCCCCCCCCCCCCCCCTCTTTTCTTTTTTTCTTTTTTTTTTTTTTCCTTTTTGTTTCCTTTTTCCCTTCTCCCCTTCTTTCTGTTTTCTTTTACGGTGTTCATTTTTTTTTTCTTCCTGCTATTTCTTTTTTTAACATGAACAAGTTTTGGGAAGAAGACATAAGTTGTTAGTTAGTTAGATGATAGAATTTAAATATGTAGAATGAGATGGTTGTTGATTAAGATGAATTAATAAAGCTTGGATTTTGATTAAATTTATTAATATAGTTTGGATTTTAAAAACTCTTATCTATTTTATTTTATCTTTGAAATTTTTTAAGATAATGAACTAAATAAAAACAACAAAATAGTTTAAATTGGTTAATCTCCAAAATAATTACTATATTATTTACTTCAGCAACAATAGAAATTTAAAAGTTAATTTTTAGATAGTGTAGATTTGGGGTGTTACAATCTACCCACCTTAAAAGAAATTTCATCCTAGAAATTTAATTCAAAGGTGAGACAACTTTATAGGTGTCAATTAGAAAAGATGTATTATTGAGAATGGTCCATGGTCCACAGTTTTCGGTGTGCACTCTAATATCAAATAGCAAAGAGAAAAAGATAGGTCAATTGTAAGAGAACAAAAACACATTGAATTTCTGGATAGGTAAAGAGACAATTTAGTAACAGGTGGAATAATTTTTTTTGGAATGACTATATATGATAGGGATAAAATAAGTGGACATGTGTATATGTGTATATATAGCAGTAATACTAAATAAAGACCCTAGGTAGGGGTCAAAGTCGAACCTGGGCTCTGATACCAACTCTAATGCCCCGCATCCCATGATACGGGCAGCGCTTGGTGATGTATTGCAAGCGAATACGCTAAGCCTAAAAACACATGAATACAAACGTGTACAACTGCCATAAATACATACACATACACGATGAGAGATCAGCATGGAATTACAACAATGAATTTTTTCCAACGAATAATGATCTAAACACATTTATAGGAAGACAAAAGAGAATTCTTATTACATAATAATAAAGTTTAAGTTTAAACAAGGATGAACAATAAAGTTTGTAAGAACAACAAATACTAGAAAGAGTCTCTCTCATGACCCTCTTGTAGCAAACATACCTATTGAGAATCTACTAACTCCTTGAAATATAGCTCCAGCTAAGATGAATCTTTCCTCTTGATAACCTACAAATTAGTATCTAGGCATACTAAACAAGGATCATTAGAACAACCTAGGAAGAACTGCAAGAGATGAAATAATAATACATAGGCATGCTATGTGTATATATAAATAAAATATGAAACAAAATGAAATAGCAAAATTATTATAGTATCACAAAGATCTAAATCTTGAAAAAATGTGAAACATGAATTTAAATTATATTTGTCTTGGGAAGAATAATAAATCAACTAGTAGTAGTGAAAATATATCATGACTAGTGTTGGAATTTAACATGACGATAAAAAATTATATGAAACTATAAAATCCTTAATATATTAAAAAATATAAATCTTGAGGAAGTTATAAAACATGAGTTAAATTATACCTGTCTTGAGGATAATAATGGTTAATAGGTGCATTTATATGTACACATGTTATGAATTACATCATAGCAAATATAAAAGAAAAGATAAATAAGCATGCATATAAAAAATGATATATCATGTTATGTTCATTGTGAATTTATTTTGAACTGTCACAAAAAGTGTGCCACATGTTTTACGAGTATCCCGTGCATCTCAGAGACCACAATCATGATTCATGGTACTAATGGACATGAACACTGATGAGCATAAGCTCCAAGCGCGTAGCCATATACAATGATAATGATCCAGTAATCGTCCGAAATCTCTATAATTAGGTTCCTAAGTTTGGATGTACAACCACAAGAATATAAACCTCCTAAAACATATGTACAATTCCTTTTTCAAGTTCTCCCTTACCCCCATGAATTTATTCTCATGTTTTAAAATGAATATATAATATACATTATATTTAGTCTTAACTATGATAAAGTCAACAAGTCATATATGTATTAAATAAAATGTACATATAAATGTTACTTATAACTATACTGTATGTGTGGATATTGAATAGTGGCTTGTTGCAAGACTTTCAAGGACCAATTAAAAGCATTATTTAATTAAGATCTAGAAATAATTAAAAAGTAAGAAAATAGTGACATAAGAAAATATAAACTTATAAATATAAAGGGTAGGGGTTTAGTATTCCCAATGCAGCTGAAAATATCAATTATTGCAAGAAAGGCATTATCATAACTTAATTTATTTCATTGAGAATGAAATTAAAAGCTTTTCAAAATAAATTAAAATGTGTTATTTACATGCAAACTAGAAATTTTGGTTTTCATCTTATATGAAAATATGGTGGAAAACTGGACTTAAATCCACCTCATTATCCTTCTAGATTTCCTCAAGATGTAAGGAAGTGGAAAACAACCAAGGGCTCACGAACAATTTTATGGTTATGATAATATTTGTGTGACAAAAGCAAGAATACAAAATAATGCAAAACTGTCATAATAATTAAGAAAACTTTACCAAAAAAATCAATAGATAAAGCATACCAGCTAGTAACATTCAGGAAAACAAGAAAATAATAAAGGTAAAAATTAGAAGTTATTTTTGCGAACTATATACTTCAACATGGAGGTCTATTGTCTGTTATTTTATATATAAAATAAAATACATAATATAGAATAGATCTTCTTTAGAATATCCTTCAAGTTTCTGGTAGACCAAAACCGTGTAGAGAATGAAAAGATCAAGAGGCTATTGTTACGTTTTAGATTTTTCTTTATTATTATTCCCATGGTCGAGTTACTTAGTGAACATCAATTTTGTGCATTTTGATATATATCTCTATACATAAACTAGAATATGTAATTCCAAAAGACATGGAGTGGAGCATTAAAAATAATAGCATTGTAATTTGATAGAGGTGACTCACAACTAAGCTAAATAGGGTCCAAACTAACATTATCGAGGATATGGATTAATATACTTTTAACAATAGTTTATAAGTAAAATTTCGTGTAACTTAATGTCATGCCTAAGTCACTTTAATCGTGGAGTAGAAAGATATGTCATCCATGTTAATGTATTAATGTCCTTGTTTTTTTTTTCTTTTTTAAATAATTCTGATATGGATTAAAAGAAAAGAATAAAAGGAAAGAATAGAATAAGCACTTGCCTTTTTTAGGGAAGACTCAAATTTTGGAAGACAACCACCGCCAACAATTTGGATCTCCTCTCTCTCTCTGTCTCTCTTCTCATTTTTTTTCTTTTTTTTTCCCTTCTTGTTTCCTTCCTCTTTCCTTTCCTTTTTCTGTTTTCTTTTTACGGTGTTCTTTTTCTTTTTTTCTTCTTGTTTTTTCTTTTTTTAATGTGAATGAATTTTGAGGAGAAGAGATAAATTATTAGTTAGTTAGCAGGATATAATTTAGATATTTAGAATGAGATGGTTATTGGTTAAGATTAATTAATATTGTTTGGATTTTGATAAGATTAATTAATATAGTTTGGATTTTAAAAACCCTTATCTATTTTTATTTTATCTTTGGAATTATTTAAGATAATAAACTAAATAAAATTATAAAATATTTTAAATTGGTTAATTTCCAAGATAATCACTATATTATTTATTTTAGAAAGACAAAAATTTAAAGTTAAATTTCAAATAGTGTAGGATAGGGGTGTTACAATCTATCCACCTTAAAAAAAAAAAAAATTTATCCTCAAAATTTAATTCAAAGGCAAGAGAACTTTATTGGTGTCAATTAGAAAAGATATTTTATAGAGAATGATCCACAATTTTTGTTGCGCACTCTGATATCAAATAGCAAAGAGAAAATGAAAGGTCAATTGTAAGAGAACAAAAACATTATGAATTTCTAGATAGGTAAAGAGACAATTTAGTAACGGATGGAATAATATTTTTTGTGAATAACTAGATATTTTTTGTGAATAACTAGATATGATAGGTACAAAATAAGTAGACATGTGTACATATGTATATATGATAGTAATCCTAAATAGAGACCCTAAGCAAAGGCCAAAGTCGAATTTGGGCTCTGATATTAACTGTAATGCCCCATATTCCAAGATATGGGTAGTGTTCGACAATGTATTATAAACGAATACGCCAAGCTTATAAAATATGAATACAAATATATACAATTGCCACAAATACTACATATATACAATAAGAAAGCAACATGAAATTGCAATAATGAATTTATTCCAACGAATAATGATCAAAACAATATATAGGAAGATCAAGAGAATTCTTATTTAAAAAATTTAAGATTGAATGAGGAAAAATAATAAAGTTTCTAAAAACAACAAATACAAGAAAGAGTCTCTCTCATGGCTCTCTTGCAGCAAATATACCTATTAAGATTCTACTAACTCCTTAAAATATGACTTCAGTTGTGGTTAATCTTCCCTACTCGATGACCTACAAATTAGTATCTGGGCCAAACTAGGGTCATTAGAATGACTTAGCAAGTACTACAAGAGAAGAAATAATAGTACACATGCACACTATGTGTATATATAAATAAAATATGAAACTAAATTAAAGAGTAAAATCATGATAGTATCACAAAAATCTAAATCTTGAAAGAATCTAAAATATGAATTTAAATTATATTTGACTTGGAGAGAATATTAAATCAACTAGTAGTAGTTAAAATATATCTTGAATGTTGTTGGAATTTAACATGATGGTAAAGAGTTATATGAGACTATAAAATTATGAATATATTATAAAATATAAATCTTGAGGAAGTTATAAAATTACACTTATCTTGAGAATGATAATAGTCAATGGGTGTATTTATATATATACGTGTTATGAATGATATTTAACAAATATAAAAAAAAAATAAGCATGCATATAAAACATGATATATCATATTATGTTTATTAAAATTTTATTTGGAACTGTGAGAAGTAGTGTGCCACATATTTTGTGAGTATCCCGTGCATACTAGGGACTACAACCATAATTTTTGGTACTACTCCAGAACGTCCCACTAGATACTAATGAACATGAATACTGATACGCCTAAGCTCCAAGAGCACAATACTATAAAATGATGGTGATACAGTAATTACCCGGAACCTCCATGTTCAGGTCCTAAGTTTGACTATACAACCTCAAGAATATAGACCTCCTAAAACATGTATACAGTTCCTTATTCAAGTCCCCACTTAACCCCATGAATTTTTTTTTCGTGTTTTAAAATGAATATATACTATACATTATATTTAGTCTTAACTATGATCAAGTCAACAAGTCACATATGTATTAAATAAAATATTATATATAAATGCTACTTATAACTATACTGTATGTGTGGATATTGAAGAGTGACTTGCTACAAGACTTTCAAGGACCAATCAAAAGAATTTTTTAAATTAAGATTTAGAAATAATTAAAAAGTAAGAAAGCAGTGACATAAGAGAAAATATAAACTTATAAATAAAATGGTTATTGCCAATGTAGGTGAAAATAACAATTATTGCAAGAAATACATTAGCATGACTTAATTTATTTTATAGAAAATGAAATTAAAAGCTTTCTAAAATAAAGTAAAGCATGTTATTTACATGCAAAACTAGAAATTTTGGTTTTCATCCTATATGAAAACACGGTGAACAACTGGACTTTACACCCACATTTTTATCTTCATAGATTTCCTCAAGATGTAGGAAAGTGGAAAACAACTAAAGGCTCATGAACAATTTTATAGTTATGATAATATTTGTGTCACAAAAGCAATAATACAAAATAATGTAAAATTTTCATAATAATTTAATAAACTCTACCAAAAAAAATCAATAGATATATACTAAAAAAGCATACCAATTAGTAACTTCCAGGGAAACAAGAAAATAATAAAGAAAAAACTTAGAAGTTACTTTTGGTAGTATATACTTCAACATGGAGGTCTATTATCTATTATTTTATGTCTAAAATAAAATACATAATATACAATAAATTTTCTTTACAATATCATACTAGTTTCTGGTAGACCAAAAATGTGTAGAGAATGAAAAGATCAAGAGGTTATTGTTATGTTTTTAGATTTCTCTTTATTATTATTCCCATGGCCAAGCTACTTTCAAAACATTGGTGTTGATATATATATATATATATATATATATATATATATATATATATATATATATATATATATATATATGTACATAAAATGGAATATGTAATTCTAAAAAACACGGAGTGGAGCACTAAAAATAATATAGTATTGTAATTTGAAAGAGGTGACACATAACTAAGTTGAATAGGGTCCAAGGTAACACTATCGAGGACATGGATTAATATAGTTTTAGTAATAAATTATTTGTAAAAATGAGTAACTTAATGTCATGCATGAGTACTATGTCACATTAATCATGGTGGTAGAAAGGCATGTCATCCATGTTAATGTATCATTGTACTCGTCCTGTTTTTTTTTTTCTTTTTTAAAATAAATAATGACATGGATTAAAAGAAAAGAATAATAGGAAAGAATGGAATAAGCACTTGCCTTTTTTAGAGAAGACTCAAAGTTTGGAAGACCACCACCACCAACAATTTGGACCTCCCCTCTCTCTCTCTCTTCTTCTTCTTCTTCTTCTTCTCTTTTCGATTTTTTCTCTTTTTTTCTCCTCGTTCCCTTTCTCTCTTCTCCCCTTTTTTCATGTTTTCTTTTTACAGTGCTCTTTTTCCCCCGTTTCTGCTATTACCTTTTTTTAATGTGAGAAAAATGTGGGGAGAAGAGGTAAGTTGTTAGTTTGTAAGCAGGATAGAGTTTAGATATTTAGAATTTGATGGTTATCGGTTAAAATTAATTAATATAGTTTGGATTTTGATATGATTAATTAACATAGTTTGGATTTTAAAAACTCTTATATATTCATACTTTATCTTTGAAATTATTTAAGATAATAAACTAAATAAAGATATTAAAATAATGTAAGTTAGTTAATGATAAGAGTCATATATTGCAGATTTATAGCCTTCATATTATCTTTTTTTGTATATAAATAATGCTACTTGGATATTTTTACTGTGTTTTTTAGGTAAAACCTATTCCTACAAGGAGATGGTATAAATTCAGCGACATATTAGGAAACAAATTCAAAAAAGAGCTAAAAGAGGATAAAACTATAAGAAGACGAAGCCAAAGGAAATCAAAGTCAAATACAATAAGGTAGAGGTGAAGAACAAGGCTAGAGCTTCATGCAATAGCCACCATTTGGTGGCAATGTCTGGTTTGAAAATGTTGGGATTTTTATAGGGGCTTCGTTGTAATTTGTTAGCTATTCAGTTGTAATCAAAATATGGTTTGGCACTCTAAGGCCTATATATTGGCCGTATTTTTATAAATTAGGGTTTTTTAATGTAATTTTGAGATACTTTTGATTAAATAAATATTTGAATTTTGCCGAAGGGGTGACGACAGCCCTATCGAACTCCAGAGGTATTTCCATTCCTGTTCAGTGCTTTCTAGTGAGTATAAATATTTTATTCGGTTTTTAGATAGATTTAATAGCTTTCTAGTTTAGATCTTTAATCGCTTTCATAGAAAAAAATAGGATTTTTAATTATTAACATGAGTAGCTAACTTAATTTAGCTCTAGGATCTAGATGAAACTAGGAATTAACTATGTAATTACTTTTTATTTTTCATTTCTAAAATAAAATAATAAATACATGATTTTTCTAATGAAAAGATTAAAATACAATAACTCATAGATTAATACTTTAATAGGTTATACTTAAGTTTCTTGATAGCCTATACTTAGTTAAGTTTTGGAGTTGCCAATTTTCATTTTTTTTCATAGAATTATCTAATGATTTAGTTTATTTTTTATTAAAAGTAGTATCTTTGATGAGTTATAGTTGAACGACACTTGATAGCTCATACTTAGAATATTTTAGATAAAGATTAAAATTAAAAGATAAGTTTTTATGATAGGAAGAAGATAATTAAAGTAATATTTGGTTGTGAACTTGTAAATTCTATATCCTAGGCTAATTAAAATAACTACGAACATCAACTTATAACCCATAATTAGCTTGTTAGAATAATATGATTAGTAAGATAGCAAAACACATTAGATCCTCATAGGAACAACATGTTTGTACTACAACTGATACTGTGCACTTGCAGTAGATGTATCACATCAAGTTTTAGATGCCGTTCTCAGGGATCGATGGTGTTTTCTCGCTTTTTCTAACGTTTTATGGGTTAATAGTGTGTGTTGAGTGTGCAGGGACCAGGAAGTGCAGATATAGGAAGGCAAAAGGGATTAGAAGAGATTTAGAGTTGCGTAGTAGAAACCAGAGAGACAATCTCGCTTGTTCTGCCGCTAATTAGTGGCAAGAACCGCTAAATAGCAACAACTCAGGTGATTTCTTCACCCATTTCTGGTTCTTTTAAAACAATAAAAAAAATACAAAATATAATAAAATAATTAAAACAATAGAAATAGTAAGACACCACATCATTCTTTGATCATATTTCTTCCACCATTTTATCTCACCACACCCTACTTTTTACATTAGTCTAGGAAACTCGCGTATCTATTCACGGTCATTGGTTCATGCAACATTGGATCCATGATCAATTTGGTCGACTTATGAGATCAAATTTGTTCATGGGAGACAAGATAGACCAACTGATCCTGATCCTTCGGATCAATGTTATCTATTGCGCACATCACTACCGTCATGTATCAAACTTCCACACGAAACAGGTAATCACTATGAACTAAAACCGTAGTACATCAGCATGCTTCCTAAGTTTATTGGCATTATCCTCTGACAAGTATTGCAGTTTAATTATCACGCACACTTCCTGAAATTTACTGATAAAGAGATATGTATCCTCAGAGGACGAAATTAAGCTCCAATTCATTCCATTCGCTCTCAAGGATAATACTAAGAAGTGGTTATACAGTATTCTTACTAATTCAATCATTACTAAGGATGAATTTATTACAGTTTTTCTCAAGAAAGATTATCCCATGTACAAGACGATACAAATTCAAAATCAAATTAATTAATTCTGTCAAGTACCAGGAGAACCTTCCTGAAAATACTTGGAATGGTTCAAAAATTTGTTAGCTCAATGCCCTCACCATGCGATATAAAAGTGGCGGTTGTGTCAAATTGTGTACGAAAAACTCGATTACACATCCAAAACTCTTCTTGAGTTTGTGTGTTAGGGGAGTTTATGAGAAATAATGAGAATGAAAGATGGGACTTTCTTGAGTATCTATTATGGAAAATTATGTAGTGGGAGAGTCCCGCTGAGAAATCCAATGCATCAAGTTCTATACATAAGGGTGAGATCCATAGCATCGACAGCTTGATAGCTGCCAAAACTAAGATTGTAGGCCTTATGAGAAGAATTTTGGCATTGGAGACTCCTGGCGCTCTACCGGTGGGTTAAGTCAATCAATTACAAGCTTCCACATGCTTCAATTGCGGACTCCAAATTACGTTATGGAGGAGTGTCTACTGTATTATGGAGGAGTGTCTACTGTTAGTGAATCTCATAGGTCTGACACTTGAGCAGGCGAACACCTTAATCTAAGACCCATGAATAATCCATACGCTCCTATATACAATCCTAATTAGCCCAAATCTCTCATGGGGTTAAAGGCATTATTAGGGAACCCCCAACCCTATTATGCAGCCTCTACCCAATGGCTAGTTCCCAAGTCCAAATGTGGGTGCCTATCAACACTCAAATGCTTCAAATCACGAGAACATCTAGAGTAGACAACCTACACACAAACAATCACAACAAGGGTCTAATAACGATCAAGGAAAGTGACTCCAGTCACTTGAGAAAAACATTGAAAATCTTCTCAAATCTTCGTCCAACCTTGACACACATATCCAAAATCTTATGTAAGTGTCAACTGATTTTATTTAAAGAACAGATCAGCACTTGCTCGTGAAACTATCAGACTATTAAGAACTTAGAGCAGCAGGTTGGACAATTAGCAAGTCAAGTGAGTGAATGTGACAAGGATACTTTCCCAAGTCAACCCTTAACAAACCCTAATGCCAGTTCCTCTAACTTCAATCAGTCGCATGTCAACCAAGTTAATGTCATTCACACACTTTGCTCTGGAAGGTTGATTGATAATCATGTAACCATGCCACTTGATTCCACTCCGGTGCACAAGAGGCTACACCCCCTGATTCCATGATTCCATCGTCACCCCATACTTCACCATCATCATCACAATCATCCCACAATCCACCTACTAGCACAACAGAGGAGTCTAACCCCTCTGAATTTGATCCTCTTATTGATTATATAAATAAACCGAAGGCTCCCTATCCAAATCAACTAAAGAAAAATTCTCTTCAGGTTGAGCACATCCTTGAGTTATTCAAGCAAGTTGAGGTCAATGTTCCTCTTCTCGATGCAATCAAACTAGTACCTACTTACGCAAAATTCTTAAATGATTTATGCATGAAGAAGAGAATTACAAATGTTCTAAAGAGAGTCTTCCTAACTGCTAACATCTCTAGTATCTTTTTTTAGTCAGTACCTATAAAGTACAAAGACCCTAGAAGTCTTACTGTCTCCTGCACCATAGAAAGTACAGTGATTGAAAGGGCCCTAGTATATTTAGGAGCAAGTGTCAACTTGCATCCTTATTTAGTGTACCAGTAGTTAGGATTGAGAGCATTGAGACTTACAAGTGTTACATTACAACTAACCAATAGGTCTGTGAAGAAGCCTATGGGAGATATTGAGAACGTTTTGATTAAGATTGGGGAGTTTATATTCCTAGTCAATTTCATAATTCTCGGGACTCAAGCTGTGGTGGATCCACAGTGCTAGATCCCATTTATTTTGGGACGTTCACTCCTGGCCACTTCTAATGCTATTATTAACTGTCAAAGTGGATTGATAGGACTTTCCTTTTGAAATATGACACTTGACTTGAACATATCCAACTTAGGGCATCAACCAAGTCATCCACATGATGAGCCTATAGAGGTAAATATGATCCAAGGATTATCTAGTGAGCACCAAGAGGAGGAATTCTTTGATGAGTTAGATGGTTTAGTTGATGAGAGCTTATTCTAAGATATGCACGATGAGTCATTTAATTATGTGTTTCCACTCGATGGAAACTTCCACCTGAGCCATTGATAACTGAACCATGAGTTGAGTTATGACCATCTATTGAGTGTCCACCTGAGCTTAAGATGAAGACCCTTTCAAGACATTTCAAGTACGCTTTCTTGGGTGAACACGACACACTACCAGTCATTATCTTTGTAGATTTGATTGAAGCTCAGGAGGAAGCACTCATATCAATATTGAAAGTATATAGGGAAGTTATAGGCTGGAGTATGTTCGATATAAAGGGGATTAGTCCATCTATAGTGCAACTTAGAATTAATTTACTAGATAATGTAGACCTACAAGAGATCCTCAGTGCAAGTCAAATCCAGTAATTAAAGAACTTGTGATGAAAAATATTCTTAAGTGCCTTGACAATCAGATCATCTATCCTATCTTTGATAGTGCTTGGGTGAACTCAGTTCAAGTAGTGCCTAAAATTTCCGGAATTACTAAAGTCAAGAATAATCCAAATGAGCTTATCCTGACGCTCATGCAAGTGGGACAGCGAGCCAGTATCAATTATAGAAAGCTGAATGTTGCAACTAAGAAGGACCACTTTTCCTTACTTTTTATTAATCAGATGTTGGAATGGTTAGCCTAACATGAGTTCTATTATTTTTAAAATGGATACTCTAGTCATAAACAAATTCCCATGGCTCTAGAAGATTAGAAAAAGACCACGTTCACATGTCTATTTGGCTCCTTAGTATATAGATGCATGCTCTTTGCATTATAAAATGCGCCTGCCATATTCCAAAGGTGTATAGTGAGTATTTTCTCTAACATGGTTGAATGATTTCTCAAAATCTTCATGGATGACTTCTCCATCTTCAGAGATTCATTCCGTGAGAGTTTTCATCACTTAAAATTAGTTCTCATGTGCTGTCACGAGAAATACTTGACACTTAATTGGGAAAATATCATTTTATGGTCAAAAATGACATAGTGTTAGGGCATATTATCTAGAAGAATGATATCGAGGTTGACAAAGCCTAGGTGGATCTCATCATGATTCTTTCACCTCTTCGATTAGTGAAAGATATATGATCCTTTATTGACCAAGCTAGATTCTATAGAAGATTTATCAAAAACTTTAGCAAAATTGCTAGGCATTTGACACATCTACTGGTCAAGGATGTGCCTTTTAATTTCACACCCGATTATCTTAGAGCATTTGAGCAGCTCAAGAAGGTGCTTACTACCACTCCTATCATTCATGCACCAGACTGGAGTCTGCCCTTTGAGTTTATGTGTGGTGCATCATATTATGCTATCGGTGCCATCCCTGGACAACGTATTAATAAGCAGCCATGTGATTTACTATGTAAATAGGACACTTAATAATGCCCAGTTGAACTACTCTACCATAGAAGAATAGTTTTTGGCAGTCATCTTTGCACTTAAAAAGTTTCGTTCCTACTTGATTGGATCACGGATTGTAGTATACACTGATCATGCTATTTTGAAATATCTGTTGACAAAGAAAGATACAAAAACAAAGCACAATCGATAGATCCTCTTGTTATACGAGTTTGATTTTGAGATTTTAGACAAGAAAGGTATTGATAATGTAGTAGTTGATCACTTGTCTCGCCTGCCCAATGCTCCAACTAATTCTTATCCTATTGTTTGCCATAAAGTTGTAAATTTCTTTATTGAAAACTTCTCAATGAAAGGATTACAATTGGAATAGTTTTCTGTCTACAGAAGATGAGGAAAGTCTAATATCCTCTTTGTTTAAACTGGGTTCAATGGTAGTTGTGGAGAATGATCTTGCTCTCCATGGACACTCTGAATAAATTTTTTTAGTTGGCAAGATTTTCAATAGCTCTTGATAACACCAACACTCAAGTAAAAATGATTCCTTTTTAATAGTGATCTCCAGATGCCCTTTTCAACTTGAATTTCTACTATTTATAGGGTCTAGAGACTTTTGAGTTGATGTAACTGTCCAACTGATAGCCTCCATGATTTGAAAATTAATTTTTTACCTTTTGATCTCTAGAATTTATTTTTGGTGGCTTGCATTGATGGTCATGGCTTGCAAGGTATACTTGGACCCACATTTTAGTGCTGCTAGAGATGGTTTTCGCTCCTTAAAGTCCTAAAGTAGAAACGTGATCCTCCGGAGTTCGCGTGTTGATTGTGTTTAGAAAAGAAAAAGTCAAATGCGGATCTCTCTATAGTTGATGATCCATGTTTTAATCTCTTAACTGTACATTTAAATTCTATGGTCTTTTTTGTGGGCCCTGATATGATCTTACGTTCGAGTTCAATTTTAAGTATAATGCGACCTTGTGGTGGTCCGTTTCTATTAGTTTAATCCGTGGATCTCTATTGACTGAGATTCATATCTTAGCCTTATTCATGGATCTATATGGATTTAGATCCGCATTTTGGATATTTTGAGAAATGAAATGCGACTTTGTGAGAGTTGCATTTTAGCTCTTTCTAACTTCTATTTGCGGATCTCTCTTATGATAGATGATCCACATATTATCTATTATTAAATTTTTTTCTCTTTTTTTTCTCTTCTCTTTTTTTTTTTCTTTTCTTTTCTCCAAAAATTTCACCAACGAAACCCTCTCCAAAATTTTCAAAATTCTATGGTTTTAAAAGTGTTTTGGAATACTTTGGATAAATTGATAATTGCAAAACTCGACATTGATAGTGTGGAACTATGCTTGAAAATCGCGATCCTGCATCAAAGCCATGATTTTGCTTTTGAAAGGAAAAACATGATTCTATATTAGAATCACATATCCGCAATTGAGAAGGAACATGCGACTCTATATTAGAACCGTAGATTTGTGCTTCATGCGGTATATCCAGAGCATTGCCGCCTTTTCTGGCATAGAGATCGAAATGTCCTCTGTGCTCATTAATGAAAAGATCCTTATGAGATTTGGGACAAAGATCTAGGCTATCAAATCATTTGAGTGAAGATAAAGTACTCTAACCCTTTCTAAAATAATTTGAACTCCTGAGTTTTCTTTGCCTCCAACAATTTTAAGGTCCTTTTTCTTCAAGCTCTTTCAAACTTTTCATCTTCAAATTTCTCCAAACCCTTTTTCTTTGGATTTCTTCTACAATTTTCTTAAAATCTTAAAGAAGATGACGAAAAGGCTTCAACTTCTAGTCAAGCCAGCAGTAGTTCTCAAAATTCTCAAGCCGCTTCTGGCTCTTCTGCTATAGTAGTTTGGGAGGAAACTGATTCTCAAGCCGCTTCTGGCTCTATAGTAGTTTGGGAGTAACATATGATTGGGGGAGAGTTTGTGGCTCTATAGTAGTTCAGGAGGAACATTTGAATGGAGGTGATTTTCTCATTTTAATCTCCATAGCATATATGCAATCCATATCTTGGACTCAAGAGATAATCTTCTTCTCATAACTTTGTTTTAAATCTTTCTTTTCTCTTAATGCAGTGAATTATGCTTTAAACCCTCCTTCAAAGAATCATTACTTCATCCATGTAGGTGGATATGATGGTGAAAAGCAATTTACGCTCCATAGAGATTTTCCATCTTGCATAGCATCTAATGGTCAAGAGGGGAAGACCAAAATCTTGACTCCTCGTTCCCCCTTGAGGGAAATTATAACAACTGTTCCCTTTGAGGGAAAGAATAGAAAATTGATGAATAAGCCTTGCCTCCAGTTTAGTGATAAGGTACTAATCCCTTACGATTGTTTAGATGATAAGGACTACATGTGGCTCCGTCAAATAAAAAGTCGCAACTTGTTTCATCCGAATATGGAGAGATCCTGTCATTTCCTGTATCTTCAACCCCTTTCTGTCCCTACAACCATGGATTGGCATTTAGATAAAGCGCAAGATGGTGTTTTGTTGGGTGGATTTAAAGCACATGGTGCATTTCATCGTTCCACTGGAAAACATGTGTAACCCTGGGTTCCTTAAGAAAGGCTGCCCTTTAAGCGAGACTCGGCTTATTCCTCAAACCTTTTTACACCATTTTACTAATGCCAAGGGAGAATTTTTGGTTCAAGACTTTCACCCAGTTGCGTGGATTCATTCTTTTCGAAGGGCAAATGGGCAGCATTGACTGGTCATTTCTTGAAGACTTTGAAGAATATTTGAAAAACATAGATCTCTACCGTGCTATAAGGGAAGTTCAACTTGTAATTCCTCCCAGTCGATTCTATTTCTTTTGCATATTGGAGTTGTATAATCCTAACACCTGTACCTTCTTCACACCTTGTGGAGAACTAGGACTTGCTCTTCATAAGATGTATGAGATTTCAGAATTTCTTAAAGGAGAAATTCTTCATGAAGAATATGTTCTCACTGGAGAAGAACTCCAATTGCTAAAAGCTCAATATCCTACAATTTATGAAACCTATTGGGAATTGCTTTGTCACTATCACATCTGCGCTCACATATCTGGTGTTCGACAGCATAGTATAAAGCAAAAGAAGTGGCTACAATATCTTCTTCCAAATTTTGTGGTAGATAATTCTAATTTTACTCATCTCCGCACAACTTCTGAGCAGGAGATTGAAGATAGGATTGCCCATTTTGGGACAAATACCTATATTGCTAAATCATATAAGGATGTCTTCAAGGTCGGGACGTCCTTTTGAAGTTTTCATTACCAGGCCCAACAGCCTTATCAGATTCTGCCTTATTGGTGAGTTTCTTGATACTATGGCTAAAACATTGCATGGTTCCATCAGCGCAACAAAAGGCTTTATCAGTTAGCATGGTATACTGGGCAATATTGCTAGCATACGACCGTCTTCTTAGTTTATTACCGACGATGGTTTACGGCATTCAAAGTGGATTAAGAGTATTGACTGATAAATTTTGTAAAGTCAATGAAGTCTTTGATGATGATGGAAACCCAAGGATCAAGCCCACAAACCCACGAGTAGAGCTTCCATAAACATATTTGATAGCTTGGATGGTTTTGCATGGATGGTTTTGCACTACCCTTATTTGATGAGTCCCATTCACCCTCAAACCCACTTTAATTCATCCAAAGTCCAACATTATGAGAGATCACAATAGAATGGGCGTTATATGGCTGCAATTTGAAGATAGGTTCAATATCATGCTAAATATAAGCTATACAAGTGTTTTACCTATTTCCAAATGCCGATTATGGTGAGGAATTCACGGACTCAATTGGTACTAATAATTTCACCACTTTATCTCCTAGATGCTTTTGGTGGTTGATAAGCATACGTCCAAGGCACTTGGTTCTCCATTTAGGGAATACTTATTATATTGAGCCTTATTACCCTAATTGTTTCTCTCGATAATTTGGATACAATAAATTATATATCGGGAATCCAAACAGAGACATCAAATTTGTGGAGAATTTATTTGAAGGAGCCAGTGTTTGGTACCATTTTATATCTGGTGGTATGAATGCTAGATTTAATCTGCCTTTGAAAACTCCAAATTTATACATGTCTTTTAGTTTTTGTAACTTGTATTATGCTGTTCATTCTATGCCTCATAACTTTGATGTAAATAATACCAGTTTGAGGGATATTAAAGCATGGTATTCTCAAAAGAGAGAACCAGACAACACTAGAGTCTCTGGAATAGATGAATTTGGTCAAGAATACGACTTTGAGGAATATGATTCAAGGGATGAAAGAGACACTGCTATGATTCCAATGGATTGGCTTGTATCTCCAACTATTCCAGTTTCTCCTCCTCCTATGGCAAAAGGATCATCTTCTAAGTTAGGTTCTTCTTCTCATAAGACTACTTCTAAGCAGAAAAGGTCAAAGCGGTCCTGCGACTAGTCAATCATCCTAGAAGCTGTTTTAGCTGAAGCTGGTGTAGCAATTCTCAGTTCAACCTTCGAAGCCACTGAAGAGGACCAAGAAGAAGAAGATGAATTGAGGTTGCTTCTCCATTCATCTAAGAAGCGTTGTAGTAAAGGGCCTATTTTTAGGATTGAGGAGGGTACTCAAATAACATCTGAATTTCCTAGTGACTCAATCATAGAGGCTCCCTCTACCGTACCGGCAGTTGAGCCTTCATCTACCACTAAGCCGCTTTTAGAAGAACCAATTCAACCTATCCCAAAGGATTTTGCAACTCCTACTCCTCCAGTAATCTAAATTGCTGATAGTGATGAAGTGCAAACTGTTGCAGAGATCTGCACATCAGGCTCTTCCTCAATGGCGGTGCCTACAGATCATCAACCCACAGAGACTAATCAAACCCGTAAGTTTTTTGATGGAATACAAATTTTGGTTTCTTTTGTCAAATCCCCAACTTTGGGGGTTTAAGTTTCATTTTTTGATTTTTTTTTTTTTTTAGGAAATTTTGGTGATCCAAATGATGATGATGATGATGTTGAAAGCAATGATATTGGTTCTTCTACTCCTCCGTCAAATCACAACAAATATACTTTTCTAACGACAGAAGAGAGAGCTGAGATATATGGGCCTGATGAATCAAGTGTCCAGCCTCAAGGTTTCACCAAAACTTCAGTTATTTTTACCATCATTCCTTTTTTTTATTTAATCATCTCTTCTTCTTTCAGAAATGCTCCCTTCTACCCCAACTTCGGAGTATGTGCTTGAAGTTGTAGCTTCTTCTACTGAAGTTGAAGTTCCAACTAAGCCTGTATCAGGAGTTTCTCCTATTACTGATGTATTTAGAGTGGTCGCTTCTTCTGTTGAGACTATTGCATCTGAAGTCATCTCCACTAATGAAGTTGTTGAAGTTATTGCTCCTGCTAAACTTGCTACAGCTACTGCTCTTCCTGAACTTGCTGAAGCTGTTGATGCTGCTGCTTCTGCTGAAGTTGCTGAAACTACTGCTCCTGCTAAAGTTGATGATGTTGTTGCTTCTTCTAGAGTTACTGAAGTTATTATTTCTTCAACTCAGGATACAACACAGATTGACTCATTTCTACACTTGTCCCTAACTGTCAAAATTGTTGAAGTCGTGTCTACTTCTATTGTCATTTCTGCTACACCTACCTCTTCCTCATTACTACCAACAAGCTATACAAAAGTTTATGCACTTGCTAATGATTTAATCCCGTATACTATTAAAGTCTTTTTTAATTTTCTGGACCATTGTATTGACAAGATTCTGAAATGGGGTTCTTTTATTTCAATTGCCTCTCTCCTTAATCTTTATGTGACTAGGATAGCAAGTGTTTGTGGGGAAGAAAAAGTAGCTCCATACAAACTTAAAGTAGCTCAACTTCAAAATCATGCTAATACTTTGTTGAAGATCCGCAATACAGATAAGTCAAAATGGTGAAGGCTACTTTTCAAAGATTGATGGAGGAATAGCTCAAACTCCAGGAAGAAATTCAGAGGAAAGTAGATACTTGTCAAGCTCGTGTTGATAAAAATCAGTCAACTAGCCAATCTTTATATTCTCAGATGGAGAGTGTTGCTGCAACTGTTAAGGGCCATGATCAAATCATTACAAGAACTCAGGAGACCGTTGCTAAATCTCAGGCTTATCTTGACATGATTGCCAAGGAGCGCAAGGAGACAATGGAGAACCTCACTGACTTATGTAGGTAGTGTGACAATGTGAATAAAGCTCTCTGGACTGATCAAGCAGAATTGGAGGCTTCGAAGTCTAACTCAGTGAACAGTACAACTGCCAGTGAAGAAGAATTACGAAGACAGGCTACTATTCAGCCTTATGAAACTACTTATCTAGAGATGAGTGATGTAAAAGAAAAGATCAAGGCTCTCTTGGCTCATTAAATTGTAATGATTTCCTGATAATATTGTTCAAGGAGCTCTTGTAATTTTTAATTTTGATAATGAAAACTTGGATGAATCTCATAGATGTAATATTTTTCCTGATCTTGTCCAAGAAGCTTAAGAAATTTTGAATTTGATAATGAAAACTTGGAACAATTTTTATTTCTTATAAAATTGATGCTTTTGAGTTTAACTTTGTACCAACTTTGTGCATTTACTCTTAGATATGATTTTGCATTTAATTCCATGGGTCTGGGTATAAGTGAGACCCTGCGCTCAAATCTGCGGGTTCGCATATAAATGCAGCCATATGTTTAATCCATGGGTTTGCATATAAGCGCGACCCTGTGTTTAAATCTGTGGATTTGCATATAAATGCAATTCTGTGTTCAAATCCACATGTTTAGATAAAAATGAAGCATCGTCGCTTTAATTGCCTTTTGGTGCAAGGATCTAAGCATTGTATGCATTCATTAATGACAAGATCCTAATCGAAGATCTCAACCGAAGATCTCTATCTCTTTCTGTGCAGAGATCTAAGCATCCCATGTGACCATTATTAATAAAATCTCGGTGAGATTCGAGTCAAAGATCTCAACTAGAGATTTCACCTATAAAATCTCTTGGCTGGAGATCTTGATTTATGAAATTCTCTATCTAAAACACCAAGCCTTTCTTCAAAAAGCTATTCTAACTTAAGAATTTTCTCTGAGCTTTCTTCTTTTCTAGATTCCTCTGGGTTCTTCTTAGGTTGTTCTGACTTGAACTCTTCTTAGGGCTTTTTATGATGAAGAAATTTTCATCCCTTAGCCAACCTGTTAGCATTCAGGTTCTTCTAGCCAGTTCAGTCATGACTGCCTCAATTTCATTCTTCAACTTTTTCTTTGATTGATGTAATGAACTGGGATTGGTATGTAACAAGACTTCTAGATAATATGCCTTCTATAAATATTGGCAAATCTGTGACGTCAGGTTCGTTAAAAAAGGAATATCCCATTAAAAAGATCCTTATAACCGTGATCATTTTCTTTAACTATGGTAAGTTTTCTTATCACAATTAGAGATTGTCTATTTTCTTTTATATCTTTTGACCAAACTCTGGATTTATTGCAGGATATTACTCTCTAGAATTTCCAAAACAATGCCCATACTCGTCAGGTTCTTAACTTTTTCCAATATCATTGGAGAACCAGAAAGTCTCATGTGTTTTACATGAGATAAAAAAAATTTGGGTCTGTTGTATTGTTAACTTTTTGCCTCTCATCCTCCTTCATCGATGAGGTAAAGATGATAAATGGTTGTTGGCAGGTTTGTAACTTTAAAGTGCCCTTCACATTTCTCAATTTTAGCAGTTCCACACATTGTGCAGTGGGAACATGCATTGGGTACACCTAGCTTTGAACTAATGAAGTCACTAGCGATATTGATATTAACATGGCTGAGTGAGCAAACTTGGAAACTCTTAACCATTGGCAAGCATTGATTGCAGTGGTGGGCTGCAATCCAAACTTATTTGCACCCTATTAAAGATAATAGATGTCGACAAAAAGTTTCAATATTCTCTTGACTGAATGATCTATAATAATTTCCCTTCGCTGTATGATGCCAAGAAACTCTTTTAATATTGAATTGATAATGAATAAAGTTTTTTTTATAGAAATATCTTGTTTGTGGGAAAAAATTTATTGTTATTCATTCAGAGATAACTGTTAACTTGATGAATGATTTTGAAATTGATGATTAGAGGTAACAATTAACTTGATAATCATTGACTCTTCAAAATATTGTTCAGAGGTAATCATTAACTTGACAACATAGAGTCATTATTCAAATGCCCATATATATTTTGCCACAAATAAATAATTTTTTTAAACAGGATAGAAGTAACTGTTAGCTTTCCTGAACAAATTATAATCTCAGTTGTTCAGTGACTTTTAGTATGACAGCTTTTGAATTGCTAGAGGTAATTTTTAACTTAGCAGATTTGGATGAATGAAACATTTGTTTATCAAAGGTAATTTTTAACTTAGTAGATTTGGAGGAATAGAAATTTTTTTGCTATAGCTAATTTTTAACTTAGCAAATTTGGAAGAATAAAAAATTTGTTTACCACAGGTAATTTTTAACTTAGCAAATTTGGAAGAATGAAATTTTTCTGCCAGAGGCAATTTTTAACTTAGCAAATTTAGAGGAATGAAAATTTTGTTTGCTAGAGATAAATTTTAACTTAGAAAATTTGGAGGAATGAAAATTTTGTTTGCTAGAGGTAAATTTTAACTTAACAAATTTGGAACAATAAAAATTTTGTTTGCTAGAGGTAATTTTTAACCTAGCAAATTTGGAAGAATAATTTTTTTTTTTCTAAAACGTGACTTTATGATGATCCGTGCTTTTTTTTGAAGCTCCGTGCTTTTGACTGTCTTTTCTAGAGTTAGAATGTGATTTTGTGAAGATTCCCATTTTTAGCTATCTTCTTTAAGGTCAAATGTAACTCCGTAAGGGTCGAGTTTTGGACTCTTTTGGTTCAGAAATGTGGATTTTGGTAGAGAAAAACTTAGAATCTGTCAAAAATAAGATCTTAATATATCAAGTTCACAGAATTTTTAGCAAACCCTCAACTATAAACGGATTTGATTAGTTTTTACCAATCGTCATTTGCGTTGGGCTTGCCATGCTATTCCCTTCAACATGATGATTTTTCAAAGATTTCATTTAGGCTTAAATGCTTAACTTTCCTCTTCTCTAAACCCTAACAGGTTAGAGTAGTTCATTCTTTTTACCTCCAGTATGGTAGGATTGGTGAGAAACTTGTCCTCTTTCCATCATTGGACAGTTCATACTTTTTATCCCCAACATGGTAGGGTTGTTGAGGATTTTGCTTGGGCTTAGGCCAAACTTTACTATATCCTTAATCATAAAGACGTATGACTCATTTAGCGCTCATGTTGGTGTGGAGAGTTATGTGTTTGCAACGAGCTAGTATATCTTCATTCGATGTACTCCGTCGGGAAAGTTGATGAAGTAGCAGAGTGCCAAATATTTGTTGCGCCATGCTAAATATTGGTATAAATGAACTCCTTCTTGTAGATGAGCTCCATTTGATTGGTGGACAAATTAGTCCTGTTTTAGAGATAATAGTGTCAATAATTTGACACATTCATTAATATCTTCATAGCCTTTGAATGCTCGGCGTTTGAACGGACTGATGATCAAGTCATAGTGTTGAATTTTTTCTTTTGTTGGGGAAAAATTAAAGAATGTGTATAAAATGATTTGATACTTTTGTATTCTCTTTTTCACGGTACCGATCGAAGATGTTATTGAGGGTTATAAAAGAAAATATGTATCTCAATGTTTGACTTGATTGCTTCTTACTATTACATAAGTTATTTTGCCTTTAAAAAGGTCCGGTGTCTTTCCTCGTCATTATTCATTGGAAACTAGATAATTAGCTCGGCTTTTTAGGAGTAATATTTCTTTAGAAACTTTCCATTTATTGGCATCATTATCTTATCCTCATTCAGTTTTGCCAATCCGTACATGCCATTTGAATGAACTGTATTAATTACAAAAGATCCTTCCAATTTTGGCTAGAACTTTCTTTTAGACTTTTGATTAGTTATGATCAGTATTCTTACTGAAAGAATCAGATCACTTTTCTTGAAAGTTCTCTATTTGACCTTCTTATTAAAGATCTAAGATATTTGCGCTTGATAAAGTTCAATACTTTATTGAGCTTCAAGGCATTTGTCATCATGGGATTCCAACTCCAAAAGTCTTTGTCGATGTCTTTCTACTTGCGTCATCTTGGTTGCTAATACAACTCGTAAAGATGGAATTTGGATCACCAAAGGAAGTACTGCTTCAGATCCATACACCAAAAAAAATGGTGTAGCCTTTGTAGGAGTCCTGACAGTAGTTCGGTAAGCCCAAAGACATTTTCCAAGTTTTTTGTCCCAATCGCGTTGGTTAGATGAAACAAACTTTTTAAGGAACTTCACAATGGTTTTATTGAAAGTTTCTACTAAACTATTGGCTGCAGGATAGTATGGAGATGAACCCACACTTTCAATCCTATATTTGTTGCAAAATCTGGAGAATGATTGACTCACGAATTGAGATCCATTGTCATGAATAATTCTCCTGGGTACCCCGAAGCAGTATATAACATGATGTTTGATGGATTTAATTACATCTAATGACTTTTCAGTTAGGGGAATAGTTTTGGTCCACTTTGAGAAGTAATATGTTATGACTAGTATGAATCGATGACCCCTTATTGATGGTGGAGAAATTGCTCCAATAATGTCCATCCCCCACATTTCAAAAGGCCATGATGTGGCTATTGGATGGAGATACTCTGGACCTTGATGTAGGAAATCTGTATGTATCTGATAGGCTCTACATCTTTGAGCATAAGCAACTGCATCTGTCATCATCTTGAGCCAATAATAATCTCAGAGTCTATCCCAGAGTTTTGGTCCTGAATGATGTGCTCCGTAGATACTAGTATGAGTTTCTTCAAGTGCTTCTTTGCTAGAAAGACAACGAAGAAAGATCGCATCATAAGATTTTTTATACAATGTCTGAACATCAATATTGTAATAGAATCGAATAGCTTTTCATCGAGTTTCTACTGCATCTTTAGGATCTTCTGCCAATATCCCGTAAAGAATATAATCTATGTAAGGAAATCACCAATATCTTGGTTTGAGATCAGACTCAAGAGCATATACGTCATATGCTTCTTGTTTCTTATCTGAATTTAACTCCATTTCAAGTTCATTTTTCGGACAAAATAATTCTTTACTTCCCATTATTATACGTTTGCTAGAGTCTTTAGGCAACACTAAAGTAGCAGCCAAGGAAGTTATTGAATCTGCATAGCTATTCTGATGGCGCTTTATATAACTGATATGGAAACCATTAAAGCTATCAGCTATTTTTATGACTGCTTGGTAAATAACAAGATATCTTCAATTTTTTACTTCATATTCTCCTCTAACTTGAATAATGACAAGTTGAGAGTCTCCAAATGCTTCTTAATTTTTCACCCCCAGCAGTTTGGCTATCTTTAAACCAATCATTAGGGCATTGTATTCAGCAATATTGTTAGAATATAAGTCTATCAATTAATACACTCGAGGGATAATGTAGTTATAGGGAGAAACAAAGACAACCATCACTCCTGCTACTATCTTTCCTTTGAGTCCCATTTTAGAGGCACCATCAAAGAAAAGTTGCCAGAGTTCTTCTATAGTGGCATTTGCTTCAGTGATTTTTTGTAGAATATTTTCCTTTGAAATTGTATTTTCTTCACCTACATCACCAAGGATATCTTCATATAATTTTGATCATGCTAGGTGCTCAGCTAAGAAATCAGCTATAGCTTGCCCTTAATCGACTTTTGTGGGATAAAATGCATATCATATTGTGATAGTAAAATAGCCGAATTGGATAATCTTGAATTTAATGATCGTGAATTGGACATTAATATTCTAAAGGGATTAACTCTCGATATAACGTGGATTGTTTGCCCTACCAAATAGTGTCACATTTTCTATGTTGCAAACACCAAAACTAAGCATTCTTTTTTTACTAGGTTATATCGATGTTCAGCCCCAATCATCATTGTACTAAGATAATAAATGGCTTATTAATGTACAAATTTATTCTTTTGGGCTAACAATGCTCCCAAAGAATGGTTCATAGCTCTTACATATAACAGGAAAGGTATTATTGAAACTAGAGCTAGAAGGATAGGTGGTTACGTAAGACATTTCTTGATCTCTTTGAAAGCTTCCTGACAAGTATCATCCCAGACAAATCGTACTTCTTTCTTCATCAACTGTGTAAAAAGTTGACATTTTCTAGACATGTTTGATATGAATCTACGAATGTATGCCAACCTTCCCTGCAGTCCTCTCAATTCCTTGAGATTTTTGGGTGGTGACGTATCTTGAATTACTTTGATTTTATCTGGGTCAAGATAAATTTCACGAGAAGTGACTACAACTCCAAGAAACTTTCCATTGGAAACTCATAGAATAGATTTAGTTGGATTCATCTTAACCTGGTGTTTTCGTATGAGGTCAAACACCATCCTCAGATCATGAAGATGACCATCTTTGTTTTTGCTTTTACTTTTGCTTTTGATCACCAGATCATATATGTAACATTCCACCATTTTTCAGAGATGTTCTTGAAATATCATGTTCATGGCGTGTTGATACGTGGTGCCAATGTTCTTCAAACTGAATGTCATGATTGTATAATAGTACACTCTAAGTGGTATTTTGAAAGACGTATGCTTTTCATCATCCGAGTACATCTTAATTTGATTGTATCCTAAGAATCTATCCATGAACGACATTCGTTTATAGCCGCAAATGTTGTCAATCATAAAATCAGTAATGGGCAAAGGAAATTCATCCTTCGGCATGCTTCGTTCAAATCTCTAAAGTCAATGTGGACCCCAATTTTTCCATTCTTCTTAGTCACAAGAACTATATTTGCGGCCCAATCTGAATGTTGTTTTTCGTGAATGAAGCCTGATTTAATTAACTTTTTGCTTTCTGCTTTAATCACTTCCATAATTTTAGGACAGAACCTTCACTGCTGTTCTTTTACTGGTTTCGCATTCGATCAAATATTTAATTTGTGTACCGTGCCTTTTGGGTCAAGCCCTAGCATATCTTCATAGTTCTAGGTAAAAATGTCAACGTATTCTCGAATGAGAGAAATTATTTTTTTTTTCTTCTGAAGATAAAATTTCACTTATAAATATGGGTTTAGAATTAGTTTTATCACCCATATTTATTTGGATCTCTCTATCTTCAGTTGGAGGTTCTCGTTGTTCAAACTGAATCTCCCACTTCATGTTGAGGTTCTTTGCCTAGTGATCATCCTTGATCGGTGATAATTCTTCAACATCCTCTTCTTCTTAGTTTGTGGAGAACATATTGATAGAGACTTCCCGAAAAATGGCACCAACGCCTATATCTGAATCCCAGCATAACGATTCTAATGAATAAGTTTGTTGTAACTCTTCAAGATTTGTTTCTGAAAGATCTTCAGAAATGGTAACATATCCCAACCCGCTGCCACTTATCATAATAATTTAGCATCTTTCCTTTAAAAACATAAGGTCGAAGTATAGCTTTTCTTCCTTTTTAAAAAATCAACCCCTTGCCTTTGGCTAGGTTATATTCCAACTTTTTTATCATTTTATGGGAATTTTTTCATAAAGGAAGAACTCAGAATTTTCCTGTTCTTTCTCAGAATCTAAGCATTTTTCTTTATTTTTATTATTTGCTTTCCCAAATATTATAGATATTTGATCTTTATGTTTAGGAGGAACTTCAAAGATCGCTTCATTTGCATCTTTATCATCATCGTTTTGTATGCAAAATGATGATCAAATGGGTGATTGAAATGATTCTAAGGAATATGTTTTATCTAGTTGATCAATGACCATATCAGTACTAGTACTTGAGGGTTCAGAGTCAACACCAGACACATAAACAAACTCTATACTTTAATTAATTATCCACTCACTATCGGACTTGGCAGTGTCATTTACATCAAGACCTTTAAGGCTAATTACAATGGATTCTATATCCCAAGCTTCATCATAGGATTCTAAAATTTCAAATCGTGATTTAGTATCAGCCTCATTACTGCTATTAGATTCCTCTGGGGCAAGTTGTTCAGCTGTTTTAAATGCGTCTTGATATAACAACGCATCTGTAAAGTAGTTTTCAATTCCTTTAAAGGGTTGCTTTTCTGCCACCAAGGTCTTCACGTTTCCACCTTTATCAACATACTTTACACGCTGGTGAAGTGTAGAAGGGACAATGAGATTGAGATAAATCTATGGCCTTACAAGTAGAAGGTTGTAAGACGTGTCAGTATCTATTACATAGTATATGACCTCCATCTTTAGGTCACATATCTGGCTCTTCAACTTCATCCTGCCCAAGAGTTTACTACCATTAGCATTGAATCCAAAATAGTGGTATTTGTTGATGCAAGTATATTCATAAGGACCCTGAGATATCGCAATACCCGCCTTGGATTATGCTTAGAACAGATCCAGGATCAACCTGGATTCTGTCAATCTCTATTGACCCTCTGTAACCCTTGTAATATAGAGATTGGTGACGCTTATTATTCTTTACTTGCATATCTTCTGGAGAGAAAGCTATGCAAAGAATCCTATTAGAGGTCTGATGGCATGTTGCACAGACTTCTTCTTTCTCTACTGT
This sequence comes from Dracaena cambodiana, assembly GCA_036321105.1. Classification (NCBI taxonomy): domain Eukaryota; kingdom Viridiplantae; phylum Streptophyta; class Magnoliopsida; order Asparagales; family Asparagaceae; genus Dracaena; species Dracaena cambodiana. Next base: position 22,837,762 of record JAYEPQ010000003.1, read on the forward strand.
TTTTATAATTTGAGCCAAAAACAATTCAAAATCTTGTAGAGCTTCTTTTAAAACTTCTCTCATTTGCTTGGAAAGCTTTAGGAGCTCATACAAAGTAATTCTTATAGGAGTATTAGCCAATTGTGACAATACATCAAATTGGAAAGGCTTTTTCGAACTTCCTACTTGTTCTTTATCTTTATTTTTAAGAGTTTTGTCAAACTTAAACTCTTTTTGCTTGTTCTTATCTGGAGGCTGAGGTTCCACTACTTGATCATAATTCTTAAAATAGTCTTTTCCTGAACGAGTCCGAGAAGATTTCTATTAGTCTACATTGACTGTCAAAAAGTTCTTAATCTCTTCTTCTAAGTCTGAGAGGGGTTGAACTCCTGCATCATCTTCAGAAATTATAGTAACAATGTTGGAAGTAAAAACTTTTCCTTTAAACTTCTTCTTAGACGAACTTGAAGTCCATTGCTTGTCTTTAAGGAGGTCTGTATGTACCCACATTACCTCTCCATTATAAGTTTCAAAATGACATAACTCTTTCTTTTGTTTCTGATGAGGATCATAGTTTACGACCCTCATTGTGCCTTTAGGAATAGGTTGGACTCCGTCATGAGCAAAAAATTCTCTCCAGTCTGGAGCTTCCCGGAATTTAAAAGTCACCATGTTTGTTGTTACTTTCTTCTGACCTTCTCATAACTTGATGACCTTAGCATCCACCAACGCCTGGATCTTATCATTTAAGATATAATAATTTTTAGTAGGATGGTTAATGATCATATGATACACACAATAATTGGAATCATTAAGCTTTCATGCTTCTTCAGGTTACTTTGATTCCAACAGCTTCAACATATTCTTTGTCATGAGTAGGTTAAAGATGGTGGCAATGTGTTCATCTTTGAAAGAATATTGTTTTTGTGGTATCCATGATGGAGGAGGAGTCCTTGGAGAAGTTTTTGCAGGATTTGGAGCATCGGCCTCCATTCCTTCCCTTTTGGTCGAGATGACTGAGATATTCCAGAATTGTTTCGTCTTTGTCTCTCACCTTTCTCAGCTTCAAGCCTTTGTGTGATTTCTTTGGCTTCTTCAGCTTATAACAAAAAATCTTTTCAAGTAAAGGACTTCACAACCCCCATTCTGACAAGAACTTTGGTGAAAAGATTATGTCTGCAAGTTTCTACTAATGTTTTCTCAGGCATCCTATGCAGATATCTCAGAGAATCATTTCAAAATCTTTTGATGAAATCTTGAGTTGACTCTCCTTTCTTTTGCTTTGCAACAAGGAGTGCCAGCATTGAGATTTTCATATCATCTTCGTAAAATCTAGTTAAAAAGGCTTTCTTCATGTCGTTCCACGAGTTGATGGTTTCTAGTTCCAATCTCTGGAACCACTCAAATGCTAGACTCATCAAGGTGCTAATAAGGACCATATAATGATCGGGTCATTTCCAGTCAAATGCTGCCCTATTTGAGATTTGAAGAAGTAAAGGTGTTGGTTCGGCGACCCTTTATCATCGAATGACTTAAGCTTCAAAGGTTTATAATTCTCAAATAATGGTACATTCTCCCACTCCATAGGATACAACCTTACAATCCCCAACTCTTGCAGGTTATTCCTATGCATGAGAGCGTTGAGTTGATTATGAAAGCTCTCCATCCAAGCAGCATTTGGATTGTCGTCGTTTTCTGGATTCTCATCTTGATAGTTGGAATGTTTAGAATGATTATCTTCTTTTTTGCGATGATCCTCATTGTTATCATTTGTATTTTTCGGAGGAGTATGAGATTTATCTTCTAGTCTTTTTGCCTTGTCTTTCTTTGGGTTGCAGGAACCTTTAGAAGAAGATTCTCCTTTATCCTTTTTTCTTTCTTCGATCAAGAGATGAAGCATGTCTCTGATCTCGTTGATGGTATTTTGCTGTTGTTGGATGGTTTTGTCATGCGAAATGCGAAATCTTTGATCTCCTTGTACTATATGTAGGATCGTTGATGGTATCTTTGATCTCCTTGTACTATATGTGCAGATGCAAAATCTTTAACGAATGATTCTGACATTTGGGGCTCGGTTACAGCAGGGTTTGCCATATCTTCTTCATCAGAAGAGTCTCCGGCCATTTTTCCGTAGTCCAATTGCACTGTTACTCCTTTCTTAAGTTGGGTGTTTTGAAAAACACCCCGTATCTCATTGAACACACTCTTCAATCTGGAAGAGTATTCAAAGTCTAAAGAGTCTGTTCTAGAAAAAATCTTTGTTTTCTTCTTCTTCTTTCGCCCAAACTTTATCATATTAGATGATACTTCAGGGTATTCTGGTTCAGAAAATTCTTGTTTATTACGTTATCTTCTTTTTGATGTTTGGGCTAAAGACAGTGCGAGTCGATGAAAGACAGACTGTTTGGTAGGAGTTGCAACACAATGACAATGAAATAACACTGCATTGATCAACTATTCGCAATGACAATAAGACATTCGGGATTTTCTCTTTTCTTTTTGAGAAATTTTCTAAGGCCCCTTGTATTGGAACTCATTGTTTTATTAGTGGAGACAGCATTGCCTCCAAATGATATTTTTGGTATAGGAATTTCTACCCCCTTAAAAATTTCAAGAGCAAATTTAACCTTAGCCATTGTGGCTAGAGAATGAGCTTTTAACGAAGCTGAGACTGAAGATCCTTGAGCCTTAGAGGATAATTCTTGTTTAGAAACGCAGGTCCGAGGACCACATCTTTCTGTTGGTACGCAGATTTGAGATCCGTGTTTATCTTCAAGAATGTGATTTTGAGCTTCGCATTTTGTTTCTGGGATGCGAGTGTGGGACCCTTGTCTTGTTTGTAAAATGCAAATGTAAACTCCGTGTTTGAAGTTATAGATGTATTTGGTAGGCGAACAACGTTTATTATAGAAAACATGAATGAACCCCTCTGAATCTTGATCCAACTTTTCATTTGGGACCACAATTTCATTTTTTGGTCTCCATTCTTGAACTGGAGTCCTGCGCAATTGGGGTTCAACAATAGTTTTTTGTTTCATAGCTCTACGGAAAGCACGAGCCTTACTTCTTAGATTCTTTCTCATGATATGGGTGAGAGGAACCTTATTTTCTGAATCATCTACTTGAAAATTAGAGAATGGTTATTTCACCTAGTTATTATGGGGATCCTAGTCCATCCTCTTTTGATTAACGTGGGTCTTGAGTAGAGCAGACCATGAATCTTGTGTTGGTGAAGGAGATAACTCTCCTTTGAGACCAGATTGATCTAAGGAGTTCTTTGGTTCGATTGTTGTCGTTGAAAACTCCTTAGAGGCTATATTTTTGGAGACCTTACGGTATTTCTACAAGGTTTTTGGGCTTATAGAGTCAAAGGAAAGAAATTCCTTGTACTTCTCCTGGTCGAATTCAATAGTGAGTGATTTGACTACAGTGCTAACAAGTATTTTATTGGATTGGGTTATGACCGTATCATCGGAGATGACAGGTTTCTCTAGCGGAGTCTCCAATCTTCTGTTTGCCATAATGAAAGGATTACAATTGGAACGATTTCTTATTTATAGAAAATGAGGAAAGTCTAATTTCCTCTTTATTTAAACTGGATTCTATGGTAGCCATGGAGGACGATCTTACTCTCCGTGGACACTCTGAATAAATTTCTTTAGTTGGCAGGATTTTCTAAAGCTCTTGGTAACACAAGAACTCAAGTAAAAATGATTCCTTTTTTAATAGTGATCTCCATATGCCTTTTCAAGCTGAACTTCTGCTATGTATAGGGTCTAGAGGCTTTTGAGTTGATCTAACTGTCCAACTAATGGTCTCCATGATTTAAGAATTAATTTTCTGTCTTTTGATATAGAGGATTTGTATTAAATCTCTTAAATTTGTAACCGACATCTTTAATTCTCTGAATTGTAACCGAAACACATATCCTAGTCTTTAGATTCGTGTTATGGTGTTTGGTGGCTTGCATGGTATGCTCATGGATTGCAAGGTATACTCGGACCCACATTTGAGTGCTGTTGGAGATGGTTTTCGCTCCTTGAAGTCCTAAAGAAGAAATGCGATTCTCTAGGGTTCGCGTGTTGATTGTGTTTAGAAATGAACAAGTCAAACGCGGATCTCTCAATAGTAGATGATCCACATTTTAATCTCTTAACTGTACCTTTAGATTTTGTGGGCTTTTTGTGGGCGTTGATGTGATCTTATGTTCAAGTTTAATTTTAAGTATAACATGAACTTTCGGGGGGGTCCATTTCTATTAATTTAATCCGCAGATCTCTATTGACTGAGATTAGCATCTTAGCCTTATTCACGGATCTATATGGATGGAGATTTGCATTTTAGCTATTTTGAGAAATGAAACGCGACTCTACGAGAGTCACGTTTTAGCTCTTTTTAACTTCTATTCGCAGATCTCTCTTATGATAGATAATCCACTTATTAGTTATTATTAATTTTTCTCTTTTTTCTCTCCTCTTTTTTTCTTTTCTTTTCTCCAAAAATTTGGCCAACACCCATAAATGAATCATTTTCTGATGTGCAATTGCTTGTGTTAATTCGTAAACCATGATTTGCTGACATTGTGAATTATCTTGTGACCTAAGAGATTCCATCCCATTGGTCCAAGTAGGACCGATATAGATTCTTATCCCAAATAAAATTCTTTTATTGGGATGATCCATATCTGTTCAAATATTTTCCATACCGGATCAAAAGTCGATACATACTTGATGATGAGATACAAAGTATCCTCTCTTTTTGTCATGATCTTTCTTATGGAGGACACTTTGGTCCCAAAAAAAGGCTGAAAAGGTGTTGCAGAGTGGCTTTTATTCGCCAACTCATTTCAAAGACACGGTGGAATATTGCAAAATATGCACACGATATCAATTCATAGGCAATATTTCACGACACAATATGATGCCTCTGCAACCTGTCCTTGAGGTCGAGATATTCGATGTATGGGTTATAAATTTTATGGGACCATTACCTAACTCATTTGGAAACCAATACATATTGGTCACTGTCGATTATATTTCTAAATGGGTAGAGGCAATTGCCACAAAATCAAATGACAACAAAGTTGTCAAGTTCTTTAAAGAGAATATTTTTTTCTCGATTTGACATTTCTCGAGCTATCATTAGCAATAATGGTACCATTTCACTAATAAGTCATTTGAGGCTCTCATGCAAAAATATTCTATTATGCACAAGTTAGCTATACCATATCATCCACAAACTAGTGGGCAAGTGGAAGTTTCTAATCACCAAACAAAACTGATTTTGGAGATGATAGTGCAACACAATAGAAAAGATTGTCATGTAAACTAATGAATGCATTATGGGCTTACCATACCGCATACAAGACCAATTTAGGCATATCTCCCTATCGGCTTATATTTTTAAAAGCGTGTGAGTTACTTGTGGAACCTGAGCATAAGGCTTTATGGGCCATTAAGTTCCTTAATTTTGAGCTCGATAAAGCCAGCGAGCAACGGAGACTACAACTCAATGAGCTAGATAAGATTAGGAGGAATGCATATGAGAATGCTAAGATTTATAAAGGAAAAACTAAAGTGTTTTATAACAATACGATTATTCACAAGTCATTTAAACCAGGGCAGAAAGTTCTCTTATATAATTCGATGCTACACTTATTTTTAGGAAAATTAAGGTTAGGATGGAATGGACTGAACATAGTACGGGTTGTGCACCATCACGGTGCCATTGATCTCGAGAATCCTAAAAATGGTAATTTATTTAAAGTAAAAATGGTCAAAGATTAAAACCATTCTTAGTGACTTGAGGAGCAATAATGTAGAGGTTGTTATACTTCACGACCAAATCTACACATAGAGTCATTTATTCATCTATATATTAGAGTGTATATTACGTATATTATGTATTTTTAACAAGATGTAGGGTAGAATGAAAAGTTTGTGGGCTACAAAGCAAATTTGATGAAAGGAGGGGGGCTAGTCAAAATTTTCCATTCTCTATTAATTCACCCAAACCAACCACATCTCTCCCATTATTCCCTCATCTTTACTAAACCCCCATTTTCCTCTCTCCTTACCCTCTCATATCTACAACAATTCTCAACTCCAAACTCTTCAAGGGTGTTCAGGTGACTCTTCTACTCCTCAACTGCAACCTCCAAGAAGTTGTGCCCCATCTACCTAACCCGTGCCGCCAATCAGCGGCTTTCACCACCAATCAATGGAAAAAAGAGGCCGCCTCCCCCAGAAACTTTAGGGGAGGTACTATTTCTTTCTCATATACTTACTATTAAATCTAAAAAAAAATTTAAGTGGTCTCTGCATAACTATAATGGCATGGTTTGTTGTTGAGAAGTATTTTGATAAGATATTTGTTGCTCTTTGTGTATATTTTATGTCTACCATAGGAACTTTGGGATGAAATTATTTATTGTACATGTCTACATCATTTTATATCCCAGAGTTAGTTGAAGAATTTTATACGAGTTTTACGAAATCCAATATTTCGGAGGATCGCAAAACAATTAAATTCCACTGGCGTGGAGAGATTCATGATGTGCACGCAGGAACTATTTTTGCATCCAATAGTATCCTCCTTCACTCTGGAAATAAAATTCCGTATGCGATTGAGGAATATCTTACACAGATGGACTCTAATTTAATATTGACATGTGATAGAGGAATCAACAGCAAAATACTTTTTTGTAACGTACACGTGACTTGTTGCTGGATCAATACCATGGTAATGGGGATTACACACATGTCTTTATTTTGCACACCCACGTTACATATTGTTGATTGTATCATGCGCCAGGATACTCATTTTTGTATGTGCACACAATTAGTTGACATCATTATAAATGTCAAGATGCGATCGAGGATTAGTTTGCTTCTACAATGTTTGAGTACACAATTATGTTGCAGATTTATAGCTGATGCAGAATTTGATGCATATTCAGCCTCTCATGTGTCCATAGCCATGGAGCAGATATCGGTGACATATCATGTTGCTGTTTCAGAAGATTGGAACAGACACATGATAGATGAAAATATATATGTCAACAATTTAATACAAGAGGAGGAGGATAACGCCTTCTTTGACCAAGACTTGCCAGTAGTTTTCACTGAGCAGATAAATATTATCTGGTGTGGTCTTGGAAAATATGGCATTGATTGAAACAAATTTACCATGGAGAGAGTTCTACTACACGTGCACGTCATGCACATGGTGAATCGAGTAGGAGATAGAGAGAACAACACCAGTGATTTTTGTATGTAAGTATACACAAGTTTAGGGGTGGAAAAATGGGTTAGAAGATTTTTGTATTTTTCTAAAATCTTTAGTTATATCTAGAATTTTTATTCTATTTTTAGATTTTTTGATTTCTTTATTTACACTTTGGGTAGTTTTTAGTTTAAAGAAAATAGAAAAAAATATATCTGAAAATAAAAAAAACTAAAAAAATTATTTTCTGCAATAAATAAACCTTATTATAAATAAAAGAATAAATTTAGATTTTAAATTTGATAGGAGAGTAGATTGAAAATACACTTAGAATTTTATGAAAAATTAAAATATAATAAATAAATACCGTAAATAATAATTTTGAGGCAAGTATGCATCTATTTTTCACTTCACAATAGTTTACTAGGTTAAGAATAAAGATGATAATAATTGAGTAGTCTTTTCTCTCTAAAAATGAAAAAAAAAGAATAAAGAGGTGAGCCTGATAATTAAGGCAATGATCGTTTAGAAATGAAAAAAAAATATTCAGAGTATGATCTAAATAATCGAGTATTTGCACCAAAGCAAGAAAACTATTCACAAAAAAGGTGAAATTTTTAAAAATAAAGGAGAAAAGAAAAAAAGAAGAAAAAATTGAGAGAAAAGATGAATTATGAGTTAGAGTTTGAGTCCAAAACTGAAGTAGACTCTCACATGGGCATGTAGATGTATAGGAGTCAATGAATTATTTATCAGTGGGTATTAAAAGATAGGATTTGAATTTTTTATTAAAATGACAAGTGTATTTGATATGATACTTGACTTGAAAATTGATAATCTAAATGCGTTCTTGAGCTTGTATATTAGTGAGATTAATAGTAGAAAATATCAAAAAGATTTTTCTTTATTTTGTATAAAATTTTTATTTTACTTAATTTTTGGTTATCCTTATGTTTTTTTTCTTTATTCCTTAATCTATCTTCTTCACAATGTTAGTGAGTAACATTGCTGGAAACCTTCACGAGACATAACTCGTCTATTAGGGTAACTTAAGGGTTTAAACACTTGTTGCACGTACTAAATATAATCGTGATTCCTGCAAAAGTGAGTTAGCATTTTTTCTTTTCATTTTAGGTCTAGGTTTTGCTCATGAACTTGCAAATGATAGGTGTGGGGTATGATGCGTGCCATATATTGCATATTTATCTCCTCCATATTATCTATATTTGCATATAAATAATGCTACTCGGGTATTTTTAGTGTGATTTTCAGGTGAAACCTTTTTCTACAAGGAGATGATATAAACATAAAAACAATTAGGAAATCAAATCCAAAAAGAGCTAAATGTGGATAAACCTACAAGAACACAAAACCAATGGAAACCAAAGTCAAATACAGTCAGTTAGAAGAGAAGAACAAGGCTAGAGTTTCATGCAAAAAATAGAAGCCACTTTTCACTGATTTGCCGCCAATTAACGGCAATAACTGCCATTTGGCGTCAAGGTCGAGTTTGAAAATGTTGAGATTTTTACGTGGGCTTCGTTATAAATTGGTAGCTATTTATTTGTAATCAGAATAGGGTTTGATACTCTAAGACCTATATATTGTCCGTATCCTTGTAAATTAAGGTTTTTATGTAATTTTGAGATACTTTTGATTAAATAAAGATTAGGGTTTTGTTGAAGGGATGACGGATGCCATAATAAGTTCCAGAGCTAATTCCATTGTTGTTTAATGCTTTCTACTGAGTAGAAATATTTTATTTACTTTTTAGATAGATCTAATTAGTTTCTAGTTTAGATCTTTAATCGCTTTCATAGAAAAAAATAGGAATTTTAATTAGTAACATGAGTAGCTAACTTAATTTAGCTCTATGATGTAGACGAAACTAGGAATCAACCATGTAATTGCTTTTGATTATTTTCTTTCTAAAATAAAATAATAAAGACTTGAATTTTCTATGAAAAGATTAAAATACAATAACTTGTAGATTAATGCTTTGATAGGTTATACTTGAGTTAAATTTCTTTATAGCCTATACTTAGGGTTTGGAGTTGTCGATTTTCATCTTTTTTATAGGATTATCTAATGATTTAATTTATTTTATTGAAAATTAGTCTCTTTGATGAGTTATGCTTACATTCCACTTGATAGCTCATGTTTAGAATACTTTAAATAAAGAATAAAACTAAAAGATCAGTTCTTATGATAGGAAGAAGATAATAAAAGTAATACTTAGTTGAGAAATTGTGCATTCTATATTCTAGGCTAATTAGAATAACTATAAATAATAACTTAGAACCTATAGTAAGCTTGTTAAAATAATATGATTAGCAAAATAGCGAAACACCTTAGATTCTCGTGGGAATGACATATTTGTACTATATCTTACACTGTATGCTTGGAGTAGATTTATCACATCAGTTATTCTCCAAGATAATCACTATATTATTTATTTCAGTAAGATAGAAATTTAAAAAGTAATTTTCGGATAGTGTAGGTTTGGGGTATTACATTTGTCCTACAGACAAAATAAGTATTCTAATTAGTCTCAACATATTGCATTGTTTTGGAAATTTCTAGTGTGATATGGGTGTGCCCTTTTAAAGAATATTCTGATGATATTCGTAAAGACGGACACTGATGGGGTTTATGGTTGACTAAAAAGTAAGATTTGTAGTATATGGAACTTGCTAAGGTTCCATAGCAAGGTGAATTTTTGGTAATTATTATGGGAGTGAGTCGTCTGAATAACAGACGAGCCTGGGCGATTCGTCTGGATAACAGATAGAATCGATGTAAGAATGTGAATCATGGATTTGTGGAATTTGACACGTCGGATTACAGAAGATGGAACTTGCTAAGAGTATGGTACAGCCATAGCGAGCTAAATTTTGATATTTGTTAAGAGAGTGACTCGCTAGGATAACAAATAGAGCCAGGGCGATTTGCCTAGACAACTGATAGAATTGATTAGAGATCATGAGGTGACTTGCATAGATAACAGACAGAGCCGGGATGATTCGCTTGCATAGCAGACAAAATCGATGATCGGATCAGGATCGAGAGTGACTTATCTGGATAAGAGACAGAGCCATTGATCAAGTCAGGATCACAAAACTGTAGATAGAGGTATGACTGCGATGCCTATGGGGTGACTTGTCTGGATAATAGACAGAATTAATGATCGAGTCAGGATCATGGGGTGACTCGCTTGGATAATAGATAGAGTTGGTGATCAGGTCAGAATCACAAAGCCACAGATAGAGGTATGGTTGATATGCATATGGGTGATTCGCCTAGATAATAGATAGAATCGATAATCGGATTAGGATCATGGGGTAACTTGCTTGGATAACAGATAGAGTCGGTGATCGGGTCAAGATTACGAAATCGCAGATAGAATTATGGCTGACATGCTATGAGGTGACTTGCCTTGAAAATAGACAGAATCGATGATCAGATCAGGATCATGGGGTGACTCGCCTGTATAATAGATAGAGCTGATGATCGAGTTAGGATAATGAAATGATTGTTTATTGAAGTGTGTGTCGGATGATTTGTGATATGGGTAAGATAATTAAAATTTCACTGTCAGAAATAAGAGCTTAACATGGAAGATTTGTGAGGCGTGATAATATGAAGTGACATAGGTGAGATGATTCAAATCTCACTGTCAGAGGTAAAAACACAACATGACAGGTTTTTGAGGAGTGACAATATGAAGTGATATGGGTGAGATGATTTAAATCTTGCTGTCAAATATATGAGCTTAACATGATAGGATCACGGGATTTTTAGTAAACCCCCTTGCTATCAACGGATTTGAAATGCCTTTACCAATCACCGTTTGCGTTGGACAACACATGCTATTCCCCTCAGCATGATGAATTATCGAAGATTTTTTTGGATTTAAATACCAGATGTTTCCTCTTCCTTTCGCCTTTTGACTTTGGGTCATTAATAGCTGCACTCTTACCCCCCCCCCCCCCCCCAGTATGACAGGGTTGATGAGAAAATTTGAATTTCTCTTCTCATTGCCTTAGCAACATTAGATGGTTAGACGGAAGCTTCATTTGAGTAGACTGTTTCCATCATAAAGAGTCCTTCCCACTTGGATTCAAACTTCTCTATGGACTTATGAGTCATGGCCATTGGTCTTTAATGGCTAAGACCAAGTCTCCTTCTTAAAAGTTCTTCGTTTAACCATCTTAATGAATACTTTCAAAACACATGATTAGTATAGTTCAATTTGCTGTTGTCCTTTGAAGTATTTCTCATCAACATTTCTAATTATCAAAGCCATTGTTGGTATCTTTCCTATATCGTCAATTTTGTAGCTAGTGCAACTCGTAGAGAAGATATTTGGATTTCAAGTGGCAGGGCAGCTTTGCATCCATATACTAAGAAGAATGGTGTAGTTTTTGTTGGAGTTCGGACTGTGGTTCGATAAGCCCACAGGCACTCCCCAGCTTCTCTTCCCAATCACGCCTGCTAGAGGAAATGAATTTCTCAAGGCTTCGGCTAATTCATTTGTTGTCTGATTGTACGATGGGAATGCAATGTTCTAGATTTTGAATTTACTGTAGAATCACATGAATCCCTAGCAAGTAAATTAGGGCCATTGTCATGGACAGTTCATCTTGGCACTCCGAAGCGGTGTATCACATGATATTTGATAAATTTAACTACTTTGCTGTCTTGACTTCTCTCATTGGGATGACGTCAGTCCATTTGGAAAAATAGTCAGCTACAACAAGTATAAAACAGTGGCATTTAGATGATGAAGGAGTAATCTAACCAATCATGTCCATACTCTAGGCCTCGAATAACTAGCTAGTGATCTACAAATATTTTGGTGGTTGATGAATGAAGTTAGCATGTATCTAGCAAATATGGTAGCGTTTTGTATAGTTTACTACATCCGTGATTTTTTTGGCCAAAAATAAGCAAGTCTTCTTATACCATCCCACAGTTTTGGTCCTAGTTAGTGGGTGTTGCAGGTACCATTATGTGTTTCTTCAACTATTTCGTTGGCCCCTTTCTTTGAAAGGCAGCATAACAAAATACCGTCATACGATTATTAGTACAATGTATGCAATACTACATTGTAGTAGTATTTGCATATCTTTTTTTCTAATCAAAGCCACCCCTTTAGGGTCTTTTGGGAGTATTTCATATAATACATAATCTATTAGTGGAATGCACCAATCGTGGGGTTCAAGATTCAATCCAACTTGGAGTAACTCTTCCTCTTCAAATAGCAAGAGGTCCCGACCCCCTATTGAGATCTATTCACTAGACCTAGATAGCACGGCTAAAGTTGTTGCCAGAGATGCAAGAGCATTTGCATAAACGTTCTCGTTCCTGAGCACATGATCTATGTGGAATCATTAATATTTTGCCAACCTAATTGCCGCTTCAAAATAGGGGATGAGGTCTTCATGCTTCATATCATATTCTCCAATCATTTGGTTGGCAACAAGTTTGGAGTCTCTATATGCCTCAAGATATTTTACCCCCAATTGCTGAACTATTTGGAGGCCAACAACGAGTGTATTGTATTCTGCAATGTTATTTATATATGACTTAGTGAGTGAATACCCCCTGCGTATCACATGTTTATGGAGACTTATCAATACCACCCCCACTCCAGCTATAGTTTTTCTCATCGCACCATCATAAAACAATTGCCAGGTTTGCTCTTCATCAACTAGATTGGCTTGAGCAACTTCGTCAATAATGTCATTGTGGAGTTTTGAGTCCTCTGGAATAGGATGTTCTACAAAAAAGTATGCTATCGCTTGTCCTTTCGCTACCCTCTGGAGGACAAAGTGTATGTCATATAGCGATAGGAGAAGTGCCCAATTTTCTAATCTCCAATTCAACGCACCGGGTTCATTATAAGTAATTTCAATGGGTTCACCCAATAGACAATATAAATTGTTTGTCCGGCTATATAGTGTCGCATTTTCTGGATTGTTAATACTAAAGCCAAGTATTCTTTCTCAATTGGGTTGTATCTATATTCCGCACCAATTATGATGTGACTTAGATAATATATGGTCTGCTCTTGACCTTATTCATTATGTTGTGCCAACAAAGCTCCAAGGGCATGGTTCATTACCCATGCATAGATGATAAAGGGTTTTCCTAGCACCGGAGCCATTAGAATAGGTGAATTAATGAGATAATACTTTATGTCATCAAAGGCCTATTGACATGCTTCGTCCCAGACGAATGACACTCTCTTCTTCATAAGTCTTTTGAACGACTAGCATTGTCCTAACAAATTTGCGATGAGTCGTCAAATATAAGCCAATCTCTCTTGCAACCCTCTGAGTTCTTTTAAGTTATGAGGTAGCTGTATTTCTTAAGTCGCCTTAACTTTGTCAGGGCCAAGGTGGATTCTTTTTGAAGTTACAATAAACCCCAAGAATTTACCACTAGACATTCCTAAGAAAGATTTAGTAGGGTTCATATTTAACTGATGCTTCATCATGATGACAAATATAGTTTGTAAGTTTTTTAGGTGATCGTCCTTCTTCTTGCTTTTGATCGCCTAGTCATCTAGGCAGTGTTCAACAGTTTTTTGTAAGTGGTTCTAGAAGATAACACTCATTGCTTACTGATAAGTAGCACCAACATTCTCTAGTCCGAAGGGCATCATCGTATAATAGTATATTCCCAACAAAGTTCTGAAGGCTGCATGTTTTTCATCCTCGTGATGCATTTTTATTTGGTTGTGCCCTGAGAAACTATCCATTAAAGGATATTCTCTGATATAAGCATGTGTTGTCTGTCATGAATTCAGTTATTGGTAGCGGAAATTCATCTTTAGGGCAAGTGGCATAAGGTCTCAGAAATCTATACATATCTAGATCTTTCCATGGACGATGTTTTCCACCCAATCCGGATGTTATTCCTTGCGAATAAAACCTGAATCCATAAGGTTCTTCACTTCAGCTTCTATTGCTTCCATTAATTCCCAGTGAAGACATTAATGTATTCTCTTATGAGAGCTAATAGTCCTCCTTTTCAAATAGGGTCATCTTCTCATTATAAAGATAAGTTTTGGATTCTCCTCTGTCCCTATGTTGATTTATATTACTTTATCTTCGGTGGGAGGTTGTTATTGCTCAAATTGAATGTCCCATTGGGCTTCCATCTGTTGGACTTGTGGATCTTCTAATAAGAGAGGTGGATCATTGTCTTTTACATTGTTACTTGCTAAAGTCATATTTGTTGTAAAAGCTTGGAATATTCTCCTATGCTTATGTATGAATCCCAATCCGTTGTGTCTCTATCACCTTCTAGATTGATCGGCTGTTTCAGCTCTGCTTTTGAGGGCACAGATGGCATAATATAACCCAACCTCTTATGAGTTTTATGATAATAATCAGGATTCATTAGCTTGCGTACAAATTAGCATAAAAGGTTTCTTCGTCCTTTGCCAAAATTTAGGCCTCATTTGGAAGTTAAGTTATAACCCATCATCCTCATCATTTGACATGAATTTGGTTCATAAAGTTTGAACTATGGTGATGCTTGGTCATTGTTATCATCGCTTAGGTTTGGATCAGGTTTCGACTCAGCTCTTGCCAATATTATTGGATGTTCGTCTATCTTTTGAGAAGGCACTTCAAAGACAGCTGTACTTTTGGGTCAGCTATTTCTGATCGTATAGCGAGTGATGACTGTATCAGCAAGTGGAAGGTCATCAAGGTCTCTAATTCAGATAAGGTATCTACCTCTGTGCCAGTGCAAAATGGCACAAAACCTAAAGCAACAGTAGACGAATAAGCAAATCTAAGTTGTCATTAATGACTCATTTGCCTATCTCATTGGTGGCACTAATTACATCCAATTTGTCTATATCTATTACAAATGGATTTATTTCATACTCAAAATTGTCATCCTCGTCGGGCTTAGTCTCAGAATTTGCTTCTTTGCAACTATCATAGCTTTCTTCGGCAGGCTCCTTGGAGGTCTCATGGACGTTTTGATATAGCATGGTGTTCGTGAAATAGTTTTCTAATCCCCTAAAAGATTACTTTTCCACTATCAATGTATGAACTCTTACATGTTCTTTAAAGTACTTCATGCACTGATGGAGCAGTGATGCCACCACCATATTGGTATGTGATAAATATCATATTTTGTATTTTTCCATCCATATTTTATCTATTTTTGTATATAAATAACTGTTATTCTGGTATATCTAGTGTGTTTCTATAGGTAACAAAGCTTTCACACAGAAAAGAAGAAGAAGATACAAATTTATCAAGAATATGAGCAAAGAAAGTTAATTAAGGCGAAAACAGAAACTCAAGTGCAGCAGCAGCAACTTCAAGAGTATTTTTGGTGAAGATAAAGCTTGAACTTAAAACCTTTATGTGGGGAAACTTTGTAGAGCTCAAAATTATCTTCGAAACGAGTCCAAGAATAGCTTAATCTGAGTTCATATGCAAAAGTTATGGCTATTTTACTGAAGCACTGTAGAATGAAAAATCTGATCCAACGGGCTACGGGTGTGCTGAACTTAATTTTGGATTTTGGACCCGAAAGTTAGTATTTTATGCCATCTAATCTCAACCATTGGTTTCTAATACCTATGGATTGGATTAAGATTATATATCTTGAGATTAGTTTGTATTAGATTATGATTATATATTTTGTATTGAGTTTGAATAGGAGTAGGATTGTATTTGGATTATAAATATCCATGAATTCTTATAAATTGGGGAGAGATTTTTAGGTGTAATTTTAGATTAATTTTTATTAATAAAATTAGGGTTTTGCTGAAGGGGTGGTGGCCACAATACCGTGCTCCAAAGGTAAGCCATTGTTTTTAGATCTTTACTTGCTTTTCGATAGAGTTAATTGCTTTCTAGTTTAGATTTTATTGCTTTCTAGATTAGATATATTTGTTTTCATGCATAAAAATAGATTTTGCTTACTAGAATTATGTGTAACTAATTTTCTTTAGCCCTAGGATGCAGATGAAGTTAGTTTAATAGATCTAATATGGATTTATCTCACCTTCTTTCTAAAAAGAAATAAAATTATGATTTTTTATAAATAAATGAAAGATAGAGTTCGTAAATCATAATTTTTTGATAGATTATGCTTAATTAATATTTTGATAATCTATGCTTAGATGAGATTTGGAATTCATATTCTTTGTTTATCTCTAGAATCATTAGTAAGATTTTCCTATAAATAAATTGACTTGAATAAACTTGTAAATCTGATTTATTTGATAGGTTATACTTAAGTTCAGTCTTTTGATAGTCTATACTTAGATTAGGGTTTGAAGTTTATATCTTTGCTTTTGTTTATAAGATTTTCTACTTGATATAATTTGTTTTTAAGAAAGGTGTTATCTTTTATAGTCTATACTTGCACATCACTTGATAGGTCATACTTAGGGGCACTTAATTAAAATCAAATTAAAAAGATCACCTTTTTAATATGATACTTAACCATGCATAATTAAAAAGATAGGAAGAAAGAGATAATTTATTATTAGGCAATTATTCTAATGGATTCGAAATCCTAAGCTAATCTTCAGAACTTAAAACTCATCCTTTCGACTTAGAACTCTTAGTTAATCTACTAGAACTAAGAAAATAGTAAGAATCGCAAAACACCTGAGATCTCTGTGGGATGACCTTTATAGCGCTACAACCAACACTGTAGACTTGCAGTAAAATATCACATCAATTTTTTGGCACCGTTGCCAGGGATCGACGATGTTTTTCTTGCTTTTCTAACATTTTATGGGTTAACAGTGTGTGTTGAGTATGCAGGGACTAGAAAGTACAGATACAGAAAAAGAAACAGGACGAGATAAGCGTGTTGAGTGTACGACAAAAAGCACAGAACCAAATTCTCTCTTTAGGCCTCCAATTACCGGCTTATACCACTATTTGGCGGTAGTTAATGTACGAAACGCCACAAAATTTTCCTGATATCAGTATTTCGTGTTTCTGGTTCAATAAAAAAATACAAAAAAATTTAATTTTTTTATTTCTTTTCCATCTCTCTCCCTCTCCACCTTTTTCAAAAAAATTAAAAAAATGTTTCAAAATCAAACTGGTTGTTATCATTTTCGTGATCCATATCATAATTATTATCTGTGTCCATGGATTGGAAGTTCGTTAGAATTAGGTCATAATCAAATTCAAAACACATATAATGAACCTACGAGTACTTCTTATACATAAAATTACAATTATAAATGGATGAATAATTCTAATTTTGCATATAATCAAGAGCCATACCAAGAGAGTTCTTAATTTGATCCTTTCTTTATGGGCTATTCATCTTCATGTTCTACATTCAATCATGAATAAGAAATTCAATTAAACATATTAGATGAAAAATTAAAATGATTAGAAGCAAGCTATTCATGTCATGAGAATATACCTTCAACAACTTCATATCTATCATCAAATATGTACACTGATCAATCACATCAACTATCAAATTTCACTCATGATCTCGAGATGCAATCATTTGAAGAAAATAAGAAAAATTACATTCATGAGTCTGAGGAACGAAGACGTAGAATAGAGGAAGGTATAGAAGTTTGCCACAATCATCCTCTCAAACTGCTGCTTGTATGGAAGATCTTCTCAAAGCGATTTCTCAAACTAAACTTTTTGTAAATCAACCATCTAATAGTTTGAACATATCTAACTTCAACGAGCAACCACTTCAGTCATCTTTTGAAGTAGATATGATTCAAAATGAATTAAATAATTTTGTGCATGATGAGTTTATAATTCAATATTGTGATCAACCTATTTTAGACCATTGTGACAATCATTATGAAGAAATCAGTGACAAAGAAAATATTTTGGATTCTTTTGATGAAATTTGTGAATAAATTTATGTAGAAAAATTTTTATCCCTTCATAATAATTTGACTAACGATAAGTCCACTAATATGGCATTTTCTTTTGAGAATGTTGCCACAGGTTTGAAGAAAATTTGCATGACGAGCCCAGAACATTAGAAGAATGGAAAGAACATCAAAAAGAAGAGGTCATGATACCTGATGATTTAAAATAGCCCTCCAAAATCAAGCTCATGATTCCACAATACTAAAGTGAGTATGTTATTTTACAAGTTGATAAAATCAAAATACTTACGAATATGAAAGATCTCGTGAATGGAATATGAACGATGGTAAAGGTACGCTTTCCAACCTCAAAATCTTACTATTGAATAAAATAAAGAAGGGTAGGAATAAATTAAGAAAAATAAAAAATAAGATGGAGAGATTAAATGCAAAACTTACAAAAAGGCTAAATTCATCCATATCAAAACATAAAAGACACATTATGAGAGTGGAAAGCGATCAAGAGGTCGTAACCGTTTGAATTTTCTAATAAGTGTATAATATTTGTTTTCTTTTTCTTTTTTTTATTTTACCACCCTTGATTTGTGTATGAGGGCATATACGAGTCTAGATGTGGGGGAGTGGGTTAGGATATTTTCTTCATATTTTTCTAGGATTTTTAGTTTTTTTAGAATCTTTATTTTATTTTTAGATTATTGAGTTTCTTTATTTTATACTTTGGGTAGTTTTTAGGGGTAATTAAGTAAAAAAAATTTAAAAAAACAAAAAAAAAGAAAAAAAAAATTTAAAAATTTAACAACAAATTTATGTATTTTTATCAGTAGATCAACCTAATTACAGATAAAGGAATAAATTTAGATTTAAAATTAGATAGGAGAGTAGATTGGATGGTACACTTTGAATTTTATGAAAAAGATTAAAATTCGAAAAATAAATACTGCTAACAGTAGTTTTATAGATCAACCTAATTACAGATAAAGGAATAAATTTAGATTTAAAATTAGATAGGAGAGTAGATTGGACGGTACACTTTGAATTTTATGAAAAAGATTAAAATTTGAAAAATAAATACTGCTAACAGTAGTTTTGAGGCAAGTATACATTTATTTTTTGCTTCACAATACTTTATTAGGTTAAGGACAAAGATGATAACGATTGAGTAAGTTTTCTCTCTCTAAAAGAAGAAAAAAAAGAAAAAAGAAAGAATAAAATAATAGGGTGAGCCTGGTATTAAGGCAATAGGCTCGAGAGTGATAAAATAATGGGGTGCGCCTGATATTAAGACAATAGTCTCAAGAGGGAAAAAAAAGAGTATGATCTGAGTAATCGGGTACTTTGCGCCTAAGTAAGCATAAATATTCGCATGAAAAGTGAAATATTCTAAAAAAAAGAAAAAGAAAAAGAAAAGAGTATGAACTAAGTAATCGAGTATGTTGCGCCTAAGCAAGCATGAATATTCGCATTAAAGATGAAATATTCTTTTTAAAACAAAAGGAAAAGACAAAAAAAAGAAAGAAGAAAAAAAGTTATGAGAGAGGAGATGAATCATGAGTTAGAGTTGGAGTCCAAAACCGAAGTAGACTATCACACGTGCACGTAGATGTATAGGAGCTAATGGATTATCTATTAGTGGGTATTGAAAGATATTATTTAAATTTTTTATTAAAATGATAAGTGTATTTGATATAACGCTCGATTTTAAAATTGATAATCTAAATGTGTTCTTGAGTTTGTATATTAGTGAGATTAATAGATGAAAATATCATTAGAAAAAAAGATTTTTCTTTCTTTTGTATAAAATTTCTATTGTTCTTAATTTTTGGTTATCCTCATTTTTCTTTTCTTTATTCCTTAATCTATTTTCTTCATGAATTTTGTGGGTATATTCACTGCAAACCCTCACGAGACAATACTTGTCCACTAGAGTAACCTAGGGGTTTAAAGGCTTGTTGCTCGTGCTAAGTGCAATTGTGATTCCTGCAAAAGTGAGTTACAGTTTTTCTTTTTCTTTTTAGTTTAAGTTTTGCTCGAGAACTAGCAAAAGTTTGGTGTGGGGGTGTGATAAATATCATATTTTGCATTTTCCACACATATTTTATCTATTTTTGTATATAAATAACTGCTACTCGGGTATATTTAGTGTGTTTTTATAGGTAACAAAGGTTGTGCATGGAAAAGAAGAAAAAGATGCAAATTTATCAAGAATATGAGCAAAAAAAGTTAATTAAGGCGAAAACAGAAACTTAAGTGCAGCAGCAACAATTTCAAGAGTATTTTTGGTGAAGATATAGCTTGAACTGAAAACGTTTATGTAGGGAAAATTCGTAGAGCTTGGAATTATCTTCGAAATGAGTCCAAGAACAGCTTAATCCGAGTTCATATGCAAACGTTATGGCTATTTTACTGAAGCGCTGCAGAATGAAAAATCTGATCCAACGGGCTACGGGTGTGCTGAACTTAATTTCGAATTTTGGACCCGAAAATTAGTATTTTATGCCATCTAAACTCATCCATTGGTTTGTAATACCTATGGAATGGATTAAGATTATGTATCTTGAGATTAGTTTGTATTGGATTATGATTATATCTTTTGTATTGAGTTTGAGTAGGAGTAGGATTGTATTTGGGTTATAAATACCCATGAATTCTTGTAAATTGGGGAGAGATTTTTAGGTGTAATTTTAAATTAATATTTATTAATAAAATTAGGGTTTTGCTGAAGGGGTGGCGGCCACAATACTGTGCTCCAAAGGTAAGCTATTGGTTTTAGATCTTTACTTGCTTTTTAAATAGAGTTAATTGCTTTCTAGTTTAGGTTTTGTTAATTTCTAGATTAGATTTATTTGTTTTCATGAATAAAAAGAGGATTTTGCTTACTATAATTATGTGTAACTAATTTTCTTTAGCCCTAAGATGTAGATGAAGTTAGTTTAATAGATCTAATATGGATTTATCTCATTTTCTTTCTAAAAAGAAATAAAGTTATGATTTTTTTATAAATAAATAAAAGATAGAGCTCGCAAATCATAATTCTTTGATAGATTATGTTTAATTAATATTTTAATAATCTATACTTATATGAGATTTGGAATTCCTGTTCTTTATTTATCTGTAGAATCATTAGTAAAATTTTCCTATAAATAAATTGACTTGAATAAACTTGTAAATCTGATTTCTTTGATAGGTTATACTTAAGTTCAGTCTTTTGATAGCCTATGCTTAGATTAGGGTTTGAAGTTTATCTCTTTACTTTTGTTTATAAGATTTTCTACTTGATATAATTTATTTTTGAGAAATGTGTTATTTTTTATGGTCTATACTTACACATCACTTGATAGGTCATACTTAGGGGCACTTAATTAAAATCAAATTAAAAAGATCACCTTTTTAATATGCTACTTAACCGTGCGTAATTAAAAAGATAGGAAGAAAGTGATAATTTATTGTTAAGCAATTATTCTAATGGATTCGAAATCTTAGGCTAATCTTTCGAATTTAAAACTTATCCTTTCAACTTAGAACTCTTAGTTAATCCACTAGAACTAAAGAAATAGTAAGAATCGCAAAATACCTGAGATTTTTGTGGGACGACCTGTATAGCGCTACAACCGACACTGTACGCTTGCAGTAAAATATCACATCAATATGGATCTATGGGGTCCAAAAAGGATGTTGTATGACATGGCAGGGTCGATAACATAACACGTGACTTCTATTTTTAAATCTCCAATTTGGTATTAAAGTCATATTTTTCCAAAGAGATGACTGTCGTTAGTATTGAATCCATAGATGGTGGTGTTAGTGGGAGTCAGCTAATTAACGAGAATGCTCAAAAATTACATTAGCTTTCGAGGGATGATGCCTAATGCAGAACAAGGGTTGACTTGGATTTGACTCACCTTTACTGAACCATCATACCTTGAATAGTATTGAAATCTATTGTGCTTCAAATTCTTTACCTGCATGTCTTTAGGTGAAAATGTTATATATGAAATTTGCCTCGTCGTTTGGTGACAGTGCAGGTAAGAATCTTCTTCACCGACAGATGGTTTCGCAATCTGTGCAAGGAAAGCCTCTGAATTGGATTACGCTTCCCTAGGGCATCTCTTGTTTCTTTTGACAAATGTAGAAGCTCTTACAAAGTAATTCGAGTAGGGATGTTGGCTAACTTGGCTAACATGTCAAAATGAAAAGGTACCCCTGTTGCCTCACTGTCCTTTCTTGAATCCTTCTGGAAGTGGAATTCTTTCTATTAGCGAGTGGTGCTTCAGGTGCACCTGCAGATTTACTTGGCCCAACTTTTGAATAGTCTTTGAGGTAATTCTTTCCTGACCGGATGCCTGATTGTCCTACTTCATTCGTGTGGGTGACCATTTCCATTGTCTCAGTTTCTAAGTTTGTAAGTAAGGTGGTGCCAGATTGGTCTTTTCATTGTGCATGGATATTGCATTAGAAGTTATAGTCTTTCCCTTAGCTTTCTTCGAATCCGTTGAAGTAGTCCATTGTTTGTCTTTTAGCAAGTCCAATGTACCTACATAATTTCTCCTTTCTCAGTAGAAATTAGACAGTGTCCCTTTTTCCCTAAATTATATGGGTCATAGTTCTTCACCACCATCTTTCCTGTGGGTATTGGAGTTATGCTAACCAGAATTTCCAGGAAGCCCATGGTGATTGTAGACATATTCGCGGATAACATTTTCTGTTCAGGTCTCAGCTAGATCACCTTTGCATCAGTTAGTATTTGAATTTTGTCCTTTAAAACATAGCAATCCTTAGTAGGGTGTCCAGAATTTTGATGATAGAGGCAGTATTCTGGATCATCTACTTTCCTAGCTTCCTCTGGATTTCGTTTCTTGGGCAATTTAGACATCTCTTTTTATTTAGTAGATAAAAGAACATGACTGCTTGTTCATCTTAGAAAGCATATGTCCGTTCAACGGGCCTTGTAGTCATTGCTTCGTTTCCCTTGAGACGGGATGATTGTAGTTGTGGCTTGTTTGTAGATATCCTCTTTTGGGCACGATGCTCATCGAAATGTTGAATTATGTCTTCCACTTGCTCCCCTTTTTTGACGAGATATTTCCATATTTTGGATTATAATACTCCCATCTTAATGAGTATGCTGGTTTGGAGATTGTGCATGCAGGTTTCTATTAGTGTTTTTTGTGACATGCCATGTGGACATCGCACCGATATTTCTTGAAAACGATTTACAAAACTTTTTACGGTCTCATCTTCTTTTTTTTTTTTGTTTATTTGCAAGGAGAGTATAGACTTAAATCTCCGCGTCATCCTTGAAGAAGCAATGCAGGAATTCTTTCTCCACATTAGACCATGATTTGACAGTCTCTGGGAGCAACTGCTTAAACCATGTAAATGCAGGCCCTCTCATGGTACTTTTAAAGATTTAGGTCATTATAGGATTATTTCCCATGAGGTAACATGTTTGTGACAAGAAGTAATATAGATACTAGTTGGGAGAAGCTTTTTCATCATATGATTCTAACTTCAAAGGTTTATACTTTTTGGGAAAAGGAGCCAATTCCCATTCCACTAGATATGGCCTAGTAACTCCTATGTCTTGCAAGTCTTTTTTGTGCATCAAGCCTTCTAACTGATTCTACAACTTTTGCATCTTTTTTGCATGTGGGTCTAAGACAAAGTTAAAATCCTCTTCCTTTGCTGAAGGGGACTCTTCTTCATTTCCACCTGTTGTCTCACAGTTGTATATTAGTGGTTCATTAGAGGGTTTCTCTATCTTGTCTTTCGAATTCTTTTGCATATTTTCTAATACCTTTTGAAGCACTATCCTAACCTTGTCAAGACCATTTTTCTATTCTTGAATCAGCCATTCTTGAGCTTTCAATCTCTGATTCATTTCACTGGAGCTTCCTGCCATATGGACCATTGCTCCTTCAAATCTAGAAGATTCATATGACCGGGGTGTTACAATAGCTGAGTGATCGCTATGCTCTTCCTCTTCTTCGTCCGAATCCCCTGCTAACCTCTTATGATTTTGTGGTGTTAACATCTCTGACTTGAGACCTATATAATGACATGCTTCTGCATCAGATGAATGCCTCACCGCGTGATTTTTTCTTTTATTTACCATATTCGAAGTCAGAAAAAGAGGTTCTTTGTTGGTAGTGGCACTTTGTTTTTTAATACATCTTCTTTTGGGTGTGTTGTTCTTTGGCTCAGTTATTCGACTAAAAGCTAAGGGTTTTAACAAACCACAATAGCAATTAGTAAGTACCACAAAAATTATTTACTCACATCGGCATGGAGATGAGATTATACCATCATCCTCTTATTAGTGAGGAATTCTCACAGATCGGTCACCTGATCGGAAGATGTTCAGCGAACTACGCTTCTAGAGTAAATTTATTTTTCCTTCTGACCCCTGCAAGGCCCTATGTTGTGTTTATAGAAATCTACAGGTACAAAAGTAGAAAGTCCCTATCTTATTTGGCATCCTGATCTGGTCCTTGTGTATGCTTCGTGGCGTTGAGGTTCAACTTTGCATTCTGGATTTTCCATGCGGGGCTAAGTAGCCTAGCATTTTGCTTTCGGTATGCGGGGTTGAGTAGCCTCACATTTTTTTGATGTATGTAGGGCTGAGTAACCTTATGTTTTGATTTATCTTTGCGGGTAGAATAGTCTCGCGGTTTTATTCATGTACACTAGACTGAATAGCTAGGCATTTTAGCACTTCTATGTTGGGTTGAATAGCCTCGCGTTTTAAATCAAATCCATTCTAGACTTGGTTTTTTAGCATCTGTCATCATGCTTGACAGTTATGATTCCGAATCTGAGTTCTAGCTAGGCCAAATCTTGGGTTTTCCTTGGCATCTTGTGCAGCCACAATGGGAAGAGATAGTTTCTTTTCCAAAGTTTTCAAATCCGAAGATCCAAAGAGCTCCTATTCAACAGAAGTCCTCTTGTCCTTTGACTTCATCATTCGGGTCTCTTCTTGTTCTGAACTTGAAAATTCAAGGAGTTCATGTTCAACGAGAATATCTCGTTATTTGAATCTATGACTCGAGTTCTTTCTGTTCTGAACTTAAAGATCCAAAGAGATCATGTTCAGTGGGAGTCCTCTTATCATTTGAATTCATAATTAGGGTTTTCAAGCGATGATGGAGCCATGTTTTGGCCGGACTTACTGATCTCAAGGATAAGTATTCCTCATATTATTGTTGATCGAGTTCTACAACCAACATCTCTACGGACTTACTAATTTTCTTTGTATTAGATTAGGCCTCGATCTTCTCATCAGTGTAGAAGACTTCTTCCACTATGGTTGCCAGTTTGTTTCTCGTAAAGTTCACATTTTTCAATACCATTAATTTACGATTATAATAATCTCAAAGTACAATAAAAAGCAAAGGAAAAATCAAACAAGATTATTTATAACTTATCACTCTCTTTTACAAAGTATGTGTTCCCGCAAAAGTTCCTTTGCTTCCTTCCATTGAATACAGCTTGGATTACAATAGAAGTGAACAAGATATAAAGAAGAACAAACGAGAGGATTTTATAGTTCAATCTCTCTCTTTTACAATGTGTTGTGTGGGATCAGTGGCGATGGGATCTATAGTAGTTCCTTTGAACGATCGGTACGTTGAAATCTTCTCTTTTGAAGATATCGGCCGACTGTAGACGATCTTCTTGGTCTTTGCTCTTCACGAATCCAAGGTTCTATGTGTAACTTGAATTCTCTAAGAGGAAGACGATCACAAAGAGGCTTCAAGGCTCTCTCGCGTACTTGAATTGCCAAATGATCGAAAGAAGGAAGAAGAAGACCTCTGATCTCTGGTTTTGATTTGTTCAAGGCTCTCACGCGTAACACGAACTTCACCAAAACTTACAAAAGATCCCATAGGGTTTCACCAAGAAGGTATTTATAGCCCCAGGAAGATTTGAGAGAGTTTCTATCTAAATAGAATTTGCTCTCATCAAGGATTCCAATCAAATATTTAATATTGATTTAAATCTCTTGATTTAGAATTCTGATTGGATTTGATTTGGTATTTCGATAAGCCCAAATCATAATCTCAATCAATTTAAGATTCTGGTTATCTGCTCACGCGAAGCTTTAATCGCATCAAAACGCGGTGCTAAATAACCAGTGCACGAAGCTAACGCGGAGCTATCGAACATCTCGCATTTTACTCAACGCGAGGCTAAAAATAGTCAGACGCGGAGCTATGGATTAGCTCCGCGTTCTGTTGTAGAAAACTTCATTTTTATTCAGAAATTTTCACTGCCAACAGAACTCCCTCCAAAGTTTTCAAAATGGTTTCGAACTTAGCGAATTTTGAAATACTTTGGATCTTCAAACTGAAAACGCGGAGTTAGAATACCAAGTTTCCTTCGCGTCATGCTTGCCTACGCGGAGCTAATCAGCTTCACTTCATTTTCAGTGAAATGAGTAATTATGTCATTAACTACTCCCGAATTTCTACGCCGAATACCAAGCGGCGGAAATCCTGTTTAAATAGAGCTTTCAGCTCATCTTCTTCTTCATTCGAAGATTTTGAAGATTTCTCAACCCCTGCAATCGAGTGAGCGATGTCAACGAGCGATCGTCAACTGATCTCCCTTTAACTCTCCATAGATTTTTATCATTGGGATGTCATTCCAGAGGAGTTTGGTTTTATGCACGTTGGCCGGCGTTAATGGTAGCGGCCGTAGAAGTAGACGCGACGGTGAACCAGTCTATGCAGCGTCTTCCAAAGGTAACAGCCTTAACTCTTGGGCTTCTAAGAACCATCTTGAGATGTTTTGGCTCGGTTTAATCCTGCCAATTGTTTACTTTACCGGCAAGATCACCATTCTCCGGCCGTAAGGCCTGAAGGAGAAGGAGAAGTCAGAGAGGAACTCTGATCTTTCTCTACGCGAAGTTATCGCGTCATCCTCGCGCTTGAAATGCGAGACTATTTTGACTGGCAGTCGCTTTGAAGCGCAAGGCTATTTTGACTAGCAGTCGCTTTGAAGCGCGAGGCTATTTTGACTGCATGCGAAGTTAGCTTAGCTCCGCGTTTTTATACTTAGAAGATTTTCCAAATTTTTGTGGAACTCCTGATTCTTCTTTTGCAGTGAACCGGGTTCAATCTGATGACTTGGGATGTAGCTTCTCCCTGATATATCTTTGAAAGCAGGTTATGCACCGATCTTCATAAACGAAAGTAACTCTAAGAAAGCCAGAAGCATATGCTTTACAACATAGTTGCAGGTTTCAAGCTCTGGCTCCTTTTGAAGGAGTTACAAGAACTCTGCGACAGCCCATTAAGTTTTCTTGAGGACCATTTCTGTTAGATGATAATCTCTGTTGCTTTCCAAAGCGATGGAGATGATCATCTAAGGGCTTGCAGCACTTCAAATTCAACTTGTGCTTCATTTCAGATGACATATCCTAGTTGACATTTGCAGAGGAGATCTCTTGTATGTGAACCATGGAATTGAACTTCAACACCCCGCGGAGGAATCTCACCGTTAGGTTATTGATTAGTCGATGAATATGTAGAAGCTTTCAGGAGAGCTATAACTCCTTCTTTGTAATCTTTCCTTTTATAAATAAAGGCAAATTATTTTCCTCTCTATCTGTCGGCTTCAAGAATCTTGCTTGCTCAACAAATAGGTGGTTGATAATTTTGGTAAAATAATCTAAGGCTCTTTTGCATAACTTAGATCATTAATACCGATATGATCGGGTAAGGACCATCTTAACTTAGCCAAAAATCCAAGTTTTTTATGAGAACACGAAGCTAAAATACTAAGTTATCTTCGCGTTTCACGGAGTTGCGCAGAGTAGCGTGGAGTTAATATCTTATCTTTTTCCGTCTTCACGCGAGGCTAATAGCTCCGCGTTTTGGAGAGTAACTGGTCAGTTTTCTTCTCCGAAACTCGCGCCGAATTCCAAGAGGCGGTTTCGCTCATTTAAATGAAATCTCTATTCCCTTTTCTTCTCACTTCACTTGAGAATTATCCAGAAACCCTAGAGACTCAGACGATCAGAGCTCAGGCGACCCGAGTGGTCTCCGACCGATTTCTTCCCCATTTCCCGTCGATTTTCCTCGACTTTCTGAGAAATGGCGCCCAAGACCCGTGCTACTTCTCGTGCAGCGCCATCATCAGCGACTGGCGCAAGCAGTGGTGGCAGCGGCCATGGCAGCGACGCGCCAGCCCACGTTTCGCCTATTGGGGGTAAGAATCTTTCTATCGAGACTCTTTAGAACATTTCTAGAGTGATTTGACTTGATTTTAACTGATCAATCATCCCTTTCATCGGCGAGATCGCCGTACTCCGGCCGTAAGGCTTGGAGAAGAAGAAAAGTCTCTGGCTTTCTTCTTACGCGAAGTTATCGCGTCATCCTCGCACTTTTGAAGCGCAAGGCTATTTGATTAGCAGTCGCGTTTGATCCACGAGGCTATTGATTAGCAGTCGCGTTTGAGCCGCGAGGCTATTGAGTAGCAGTCGAGCTTGATCCGCGAGGCTATTGATTAGCAGTCGCGCTTGATCCGCGAGGCTCTTTTAACTTCTGCGCGTTCTAATTTTTAGCTTCGCACGGAGTTACTTTTAGCTTCGCGCGGTCTAATTTTTTGCTTCGCGCGGAGTTACTTAGAGAAATTTTCTGTTTTATAGACACTTCTCTAATTCTGCTTTCTTCTTTATGCAGTAGGGTATTCGATGGAAGCTCTCCCCCACAAGAACTACTTTGGCTTTGCTGGGGGTTCTGATCCCTCTGGCCAATTTCGCTTCACCACTATTCTGGCCTCATACAAACCAGATTTGAATGGGCGCAGGGAGAAGTTGATCAAGTATCACCCCACCACTGCGAGGGAGGTCATAACTGATGCGGCCTTTGAAACCGTGGACAGATAAGCGATGGAGAAGCCTGCATTCCTCTTTGTGGATCAGATGGAACAATCAGATCAGATCCTCTTTGAAGAGGATTGCGTTTGGCTATATAACTCAGGCGAAATGTTGATGTTTCTGCCTAGAATGGACCGTGGCTATCCCCTGGTTTATCTTCAAAGGCTAGCGATATCCCGTGAGTTGAAATGGGGTTTGGTTCAAGAACAGGATGGTGTCCCAACAGGTAAATTTGGTGCACAAGGGCCTTATCAAGATGGCCCCTCCAGATGTATTACTGGTTTGCTCCCAGGGAGATTTGGCAAGGAGTATCCAGTAGGGGAAGTCCCGATTCGTGCGCGGACTTTCCTAAGCGACTTCATGGCAAAAGACGCCCAATACCCGGCTAGTGACTTCAGGATGCCTGGCTGGGTTTATTCTTCTAGCAACATGTGGTGGGCCCGCCTTGTTCAATACATGTTAGATTCACACGAACCTATCTAGAAGGAGATCGGCTTATATAAGGCCATTAGGAATGTCCAGTTTGGGTTCTCGCAGAGTGCTTACAATTTCTTCTGTCTCTTGGAGATGTACAACCCTGAGACCTGCACACTTTTTACGCCAGTGGGTGAGCTAGGGTTCGCTCTCCACGAGATGTTTGAGGTTTCTGGACTCTCAATGGGCAAAATCCCCTATGAAGAATATATCCCCACCACCGAAGAATTGAACATGCTGATGGTGAGAGATGAGCGCATCTATCCAACATAATGGGAGATGATGTGTGATGAATATCATATATTGTATTTTTCCTCTCATACTTTATCTATTTTTGTGTATAAATAAATGCTACTCGGGTATTTTTAGTGTCTTTTGCAGGTAATCCGAATTATACAAGGAGGAGACATGAAACAAGAGTTGGACTAGGAAATCAAACGCCGAAAAGTTTCTAAATCGGGCAAGACTACAACATCAAAGTACTGCAGGAATTATAAGTCAAATACAGTTAATAAATTGAAGAGTACAAGAGAATATACTTCTGCAGAAGAAATTTCAGTACAATTGCTCAATATTTCACCGCTAAATAGCGGTTTTTACCGCTAAATAGTGGTAAAACTGTAGCTTTTGCAAAGGAATTTTCGTCGTGGGCTTAAATGTAATTTTATAGTTTTTGTCAACTGGTTAGAAATAGGGTTTGGTTTCCGAGACCTATTTAAGAGCCAACCCTTGTATTTTGACTGGATTGGGAACGCTGGAATTATTTTTGTACGCGATTTTTCTGTTCAATAAATTTGGGATTTTTACTGAAGGTTGACGGCACAACACCGTGATCAGAGGTAACCCATTGCTTTGGATATTCTTATTTTCGTTCTGCATAAATTTTACTGCTTTCTAGATTAGGGTTTACTGCTTTCTAGATTAGGGTTTATCATTGTATGAATTAAAATTTGATCTTTCTTCGCAAAAATCATGAGTAGCTAATTAGATCAGCCCTAGGATGTAGATGAAACTAAGATCCACCATGTAATTATTTTCTAATATTTTTCTTCTTAAATAAAATTAATAAAAGCCATGATTTTTCAAATGAAACATTAAAATACGAGGACCCGAAGTTTAGAACTTTGATAGGTTATACTTGAATTAGGATTCTTGATAATCTATGCTTAGTTAGGGATTGGGGTTGCTGGTTTTACTATTTTATTTGAATTATCTACAATATTTAGTTTATTTTTATAAGAAGTAGTATTCTTTGATGAGCTATACTTGCACAACACTTGATAGCTCATGCTTAGGGCACTTTAAGTAAAAATTAAACTAAAAAGATCGAATTTTTATGATAGAAGAAAATATTAGAAGTAAGAACATGGTAGGAAATTAGTGGATTCTAAATCCTAGGCTACTTAGATAAATTCGATATCAACCTAGAACCTTTGGTTAGTCCGGTGAACTATAGAGAAAGTAAGAATGCAGAAACACCCTAGATCCCTGAGAGACGACCTGTACAGCGCTACAACGATACTGTGCACTTGCAGTGAATATAACACATCAAGTTTTTGGCGCCGTTGCCGGGGATCGACGGTGTTTTTCTTGCTTTTTCTAGCATTTTACGGGTTAACAGTGTGTGTGAGTGTGCAGGAAATAGAAATTGCAAAGACAGGAAGATTTAAAGGATTAAAAGAGCCTATGGACCAAGTATAAAAAAGCACAAAGTCAAATTCTCCAGTTTTACCGCTATTCAGCGGCTAGAACCGCTATTTAGCGGTCCAACAGGTAATTTCTGGGCCCAAATTTTCTCTGTTTCTGTAGTTTTATTTTCTAGTTGTGTAGAAAACTTAAAAAAAAAACAATAAAAAAAAATTAGGATAGTAGAAATCACATTTTTAGTTGATCATATCATTCCACCGTTTTATCTCTCCACAACACTCCACTTCTTGCATTAGTTTAGGAAGTTCACGCATACACTCACGGTCGCTGGTTTATGTCACATTGGAACCGTGATCAATTTGGTCGACTTGTGAGATCAGATTTGATTATGGGAGACAAGATGGACCAGCCGATCCCGATCCTTCAGGATCGATGTTACCCGTTGCGTACATCATTACCATCATGCATCAAACTTCCACACGTAGCGGGTAATCACTATGAATTAAAACCGCAGTACATTAGTATGCTTCCCAAATTCACTGGTTCTGATTCAGAAGATGCATATCTCTTTATCAGTGAATTTCAAGAAGTATGCGTAATGATTAAACTGCAAAACTTATCGGAGGACGCAATTAAGCTCCGTTTCATCCCGTTTGCACTTAAGGATAATGCCAAGAAGTGGTTGTACAGTATGCCTACTGATTCAATCACTACTTGGGATGAATTCGTTACAGTATTTCTCAAGAAGTATTATCCTACGCACAAGACGGCACGAATCAGAAATCAAATTAATCAATTCCGTCAAGTGCCAGGAGAACCCTTCTGGAAATACTTAGAACGATTTAAGGATTTATTAGCTCAATGCCCCCACCATGCAATAGAAAAGTGGCGGTTGTGTCAGATCAT
The DNA here is from genome assembly GCA_036321105.1 of Dracaena cambodiana. Lineage (NCBI taxonomy): Eukaryota > Viridiplantae > Streptophyta > Magnoliopsida > Asparagales > Asparagaceae > Dracaena > Dracaena cambodiana. Next base: position 22,869,741 of record JAYEPQ010000003.1, read on the forward strand.
ATATGAAGGACTTGATTACGCATCCAAAACTCTTCTAGAATCCATGTGTCAAGGGGAGTTTATGAAAAAAAAACGAGGATGAAGCATGGGACTTTCTTGAGGACTTATCATGGAAGACTATGCAGTGGGAGAGTTCCACTGAGAAGCCCAGTATATCAACTTCTGCTCAAAAGAGTGGGATCCATAGCGTCGACAGCTCTATAGCTGCTGAAGCAAAGATCGCAGCTCTTATGAGAAGAATTGAGGCACTGGAGACTCCTAGTGCTCAGTCTCCACCAGTGGGTCAAGTGAATCAACTCCAAAGTCCCACATGTTTTAATTGCGGAATTCCCAACCACGTTATGGAGGAGTGTCCATTGTTAGTAAATCCTACGGGTCCTGCACTTGAGCAAGCTAACGCTATGTATCAAAGACCCGTCAATAATCCATACGCTCCAACATACAATCCTGGCTGGAGGAGCCATTCAAATCTCTCATGGGGTCAAGGGCAATATCAGAGAGCCCCGAACTCTAACATGCAGCCTCCAGCTACTGGTCAGTTCCCAAGACCAAATATGGGTGCTTATCAACACCCAAATACTTCAAATCATGGGAACAACCAGAATAGACCACCAGCACAAAATCACTCATATCCACAACAGGGGTCTAATAATGATCAAGAAAAGCGACTTCAATCACTTGAGAAGAATGTTGAAACTCTTCTCAAGTCTCAGTCCAACCTTGACACATACATGCAGAATCTTATGAAAGTGTCAACTGATTTCATTCAAAGAACAGATCAGCACCTGCTCGTAAACTCTCAATCCATTAAGAGTGTAGAGCAGCAGGTTGGACAACTAGCAAATCAAATGAGTGAACGTGGCAAGGGCACTTTTCCAAGTCAACCCATAACAAATCCTAATGCCAGTTCCTCAAATTTGAATCAGTCGCATGTCAACCAAATTAATGCCATTCACACACTTAGATCTGGCAAACTGGTTGACAATCATGTAGCCATGCCACCTGATTCCACTCCTATTGTACGGCAAGCTACACTCCCTGATACCACGATTCCATCCCCACCTCATGATTCATCATCATCATCCCACGATCTACCCACTGGCACGACAGAAGAATCTGATCCTTCTAATTCTGATCCTCCAATTGACCATACTTATAAGCCAAAGGCTCCCTATCCAAATCGATTGAAGAAAAATTCTCCTCAGGTGGAGCACATGCTTGAGTTATTCAAGCAAGTTAAGGTCAATGTTCCTCTTCTTGATGCAATCCAACAAGTACCTGCTTATGCAAAATTCTTAAAGGATTTATGCACAAAGAAGAGAACAACCAATGTTCCAAAGAAAGTCTTCCTAGCTGCTAACATATCTAGCATCATCTCTCAGTCAGCACCTGTAAAGTATAAAGACCCTGGAAGTCCTACTGTCTCCTGCACTATAGGGACTACAGTGATTGAAAGGGCTCTACTAGATCTAGGAGCAAGTGTCAACTTGCTTCCTTATTCGGTGTACCAGCAGTTAGGACTGGGAGAGTTGAGACCTACAAGGATTACGTTGCAGTTAGCTGACAGATCTGTGAAGACACCTATGGGAGAGATTGAGGATGTCTTGATTAAGATTGGGGAGTTTATCTTCCCAGTTGATTTCATAGTCCTCGAGACTCAACCTGTGGTGAATCCACACCATTGTATCCCAGTTATTTTGGGACGTCCATTCTTGGCCACTTCTAATGCTGTTATCAATTGCCGGAGTGGATCGATGAGACTTTCCTTTGGAAATATGACACTTGACTTGAATATATTCAATCTAGGGCGCCAACCGAGTGATCCACATGACGAGCCCCTAGAAGTGAATATGATCCAAGGATTATCCAGTGAACACCAAGAGGAGAAATTCTTTGACGAGCTGAATGGTTTAGTTGATGAGAGTGTATTCTTGGAGACGCTCGATGAATCATCTAATTATGTGTCTTCCACGCAATGGAAACTTCCACCTGAGCCATTGATGACTGAACCACGAGTTCAGTTACGACCATCTATTGAGTGTCCACCTGAGCTTGAGATGAAGACCCTTTCGAGTCATCTCAAGTATGCTTTTTTGGGTGAACACGACACACTACCAGTCATTATCTCTGCAGAATTGACTGGCGCTCAGGAGGAAAAACTCATATCAGTGTTGAAAGCACATAAGGAAGCCATAGGCTGGAGTATGGCTGATATCAAGGGGATAAGTCCTTCTATAGTGCAGCATAGAATTCATTTGCTAGACAATGCACGACCTACAAGAGATCCTCAGCGTAGGTTGAATCCGGTAATGAAAGAAGCTGTGAAGAAGGATATTCTTAAGTGTCTTGACAATGGGATTATCTATCCTATCTCTGATAGCGCATGGGTAAGCCCAGTTCAAGTAGTACCTAAGAAATCCGGAATCACTGTAGTCAAGAACGATGCAAATGAACTTATCCCGACGCGTTTGCAGACGGGATGGCGAGTCTGCATTGATTATAGGAAGCTTAATGCTGCAACTAGGAAGGACCATTTCCCCTTACCATTCATTGATCAGATGTTGGAACGGTTGGCCGGACATGAGTTCTATTGTTTTCTAGATGGATACTCTGGCTACAACCAAATTCCCATCGCTCCGGAGGATCAAGAAAAGACCACGTTCACATGTCCATTTGGCACCTTTGCATACAGACGCATGCCCTTTGGGTTATGCAATGCACCTGCCACGTTCCAAAGGTGCATGGTAAGTATTTTCTCTGACATGGTTGAACGATTTCTTGAAATTTTCATGGATGATTTTTCTATCTTCGGAGATTCATTCCAAGAGTGTCTGCATCATCTAGAGTTAGTTCTCACGCGTTGTAATGAGAAGCATTTGACACTCAATTGGGAAAAATGCCATTTTATGGTCAAAAATGGCATAGTGCTAGGGCATGTCATCTCGAAGAAAGGTATCGAGGTTGACAAAGCCAAGGTAGACCTCATCAATAATCTGCCACCTCCGCGATCAGTGAAAGATATACGATCCTTCCTTGGTCATGCTGGTTTTTATAGAAGATTTATCAAAGACTTTAGCACAATTGCTAGGCCTTTGACACATTTACTAGCCAAGGAAGTACCATTTAATTTCACGCCTGATTGTCTAAGAGCATTTGAGCAGCTCAGGAAAGCGCTGACTTCCACTCCTATTATTCATGCGCCAGACTGGAGCTTACCCTTCGAGCTCATGTGTGATGCATCTGATTACGCTCTTGGTGCCGTCCTTGGTCAACGTATTAATAAGCAGCCACATGTGATTTATTATGCAAGTAGGACACTTAATGACGCCCAGTTGAACTACTCTACCACAGAGAAAGAGCTTCTGGCAGTCGTCTTTGCACTTGAGAAGTTTCGTTCCTACTTGATTGGATCACGAATTACAGTGTACACCGATCACGCTGCTTTGAAATACTTGTTAACCAAGAAAGATGCAAAAGCAAGACTTATTCGATGGATCCTCTTGCTACAAGAGTTTGATCTTGAAATATTAGACAAGAAAGGTGCGGATAATTCAGTAGCTGATCACTTGTCTCGTCTGCCCAACGCTCCAACTAATTTGTGCCCCATAAATGAATCATTTCCTGACGAGCAACTGTTTGCATTGATGCACGAACCATGGTTTGCTGACATTGTGAACTATCTTGTGACTAAGGAGATTCCGTCCCATTGGTCCAAGCAAGATCGATATAGATTCTTGTCCCAAGTAAAATTCTTTTACTGGGATGAACCATATCTGTTCAAATGTTGTCCAGATCAGATCATACGTCGATGCATACCTAATGATGAGATACAAAGTGTCCTCTCTTTTTGTCATGATCTAGCTTGTGGAGGACACTTTGGTCCCAGGAAAACGGCTGAAAAGGTATTGCAGAGTGGTTTCTATTGGCCAACTATTTTCAAAGATGCCGTGGAATATTGCAAAGCATGCACACGATGCCAATTCGTCGGCAAAATTTCACGGCGCAATATGATGCCTCTGCAACCCATCCTTGAGGTCGAAATCTTTGATGTATGGGGTATAGATTTTATGGGACCGTTACCCAACTCATTTGGAAATCAATACATATTAGTTGTTGTTGATTATGTTTCTAAATGGGTAGAGGCAATAGCCACAAAATCGAATGACAACAAAGTAGTTGTCAAGTTTTTGAAAGAGAATATATTTTCTCGATTTGGCATTCCTCGAGCTATTATTAGCGATAATGGTACCCATTTCACCAACCGGTCATTTGAGGCGCTTATGCGGAAATATTCCATTACCCACAAGTTAGCCACACCATATCATCCACAAACTAGTGGGCAAGTGGAAGTTTCCAATCGCCAAATCAAACTGATTTTGGAGAAAACTGTAAATCATAATAGAAAAGATTGGTCTTGTAAGCTAGCTGATGCATTATGGGCTTACCGTACTGCTTACAAGACTAATCTAGGCATGTCTCCATATCGTTTGATATTTGGAAAAGCGTGTCATTTACCGGTGGAGCTTGAGCATAAAGCTTTATGGGCAATTAAATTTCTAAATTTTGAGCTCGAAAAAGCTGGCGAGCAGCGGAAATTACAAATTAATGAGCTTGATGAGATAAGACGGGACGCATATGAGAGTGCCAAGATTTATAAAGAGAAAACAAAAGTGTTTCATGACAAAGCAATCATTCGCAAGTCATTTGCACCTGAACAAAAAGTTCTCTTATATAATTCGAGGCTACATTTATTCCCAGGATAATTGAGATCAAGATGGAGTGGACCGTACATAGTACGGACAGTGCACCATCACGGTGCAGTTGATCTCGAGGATCCTAAAAATGGTAATTTATTCAAAGTAAACGGTCACAGACTAAAACCATTTTTAGAATTTCGAGTGAGCGATAACGTAGAGGTCGTGACACTTCACGATCCAATCTATGCATAAAGGCATGTAGTCATGTGTATAATAGCATATATATTATGTTACTAACGTGATGCAGGGTTTTAAAGCAAAATTAGGGAAAGATGAGGAGCTAATGGTAATTTTCCATCTCTATATATATCCAAGCAGCCCTCATCTTCCCCCAAATCATTTCATCCAAAACCCTAGCTGCCCCCTTTCTTTCCCACTTCCTCCTTTTGGTTTTTGTCTCTCTTTGCAGGACAGTGTATAATCGTCAGGATTTGCGCTGATCAGTTGATTCCACAAGATTCATCTCACTATCTTAGAGACTCTACCCGAAGATCCCAGCCAGACGTGACGAATAAACCGCCAAACAGCGGTTTTTACCGCCATTTAGCGGTAAATTTGTGGATTTTCCCCCTGAATCTTCAGGACAGGTAATATTTCTCCTTTATAGGTTTACTGGGTTGATCAGATTGCAAATAAATAGTTACAGTAAGATATCATGGGTAGATTTGTTTGTGAGAAGTTTTTTTGGAGAAATTTTTGTGGCATTTAGTGTTTATTTTGCCGCTGCAATCGAAACTCTGGGTTGGAATTACCTCATTTATTCATCTAATGCATTCTACATCCCAGAGTTGGTGGAGGAATTTTATGCGAGTTTTGCGAAATCCGACATTTCGGACGATCGCAAAACCATAAACCTCCATTGGCGCGGCCAATTATATAAAATGCACGCAGAGGCCATCTCAACTTCCACGGGTATCCTCCTTCATACCGGGAATCACACGCCTGGTAGGATTGAGGACTATCTTACACAGATGGGCCCAAACTGCAAAATAACACGTGATAAAGGGATCAGCAGAAAGACACTCTACCAAAATATTCACGCAACTTGCCGCTGGGTCAACACTAATGTTATGGGCATTACACATATGTCATCTTTTTATACGCCCACACTTTATGTTGTTGATTGTATTATGCGTCAAGATACTCACTTCTGTATGTGCACACAACTACTTGACACTATTATTGATGCTAAGATGCGGTCGAGGACTAGTTTGCCTCTGCCGTGTTTAATTACACAGTTGTGTCGCAAGTTTATATCTAGTGCCGAATTTGACGCATACGCACCCTCACGCGTGTTGATCACTACCGAACATATTTCAGTGACATATCATGCTGCTGTTCCAGAAGATTGGAACAGACATGTTGATAACGAGGATATATATGCCACTGACTTGACACAAGAGGAGGAGGATGATGCCTTCTTTGACCAAGACTTGCCAGCTGATCCCACTGAGCAAATCAACATCGTCTGGCAAGGTCTTGGAAAAATTTGGCACCGGTTGAAACAGATTGATAGGGGTGAGTCTTCTACAGCACGAGCACGTCCTGCACATGGTGAATCTAGTAGAAGGCAAAGAGGACGACACCAATGATTTGTGTATGAGGGCATACACAAGTTTAGGTGTGGGGGAGTGTATTAGGAGATGTTTATTTTATTTTATTTTATTTTTATTTTATTTTATTTTTTTTTAGGATTTTTAGGATTTTATTTTTATTTTATTTTATTTTTTTTTTAGGTTTTTGGGTTTCTTTATTTTACACTTTGGGTAGTTTTTAGGGTGACCAACAAAAAGATTAAAAAAAGATTAAAAAAAATTTTTTTTTTTTTTTTTCATCAATAGATCAAACTAATTACAGATAAAGGAACAAAATTTAGATTTGAAATTGGATATGAGAGTAGATTGGACGATACACTTTGAATTTTATGAAAAAAAAAAAAGATTAAAATCCGAAAAATAAATATCGCTAATAGTAGTTTTGAGGCAATTATACATCTATTCTTCACCTCACAATAGTTTATTAGGTTAAGGATAAAGATAATAACGAATGAGTAAGTCTTCTCTCTCTAAAAAAAGTGAGGATAAAATAATGGGGTGAGCCTAAGGCAATAGCCTCGAGAGTGATAAAATAATGGGGTGCGCCTGGTATTAAGGCAATAGCCTCAAGAGTGAAAAAAAGAGTATGATCTAAGTAATCGGGTATTTTGCGCCTAAGCAAGCGTGAATATTCGCATGAAAGGTGAAATATTCTTAAAAAAAAAAAAAAAAAAAAAGAGTATGAACTAAGTAATCGGGTATTTTGAGCCTAAGCAAGCGTGAATACTCGCATGAAAGGTGAAATATTCTTAATAAAAAAAAAATTATGAGAGAGGAGATGAATCATGAGTTAGAGTTGGAGTCCAAAAACCAAAGTAGACTATCACACATGCACGTAGATGTATAGGAACCAATAAATTATCTGTTAGTAGGTATTGAAAGATAAGATTTAAATTTTTGATTAAAATGATAAGTGTATCTGATATGATGCTCGATTTAAAAATTGATAATCTAAATGCGTTCTTAAGTTTGTATATTAGTGAGACCAATTGACGAAAATATAAAAAAAAAAGATTTTTTCTTTCTTTTGTATAAAATTTTTATTTTTCTTAATTTTCGGTTATCTTTATTTTTCTTTTCTTTATTCCTTAATCTATTTTCTTCTTGAATTTTGTGGGTATATTCACTGCAAACCCTCACGAGACAACACTCGTCCACTAGGGTAACCTAGGGGTTTAAAGGCTTGTTGCACGTGCTAAGTGCAATCGCGACTCCTGCGAAAGTGAGTTAGGATTTTTATTTTTCTTTTTAGATTTAGGTTTTGCTCGAGGACTAGCAAAAGATAGGTGTGGGGGTGTGATGAATATCATATATTGTATTTTTCCTCTCATACTTTATCTATTTTTGTGTATAAATAAATGCTACTCGGGTATTTTTAGTGTCTTTTGCAGGTAATCCGAATTATACAAGGAGGAGACATGAAACAAGAGTTGGACTAGGAAATCAAACGCCGAAAAGTTTCTAAATCGGGCAAGACTACAACATCAAAGTACTGCAGGAATTATAAGTCAAATACAGTTAATAAATTGAAGAGTACAAGAGAAGATACTTCTGCAGAAGAAATTTCAGTACAATTGCCCAATATTTCACCGCTAAATAGCGGTTTTTACCGCTAAATAGCGGTAAAACTGTATCTTTTGCAGAGGAATTTTCGTCTTGGGCTTAAATGTAATTTTATAGTTTTTGTCAACTGGTTAGAAATAGGGTTTGGTTTCCGAGACCTATTTAAGAGCCAACCCTTGTATTTTGACTGGATTGGGAACGCTGGAATTATTTTTGTACGCGATTTTTCTGTTCAATAAATTTAGGATTTTTACTGAAGGTTGACGGCACAACACCGTGATCAGAGGTAACCCATTGCTTTGGATATTCTTATTTTCGTTCTGCATAAATTTTACTGCTTTCTAGATTAGGGTTTACTGCTTTCTAGATTAGGGTTTATCATTGTATGAATTAAAATTTGATCTTTCTTCGCAAAAATCATGAGTAGCTAATTAGATCAGCCCTAGGATGTAGATGAAACTAAGATCCACCATGTAATTATTTTCTAATATTTTTCTTCTTAAATAAAATTAATAAAAGCCATGATTTTTCAAATGAAACATTAAAATACGAGGACCCGAAGTTTAGAACTTTGATAGGTTATACTTGAATTAGGATTCTTGATAATCTATGCTTAGTTAGGGATTGGGGTTGCTGGTTTTACTATTTTATTTGAATTATCTACAATATTTAGTTTATTTTTATAAGAAGTAGTATTCTTTGATGAGCTATACTTGCACAACACTTGATAGCTCATGCTTAGGGCACTTTAAGTAAAAATTAAACTAAAAAGATCGAATTTTTATGATAGAAGAAAATATTAGAAGTAAAAACATGGTAGGAAATTAGTGGATTCTAAATCCTAGGCTACTTAGATAAATTCGATATCAACCTAGAACCTTTGGTTAGTCCGGTGAACTATAGAGAAAGTAAGAACGCAGAAACACCCTAGATCCCTGAGAGACGATCTGTACAGCGCTACAACGATACTATGCGCTTGCAGTGAATATAACACATCAATGTGCCACTACCGCATCTGCGCTGACCTGGTAGGTGCGCGAAATCATGGTATCGGTCACAAGAAATGGGCTGATTACCTCTTCGTCAATTTGAATTCTAAGGATAGTTCAACGACTGTCCATGGTCACCCTCCTGTGTACATCACAGAGATTGAGCGCCGCATTGCCAAGACCCGGCTAACGCTTTATACTACTGAATCCAACGAAGGTGGATTTGGTCCTGGTATCTCATTCAAGAGCTACCACTATCAGGCTCAGTCCCCAATATCCAACAGAGGCCTTATTGCTGGATTCCTGATGCTATGGCTGAAGAGATGTGTCGTGCCGCAATTGTAATGACTGTGGTATATCCAGCAGTTCTCCTTGCATACGGCCGACCTTTCGGAGTTCTTCCCGCCATGGTGTGCAATCTGCAGCATGGATTGCGGACACTCTGCAATGACTTCATCCCTGCCAATAAGGGCAAAGGAAAAGGGAAAGGCAAGTCGAAGGAAATCGTTCAAGTGAAGACTCTGAACCCTAGGGTGGAGCTTTCTTACACTTATCTGATGGCATGGCTCGTTTTACACTGCCCTTCTCTGATGAGTGCTGCTTCACGCCGCTCAGGTGACAAGTGTTATCTTGTGGAACTGTATGAACGTTCCTCATGGCAGCAATACTATATGTCCCAAATCCGTAAGACTCTCCGGCAACACCAAAACTATGAGATTTTCAGGTGCTTCCCCGACTTTTCTGGTGGAGGATACGGATTGAGGTTGAAGGATACTGTAGGAGCAAACAATTTTACTGCCTTATCCTCAGGGGCTTTCTGGTGGCTTCTCAATATTCAGCCCGGGCATCTGGTATATCGTCAAGACAGTAAATGTCTTATCGAACCGTACATCCCAAGTCGTTTTGCTCACCAATTTGGATACTCCCAACTTTATGTGGGTAATCCAAGCAAGAATCTTGTCTATGAAGGGAACTTGTACGAGAGTGCCTGCGGCTGGTTTTATTTTGCAGCTGGCGGGACCGGAGCTGAATTTGCTCTTCCACAGAGTCGCCAGAATTGGCCATGACTCTCAGCTTTTGCATATGGTATCGCATCGCAAATGCTGATGTGCCTCATTTCTCCCTCAACCGAAACTATTGCAAGGAGATTGAGGCTTTCTACATTAGCCGCCAGGGTTCTTCAAGAGTAAGAATAAAAGGAATGGAGGAATTCCTTGGCGCCGCGGCTGAACCGTCAGACGTCAGCGAGTCTGATGATGATGATGATAACAATGATGATAATAACCCTGATGTTGGAGGTGCTCCCCAACCTGTCGTCATTCGCCCTTGGAGCCTAACTCTGAAATTCCGCGGTACCCTAAAGAAAGGACCTGCTAAAAAGAAGCAGAAGTTGGCTCCGGGAACTCTGGTAGCCCCTCAAGAAGTGGCTATCAAGTTCGCTTCGGATCTGCTGGCTTCAACTCTACCTCCAACGCCGGCAGGGGAGAGTGAACCTGCTGGAGCTCCAAGTGTTCCTGAGGATTCGGCTCCTCCGACCGTAGAGCCTGTTGAGCACCCTACGGCGCAACTGCTGGGTAGCGAGACGGGTACGCTGTTGGAAACGACGGCAGCTCCCCCTTCAAATCCGACAACCGGACTTGTATCTCCAGGTATGGCTCTTAATATTTTGTCTTTTGTCTGTTATTTTTACTTTATAACATCATTTACCTGTTTCCTGATGCAGGCGGTCAACTCCTCTCGCCAATGCACTTGACTACCCAGGTGGACTCTGATGACAGGGTGGATTATTCGGGCGCTATTGGCTCAGTGGGTGGTTTGGGTAGCTCTGCAAGCGAGTTTGACGCTGATTATTTCACGCCGACCACATGTCCAGTTTCCTCATCAATTCCTCCCATTGATGAACTTGGAAGTGATGAAAGAACAGAAGTTATTATTGCGGCCGCTGCAAAAGAGGTCACACCGTCTCCCAGCATGCCGTCTCCAACACCACCGGTCTGCTCCACAGAGACCTTCCCAGTGGTCTCTGGTGCACCTTCTGCTCCTCGACTAGCATTATCAACGCCTTCTATCATAATAGCTGTCGAGACACCTGTAACTCTTCCAGCTTCAAGTCTTCCAGCAGGAGATGAGGATAATTTGAAGTTCTCGTTTGAAGCTACTTCCGCAACTGGGGGAGCTTCTGGTGGAAACACTCCTTCCTCTTCTCCTGTCGGTGGTACTGCTCAAGTGATCCACACTAGCGTCGCTTCCCCTCAGGTTCCTAGCTCCGCTAGATCTGCATTGGCCTTATTGGCTCCGCATGTTATGAACCTGGTACAGGGACAGGCTTCCTCTTATTCAACTCCAGTGGGTACCGCTCTTCCACCAGCGACATCTTTTTTAGCACTGCCCATTTTGAATACAGGCGCCGTGAATCATTTTGAGGAGCTCTTCAACTATAGTGTTGATGACTTCATGCAGTTGCTCAGAGGATGTGTCGAGATGATTTCTGACGGCACAGATTTCTTCAGTCTCGGTCGCCCGATGTTATCTAGCTACTTGGATAATATAGAAAGAATTGGGGGACCAGACCGAGCAGCTCCCTATCGGGCCCACTTCACTGCCTTAGAAGAGCAGGTGAACACGTTAAACACTGTTCGCCAAGCGGACGTGGAAGCTATCACCGCAAAAGAGATGGCACGGCTTCGGGTGGAATTAACGGCACGCCGAGAAGAACTGGTACGACAGGAAGAAGCATGGTCTCAGGAGTTGACAGAGCTTCAGGCCAGTCAGGAGTCTATTCTTAAGAGCTTGGAGAGAGTGGACTCAGAAATTGGGGGAAGTCAAGTTGAAATCCATAGAGCCCAAGAGACCATTGCCAAAGCTCGGGCGGTCATAGTGGCCAATGAGCACAAACTAGGAGAATCTGTTAAGAAGCGAGAAGCGCTAGTCCTCCAACATGGGCAGGTCGAGCAGGAGAAGGGACTAAGGAGCCGTGCTATAGAAGACTCTCATCACCATCTGAGTCATCAACTTACAATAAATGACGATGTCTTACTTCAGCAGGCTCGGCACTCCATAGAGGCAAATCGTCGTCAGTTGATTGACGAGGTGATGAACAAGCTGAAGCATCTAGGAGATCCATAATTTTCTTCTTATTCTTTTATTCTTTTTGTCATAAGCTTTCGTAATAAAAGAAAGAATTTTTGTAACTCCATTCTTTTGATGAAATAAAGATGATCATTTGAATCTTTTAGCTGATGGCTACATAATTTGTTTGCACAACAGATAACCTGTCATCTAAATGATTTAGTTTTAGGTACAATTTTCCAAATCATACTGTCAGAGGTAAGAACTTACCATGACAGGGTTTATGGGATTTTTAGCAAACCCCCAGATATCAACGGATTTGACTAGTCTTTACCAACTACCGTTTGAATTGGGCTAGCCATGTTATTCCACTCAACATGGTGAGTTGTCGAGGATTTCGTTTGGGCTTAAATGCCAAACTTTTCCTCTTCCTTTTGCCTTATCGGCGTTAGGTAATTCATACTTTTACCCCAGTATGATAGGTTGGCGAGAAACTGGTTCTCTTTTCATTGTCTAGTCGGCGCTGGGTAATTCATACTTTTACCCCCAGTATGATGAGTTGGCGAGAAACTGGTTCTCTCCCCATTGCCTAATCGGCGCTGGGTAATTTATACCTTTTAGGTCAGAGGCGCTCAATCGTGCATGCCTAAAAGAAAGATTGGCAGCTGTTCAAACTTGAGAACTGACACACCAGGTTTTAGGTCAGAGGCGCCAAACTGCGCATGCCTAAGAAAAGACTGGTGGTGGTTCAAACTTGAGAACCAAACAGAAGGCGGTTCAAGGCTCTCTCGCGTAACTTGAACTGGGCACTCCAAACACACCAGGTTTAGGTCAGAGGCGCCAAACTGCGCATGCCTAAGAAAAAGATTGGCGGCTGTTCAAACTTGAGAACTGGCACGCCAGGTTTTAGGTCAGAGGCGCCAAACTGCGCATGCCTAAGAAAAGACTGGAGGTGGTTCAAACTTGAGAACCAAATACAACAGGTTTAGGTCAGAGGAGCTTAATTGCGCATGCCTAAGAAAAGACTGGAGGCAGTTCAAACTTGAGAACCAAACAGGAGGCGGTTCAAGATTCTCTCGCGTAACTTGAACTGGGCACTCCAAACATACCAGGTTTAGGTCAGAGGCGCTCAATTGCGCATGCCTAAGAAAAGACTGGAGGCGGTTCAAACTTGAGAACCAAACAGAAGGCGGTTCAAGGCTCTCTCGCGTAACTTGAACTGGGCACTCCAAACACACCAGGTTTAGGTCAGAAGCACCAAACTTCGCATGCCTAAGAAAAAGACTGGAGGTGGTTCAAACTTGAGAACCAAGAACACCAGATTTAGGTCAGAGGCGCCAAACTGCGCATGCCTAAGAAAAAGACTGGAGGTGGTTCAAACTTGAGAACCAAGCACACCAGATTTAGGTCAGAGGCGCTCAATTGCGCATGCCTAAGAAAAAGACTGGAGGCGGTTCAAACTCGAGAACCAAGCACATCAGGTTTAGGTCAGAGGTGCCAAACTGCGCATGCCTAATAAAAGGGAGACTCGTACCTCCAGGGATATATTAAGAATAGTACTTCTTCAGAAATTTTCCATTGATCGGCATCATCATCCTATCCCCATTTTGATTCATTAATCGATAGGCTCCACTGGAATATAGTGTCTCCACAACAAACGGTCCTTCCCACTTGGGTTCAAATTTACCCTTAGTCTTGTGGGTTAGCACCATTGGCCTTTAAACAGCCAGAACCAAGTCTCCTTGCTTAAAGGTCCTTGGCTTAACGTTTTTATTGAACGTTTCTGAGATTCGGGCTTGATACAACTCAATTTGTTGTTGAGCCCTGAGACGCTTTTCATTCAGCGCCTCTAATTCTTTCAATCTTTGATGATGGCGTTCTTCTGTCGTCATCTTTGTGGCTAAAGCCACTCTTAATGAAGGAATCTGGACTTCGAGAGGTAAGACGGCCTCGCTTCCATAGACCAAAGAGAATGGAGTAGCTTTTGTAGGGGTGCAAATAGTGGTGCGATAAGCCCACAGGCATTCTCCTAGCTTTTCATCCCAATCTCGTTTATTAGAATAGACGAACTTCCGAAGGAGTTTAATAATCGTCTTGTTGAAGGCTTCGGCCAACCCATTAGCTGCGGGGTTATATGGCGTTGAAGCAATATCTTTGATTCTGAACTTATTGCAGAATCTGGAGAATCCCTGACTGTTGAATTGCGGACTATTATCATGGATGATCCATCGGGGGACTCCAAAGCGGTAAATGACATGATGCTTGACGAATTTGATCACATCTGTCGTCTTCACCTCTTTCATGGGCACAGCTTCGGCCCATTTTGAAAAATAATCGGTTATTGCAAGAATAAACCGATGTCCTCGGGATGACGGGAGAGTTATAGGCCCCACAATATCCATTCCCCATGCCTCAAATGGCCAACTTGCGACGGTATTGTGCAAGTATTCTTGGGGTTGATGAATGAAATTGGCATGTATTTGGCATGCGTGGCACCATTTAGCGTATGCCATTGCTTCCGAGATCATGTTCGGCCAGTAATATCCTAGCCTTCTTATACGGTCTCCGAGCTTTGGACTGGGCTGATGAGCTCCACATACTCCATCGTGTGTTTCTCTTAGCACTTCATCTGCTTCTGCTCTTGATATACAGCATAGCAGCAGACCATCTCTTGACTTTCTATATAAAGTCTGAAGCTTATGGTCATAATAAAATCTTTGGGCCTTCCTCTCTATCGAGGTGGCTTCCTTAGGATCTTCTGGTAATATCCCATGTAAAGCATAATCCACAAATGGAAATCGCTAATCACGGGGTTCCAAAGTTAGGCCTGCTTGGCATACTTCTTTATTTTGAAGAACAGTATATGGATGGAGGAGCTCTCTGCTTTCAATGGTGATGCTTTTAACCTCACCTGGCGGGATCGCCAATGTTGCAGCTAATGTCGCAAGGGCATCTGCATATACATTCTCATTCCGAGATATATGAGAGATGTAAAATTGCTCAAAGTATCCAGCTAGTTCAATGGCTAGCTGATAATAGGGGATGAGGGCTTATTGTCTGACTTCATACTCGCCCGTCATCTGATTGACGATGAGTTTAGAGTCTCCATATGCCTCTAGATAGTTCACCACCAGTTGTAAAGCCATTTTCAAGCCGATAATGAGTGTGTTATATTCCGCCACATTATTCGTGCACGGTTCTGTCAGTGAGTAACCATTAGGTAATATATGTTTATGTGGGGATATAAGCACAACCCCCACTCCAGCAGCAGATCGTCTGGCAGCACCATCAAAGAACATTTGCCATGTTTGTTCCTTGCTAACTGTGTTGACCTCTGATGTCAGTTTGGAATTAGACCTGATTGGATGGTCTGCAAGAAAATCGGCGATCGCCTGTCCCTTTGTGACTTTTTGAGGGACGAAATGCTTATCGTATGGCGATAGCAATAATGCCCATTTCGCCAACCGGCCATTTAAGGATCCTGGTTTTGTCATCAGAATTTTCAGGGGATTAACCCGTGATATGACATGAATCGTTTGCCCAGAAAGATAGTGTCGCATTTTTTGAATAGCGAACACTAGGGCTAAACACTCCTTTTCAATCGGGGTATACCGCTGTTCGGCTCCGATCATTGTCCTGCTTAGATAATAGAGGGCATGTTCATGGCTGTGCTCATTATATTGAGCAAGTAATGCTCCTAAGGCATTATCCATGGCCCTCACATATATAAGGAAGGGCTGCCCAGGGACCGGCGCCATAAGAACGGGAGGTTTGGTGAGGTATTCTTTAAGGTCATCAAATGCCTGTTGACATGCCTCATCCCATACAAAAGAAACCCCCTTCTTCATAAGTCGAGAGAACGGCTGGCATCGTCCCGATAAGTTGGAAATGAAGCGCCAAATATAGGCAAGCTTCCCTTGTAACCCCCTCAATTCTTTAAGATTGCGGGGAGGTGGCATCTCGCTAATTGCTTTTATCTTTTTAGGGTCGAGGAAAATCCCTTTTGAAGTTATTACGAACCCAAGGAATTTCCCACTCGACACCCCCATAAATGACTTAGTGGGATTCATCTTTAAATGATGTCTCCTCATGAGATCGAAGACCATTCTTAAGTCCTGAAGGTGGTCCTCTTTATTTTTACTTTTGACCGCCAAGTCATCCATGTAGCACTCTACTGTCTTGCGCAGATGTTCTTTGAATATAGTGCTCATCGCACGTTGATAAGTGGCACCGGCATTCTTCAGCCCAAATGGCATCACCGTATAGCAATGTACCCCCAGCGGCGTTCTGAAAGCTGTATGCTTTTCATCATATGGGTGCATTTTGATCTGGTTATATCCTGAAAAGCCATCCATAAAGGACATCCTCTCGTAGCCACAAGTATTGTCTATCATCACGTCGGTGATGGGAAGTGGAAACTCATCATTGGGACATGCAGCGTTGAGATCCCGAAAGTCGATGTATATCCGGATTTTGCCGTTCTTTTTACGAACTAGCACTATGTTGGCAACCCAATCTGGATGCTGTTCTTCACGGATGAATCCGGATTTTATGAGTTTGTTGACCTCAGCAACTATTGCCTCCATCAACTCCGGTCGAAAACGCCTCTGTTGTTGTTTAACAGGTTTGGCATCTTCTTTTATATTTAACCGGTGTGTGGCAATCTGAGGGTCAAGCCCAGGCATGTCTTCATAATTCCATGCGAACACGTCTATATACTTTTTAATAAGAGATATAAGTTCCTCCTTTTCTAATGGAGTTAGCGTGTCGCTTATGAAGATGGGTTTCGGATTTTCTTCCATTCCCATGTTGACTTGTATCAATTTGTCTTCAGTGGGCGGATCACGCTGCTCAAAGCGGACGTCCCAGAGAGTATCCATATGCTTAGCCCAGGAATCGTCTTGGACATCAATTGGTTCCTCGTCGCTTTCTAATGCGGCTGAAACCATATTGGCCGTCAAGGACTGAAACCAAGCACCGATGCTTATATCCGAATCATGGTCGGGTGAAGATGTATCTTCCTTCGCCGAAGAACTCTCTTCATCTTTTAGTGGTGATGAGGGTGGAGTAGATACATAGCCCAACCCCCTGCGAGTCTTCTGATAATGAAGGCTCTTTCCTCTTGGTCTGAACGAGGGTATAAGATTCCGTCGCCCTTTTCCAAAGTTCAATCCCGGCTTCTGGGTAAAATTATAACCCATCTTCTCTATCATTTGGCGGGATTTTTGTTCATACAGGTGAAATTGGGGTGATGTTTGCTCATGACTTTCACTGCTTTGTTTTCGCCGAGGTGACGTGATTACTCTGCCGAACATAATTGGCTTTTGGGATCCTCTCCGAGGAGGTACTTCGAAGTAGTGTTTTTCCTCAGCTATTTTAGACCGGGAGAGGAGGGATGACCTAAGTGGCAAATGACATGCCGCCAGAACTTCAAGTTCGGATAGGCCATCCACTTCAGTGGAAGTACAAGAGGGTTCAGACTCAGTAGCTACAGCATGCTCGTAGGCTAACTTTATGTCTTCATTAATAACCCATTCACTCTCTATTACATCCACTATATTATCAAGACTTAATTTAAAATCTAGGTGAGGGTTGATTTCATAATCACCCCCATCATCTTTTCCAGGAAGCTCGTACTCAGTGTCGGCTTCATTGCCACTGTCATCGGGCTTTTGAAGTTTGCTAGGCTCGTCATTGGAGACTTCATGGGCTGGTTTATAAAGTGCAGCATCTATGAAGTAATTCTCCACTCCTTTGAATGGTTGCTTGTCGGCGATTAGTGTCCGGACCTCTCCTTCCTCATCGCAATATTTCATGCATTGGTGAAGAGTCGACGGGACTATCATATGAGCATGGATCCAAGGCCGCCCCAACAAAATATTGTATGAGGTATCATAGCATGTAGCCTCCGTCTTTAAATCCCCGATCTGACATCGGAGTCGGATTTTTCCGAGGGGACGACTATTATTGGCATTAAACCCTTATATCATTGTATTGGTTGGCATCAGACGATGGAGGGAGATCCCTAACAGCTGCATCAATCTTCTGGGTACGATACTTAGTGCAGAACCTGGATCAATCTGAATTCGGTCCACTTTCGTGGATCCGACATATCCGGTGAAATATAAAGGCCTATTGTGCTTTATATTCCTCACCTGCATGTCTTCAGGAGAGAAGATAATTTGTGGGACTTGCCTCCTCACTTGGTGACAGCGGGGGCAAGAGTCCTTTTCTTCTTCATTGGCCGGCTCGATAATCTGAGCTAGGAATGACTCAGAGTCTGCCAAGGCCTCTCTTAGAGCTTCACGTGTTGATTTTGATAATCTCAACAATTCGTAAAGCGTTACTCGTGCTGGGATATTCGCCAACTGAGCAATTATGTCAAATTTGAAGGTAGTCTCGCTGGCTCCTTTTTCTCTAATAGGATTCTTCTAGAAGCGAACTCCTTTCTGTTTTGCGGGCTTTGCGAGTTCTGCATAAATGTCTTTCGGATCTACTCTAGAGTATTCCTTAAGATATGTCTTCCCGGATCGAGTACCGGAAGGGCCTGCCCCATCTTGATGAGTGGCCATAGTTTCGGGCTCTTCTTCAGAATCTGTGAAGGCTCCCGAAGCTATATATTCTTCCTTTATATATGCAGAAATGGCATTAACAGTCCGCTTCTTTCCTAAATCTCTCGTAGTAGTCCATTGCTCATCCTCTAGCAAATCGGGATGAACCCACATGACTTCCCCCTTTTGGGTCGCCACAAGGACAAGTCCTTCTTGGGCTTTGTCATGAGGATCAAGGTTCTTCGTGACCATCTTACCTTTTGGGATCGGGGTCACTCCTGCGGGGAACTCGTGGGCTCCAACCACTATGGTTGCCATATTGGCAGTGACCTTCTTCTGCTCTTCCTTAAGCGTCAGAACTCCAGCCTCTATTAGTGCTTGGATTCTGTTCTTAAGGGGAAAACAATCCATAGTAGGGTGCCCAACATTCCGGTGATAGAGACAGTAGTTAGGATCTTTAGTCTTACCAGCGTCTTCTGGCTTCTTATTCTCCGGAAGTCTTAGCTTTCCCTTCTTCTGGAACAAGTGAAAGAGGATAGGCGTCTGTTCCGCTTTGAAAGTATAATTTCTCTCCTGCTGCGGTCTATTTTGCCTTGGGCCCTGCTAACTTTGGGGCTTCAGCTTCGGTGGAGGGCTAGATCTCTGAGGAGCAGCTTCTGATGCCATCACTGCTTTTCGTTTATTCTTATTGCTGCTATTTTGGGTATATGACTTACTACCCCCAGCACTTTTGATCCACGAGATTCTTCAACTCGACGAATCAAGTCCTCAGCTTGCTCTCCTTATTTGAGCAAATCCCTCCATGTCTTAGACTCTACGGCCCCCAATTTTAGGAGCACATTGGTCTTAAGATTGTGTCGACAAGTTTCGACAAGAGTTTCCTGGACCATTCCGTGTTTACAATGCACGAACTTCTCCCGAAACCTTTCTATAAATTCTTTTACCGTTTCCTGTTCCCCTTGTCTAGTTGCAAGGAGGGAATGAACCGTAATCTCGGTATCATCCTCGAAGAAACGTGAGAGAAATAATTTCTCTACATCTAACCAGGCATTAATAGTACCTGGGGGCAGCTGCATGAACCAAGTAAAGGCGGGCCCTCGCAAAGTACTTGCAAATACTTTGGTCATGATGGGGTCATTACCCATCAAATGTCCTGCTTGTGACAAGAAGTAATAGATGTGCTGACTGGGCGATCCCTTCTCGTCATATTGCTCTAATTTGAGCGGCTTGTACTTCTGTGGGTATGGTATCGTATCCCATTCAGGAGGATACGGTCTTGAAAACCCTGCCTCTTTCAACTCCTTTTTACGCATCAAAACTTCGAGTTGATTCTGTAATTTTTCAAGCTTTTCTTCATGCGGATCATGAAAAGAAAATCTATCCTCGTCCTCGTGCATCGAGTGGGCTTTCTCCTCCTGTTCTTCCTCATTTGGAGTTTCCTTTCCCTTTTTGGCATTATCTTCAACAAATCTCGATAGCATGACTTTAAGGCCTTCAATCGTCTTTTGCTGCTCTCGAATCATTCTTTCTTGAGCTTCAAATCTCTGATTGATATCATCAGATTTATTTGCCATGTGAGATGCTGACTTCTGTAGTCGAGATGACGCGGAGGAACAAGGCGAGGCTATGGCTGAATTATCACTGTCTTCATCGTAAGAACCCCTTGCAAGCCTCTTATAATTTCGAGGCGGGACGGCTCCTGATTTTAGTCGAGTAACACGATGAGGTTCTTCATCGCTTGATTCTGAATCATCATCCGTTTCTACAATTCTCTTCCCTTTCCCCACCATATTGGAGGTTACAGCTCTCTAGTGTTTTAGGGAAGCAGTCTTTGGTTTCTTAGTAGGGTTCTTGTCCGACTCGGTCAATCGATCAAACACAGATACCCTGCTCTTGCTACAGCCGCAGTTGTCCATTACAGCGGACACCGCTGTCATAAGCTGCTGACAGTGACAAATAGGTTCAGCTTGAAGTTGATCTATGCCTCTCTTCTTGGACAGATACTCCCTGAGATCGGCGTCTTTAACCATGGAATCATGAAGTCCATCTGACTTTTGAGAGGGTCTAGGAACCCACTGAAGCTTCTTTGACTGATCAACCCTGATTCTATAGTCAGATTGATCCTCGCGGGGCTTAGAAGTAGCCTCGCGTTTTATATTGCTGGCCTGAAGAGTAGCTCCGCGTTTATCCTCGCGAGCCTGAAGAGTAGCTCCGCATTTATCCTTGCGAGCCTGAAGAGTAGCTCCGCATTCATCCACGCTAGCCTCGCATTTTACGCTGGCTTGGCGTGTTTTCAGAAGCTTCTCTTCTGTAATGTTAGCCCCGCGTGGAATAAAATTCCTATACGCTGGCTTACCCTTGTGGTTATCACAAGTCATAACTTCGCGTCTCGCGCGATTTCTGCGACTGACAACAACTTGCCAATCATCTTCGCGTCTCTCACGTGTGTCATAAGTCTTGCGTTTCTCGCAAATAGCCTCGCGTTTCTCGCTTGGCTCAGTATCAGGCTCGCGTGGAGAATCACAGGCTGGCTTTACAGGATTTTATACTCGCGTCTCTCGTGAGTGTCATAAGTCTTTTCACTGGCTTTGCGTCTCTCGCTAAGCTCAGCGGTAGCCTCGTGTGGAATATCACATGCTGGCTTTATAGAATTTTTATACTCGCGTCTCTCGCGAGTGTCAGATATTTTGCGACTAGCGCAAATTTTGCTGGCTTCGCGTCTCTCGCTAAGCTCAGCAGTAGCCTCGCACGGAATATCACACGCTGGCTTTATAGAATTCTTATGCTCGCGTCTCTCACGAGTGTCAGATATTTTGCGACTAGCGCAAATTTCGCTGGTTTCGCGTCTCTCGCTAAGCTCAGCAGTAGCCTCGCGCGGAATATCACGCGCTGACTTTTCCTTACTTTTAAGGCAAGTTGTAACTTCGCGTTTAACGCGGTAGAGACTGGTTTCGCGGGTAGAGCGAGCCAGTTTGAGAGGGACCATAGCCTCGCGTCCTCTGGTATTAGCTCCGCGTCCAAGGCGGGCTTTGAGGGCTCTACGCCTCGCTCTCCGGTTCCTGTTTCGGAGTTGGGTCCTGGTCAATCCAGTCCCCAGGTCTTCTTCGACAGTCGGAAGCTCATCCTCGGCTAGGATTTCTTGTGTGAACTCCGGCCCTATAGCCGCAGTCTCCAAGGATCCCCGTCTCTCGGTGGATACCTTTCTACCCGTCGCTCGGGCATTGGAGTACATATGACGATAGTGCCGTGTCTCATCCAAGTCACCTGATCCAGAGGAGAGGAACTCCTCGTACTTCTGCTGGTCGATTTCAACGACCAGCGTGTCTACTTCGGATCCGATCATATCAACGTCCGATTGCGCCACAATCTCTTCATTAGTGAAAGAGATGGCTCCCACTATGGTCGCCAAAAGTTCCTTTGCTTCCTTCCATTGAATACAGCTTGGATTACAATAGAAGTGAACAAGATATAAAGAAGAACAAACGAGAGGATTTTATAGCTCAATCTCTCTCTTTTACAATGTGTTGTGTGGGATCAGTGGCGATGGGATCTATAGTAGTTCGTTTGGACGATCGGTACGTTTAAATCTTCTCTTTTGAAGATATCGGCCGACTGTAGACGATCTTCTTGGTCTTTGCTCTTCACGAATCTAAGGCTCTATGCGTAACTTGAATTCTCTAAGAGGAAGACGATCACAAAATGGCTTCAAGGCTCTCTCGCGTACTTGAATTGCCAAAGTATCGAAAGAAGGAAGAAGAAGACCTCTGATCTCTGGTTTTGGATCTCACGCGTAACTCGTACTTCACCAAAACTTCCAAAAGATCCCTTAGGGTTTCACCAAGAAAGTATTTATAGCCCCAGGAAGATTTGAGAGAGTTTCTATCTAAATAGAATTTGCTCTCATCAAGGATTCCAATCAAATATTTAATATTGATTTAAATCTCTTGATTTAGAATTCTGATTGGATTTGATTTGGTATTTGGATAAGCCCAAATTATAATCTCAATCAATTTAAAATTCTGGTTATCTGCTCACGTGGAGCTTTAATCGTATCAAAACGCGGTGCTAAATAACCAGTGCGCGGAGCTAATGCGGAGCTATCGAATATCTCCGTGTTTTACACAACGCGAGGCTAAAAGTAGCCAGACGCGGAGCTATGGATTAGCTCCGCATTCTGTTGTGGAAATCTTCTTTTTTATTCAGAAATTTCCACTGCCAACAGTATGTGGGTTCTGGAAGTGGCTATAGAGGTCGATCTCATACTCCGTTGATGATCTGATGCTTAGATTGATCTTGAACATTGAGAATTGATGAAGGTGACGGCTGGCTGACTGCCTCTTGCTGCTGGTCGGCACATGCCCTTGCAGGTAAATCAATTTGGCAAAGATCTTCAAGGTGCCCAAAACTCCTCTCTTGATACTTATTTTTAGTCATTAGATAGTTATAGGAGTTTTCATAGGAGATGTGGATGGAATTCTATCACAATTCATTCTCTGCTCTTCTATTTCAATTACACTTGAAATCTTCAATCTGAAGTAATTGGATATGATTGTATTTAGAATTCTGGTAAAAATTCAAATGCAAATCCTCTCTGAAAATAAGATTACACGAGACTGACTCAGCCTCATGTTTGAAGCAGCTGCAAGGCTAATAGCCTCGCACCATGTGAGGCTAGCTGCCTCGCATTCCTCCTTTGAGCTACAAAATTTTCCATTCTACAGTTATGGTAGCATAGCAAAACATCAACACATCAACTCTGTGGTTTTTGCTTTTATTTAATAATTTTGATTCTATGTAGCATTCTCCAAACATTACCGATTTAGTTTAGGGCATAGTACTTAATGAGAGAAATACTAAAAAACTATTTGTTTATTATTTTGGTGCCCAGAATAAGAGAAATAATTTATTGAATTTATTAAAAAAATAATTTAATATTTCAAAATTACAAAATTGGAAAAATTTTTGGACTTTTTGGAAAAAATTTTAAATATCATAAATATTAGAAAACCAATAACTACAAAGACAAAATATCAATTAGAGTTACGAATTTAAAATTATACTCACCAAAAGTCATTTCAGTATACAAATTATCCCCCAGTGGCCCCAATTCTGCATGATCAGACTCAAAAAAGGATAAGATTAATACAAATTTTGGGATATTACAGATAAGACATGGTATTTTATTCAACTAAAATAAAATAAGTAGTAAACCATCTAGTGATAAGATCTTTAGATATTGCCTCATCCAAGCCAATAGTTCTGCTTATTATGTTTAAACCACTCAAATATTTCTTTCGCTTAAACCAAAATTTCCATCTTTTCATTAACCATGGCTTAGTAGTTTAAGTTTCTTACCATTAAATGCAATATCCTTGAGTAAAATAATCTTGGATTGACTCCAAAGTATTACTTGACGATTTTAAGTGCTTTGAAGTGCATGAATTAGGTCACATCAAGTTTTTGACGACGTTGCTAGAAATCTATCCAGTTATGCTACATTTTGGTATAGATTATGATTAAATATCACTTGTGTGGTTTTGGTTTTGTATGACCAATTGGTGGAAAGTGTCCAAGTAGACTCATTTAGTTGTACGCTTAACAACTACACTTTCTAGTAAATCCAACACCTATTAGCATGAGCACCAATAACAAAAACCAGAATACAACAAACAATGCCAACAACAATAGGTTCGGAGCCCATAACACCAATGATGATCACAACTAGCATAGAGGAAATGGGAGATCCATACGAGTATTTACAACTAGATAAGAAGACCCATTCCTCCTGTATAATTTTACCTATTAACATAGAAATTTTGAGATCAAATCAGGAGTTGTATAGCTATTGCCAAAGTTCTATGGGATGGACAAAGAAAGTTCTTACTTGTACCTTTGAGAGTTTGAAAAAGTATGTGCCACCATTGACTTGCAAAACATCAGCAATAATCAACTTAAGTTGAAGCTTTTCTCATTCTCCCTGAAGGTCAAAACAAAGAAAGGTTACACTAACTGAGACAGAACTAAATTGGGTGATAGGATAAGATGCAGAAAGAATTCCTCAAGAAGTTTTTCCCCACTTTAAACAAATTACTTTCGAAACAAGATCAATATCTTTCATCAAAAACATAATGAAATATTTTTGAATTGTTGAAATCGATTCAAAGTCCTACTATTCTCATGGCCACATCACATCTTTGAGATATGGAGATTGGCAAACACCTTTTATCAAGGCCTAAATACTGCGATCAAACAATTTATTAAAATGATCTGTAATGGGGAGTTTCTAAGCAAGGATCCGACGAAGCATGGGAGTACCTCGATTCTCTTACTAAGAACACTTAGGCTTGGAAAATTGTGGATGCGTTAGAGAGTAGTCAATCCATAGTTGCGCCTCCAACTAGAGGTGTGCTCATTAAGCATGGTGAGATGGAATAAATAGACTATTTAGCCATTGCGTATGTTTAGACTTTGAATGATTACTTTTGTTGTTTATATTTCACGGTAAGATCATCTCAAAAAATCATGTATGATTAAATGAAGAAAAATAACATAATTATCAAAATTATAACTTTATTTGTTTTTTTGCTTCAATGATTTATTTTTCTGCTGTATAAGACTATATTATTTATATAATTGAGATAAAATAAATATTAACGCATCCAGTGATTCAATCTATTAGGGTGTTAATCCATCTAGATTTTATAACTCTATAGTTTAATTTACAACCACTTAATCAATATTCAGTTAATTAACTTTCAATGTATTTATAATTTTTTCGTAGCCTATATTTCTCATTGTCATATTACAATCACAAGGATCCTCGAGAATGACCTTGGGTTTTACTGCTCGAATACTACTTGCCGATTTCATACGCTTGGGAATGCACGATTCAAGTCGAGTCAAGTTTTTGGTACCATTACAAGGGATATGTACTATTGTGTTCTATAATTTAGTACATGTTACAATTTCTATGTCATTAACAATTGCAATTCTAAATTTATATGACTAGTTGGACTAACGATAGACTTATCCGGTTATACTCAGATCTATAAATACTTCCAATCCATCAATAACTTTACAATAAAAGCACAAACAATCAAAACACTATGAAGGCAACAATAATAACGGATTCGGGGGTCATAACACAAATTATGATCAAAGTCAATATGAAGGCACTGGGAGGTCCTACTCAATTACTTACAACCAAATCAAACAACCTTACCATTTTTTATTATTTTTCCATTGAATATAGAGCACTTTGAGATAAAAATATGAAGTCATACAACTTTTACCCAAGTTCCATGAAATGGATACAGAGAGCCTATATCTACATGTTTGTGAATTTGAAGAGGTTTGCGCAAGTATCAATCTATAAACTATTAGCGTAGAGCAATTAAAACTTAAGCTCATTTCGTTCTCCCTAAAGGACAAAACTAAAACATTGTTACACTCCTTATTGTTTGACAACAATCAAAATTGTAAACTCCTAAGTGCAATAAATCGACAAGTAGTACAAGGATAATAACCCAAGATCATTCTCTCGAGAATCGTTTTGTAATTGTGAGATACTAGAAATAAATTACAATACTAAGAATAAAAATAAAGATTAGATTTTTATTAACTAAAAACTAAAATTAAAAATTTACCTTAACTAAAATTATTGGTTAGATGGATATAACTCTCCATAGGATAATTTACTAGATATATTTATACTTTTTTATCTCAGTTGCATAAATCATGTGGTCTTCCTACAAGCGAAAAATAATTCAATTAAGCACAAAGTATATAAAGTTGTGAACTTGGCACATTAAATAATTTTACCCAATTAATCCTATATGAATTTTGAGTTTTATCTAAGCATGTAATATAAATAACAAAAATAAATGTTCAAAAGTTAACCATACACCATGCCTAAAGAGTCGTATATTAAAAACTACGTAACGAATATATCCGTCAAACAACAAAATATCAAAGACTCAAAATCATATCTAAATCTCTTCAAAAATAATAGAGAATTAAGATATCAATTTCAAATAAAACAATTAAAACCAATAATCATAGAATTATACTACTAAATCACTTAGCATTTATTATTCTAACTGATCCATTTCAAGAATTTTGCTACTAATACTCATCACAGTCATGAATAAAGAGAAAATTTTTTTTTTATTGATTTCTATGAATGAGTACAAAACCTAAATTTTGAATCAAAACTATAAAACTCTATTCTAAATATTCATCTATATCTCTCAAAATATGAGTTACATGGTTATTTATAACCTTACAATACTCTAATAGGAATAATATTTACAAGGAAACTCTTAATTCTTCTCAAAAAATCTCTAAAAAAATCAATCTATGGCCACTTCCTTTGACAGACTCATCGACAATAGCTCTTGGGTCTCTTTTATAGTCAATCGTTGTCGACAACTATTTCCAAACTATCGACAGTTAATCACGTATTTACACAGATTTAAATTGATACTTGAGATATGCTTTGATACTTCGATTTC
Organism: Dracaena cambodiana; assembly: GCA_036321105.1. Lineage (NCBI taxonomy): Eukaryota > Viridiplantae > Streptophyta > Magnoliopsida > Asparagales > Asparagaceae > Dracaena > Dracaena cambodiana. Next base: position 22,896,778 of record JAYEPQ010000003.1, read on the forward strand.
CCTCAATATAACTAAAAAATACTAGAAAAACATTATAATGAGGAATTTGATTAATAAAAATATTTTTCCATTAATTCTTTGTATTAATCAACAAAATTGGATTACATTTGCATAAAATAAACTAAAAATATTACACTTTTCAAGTTTAATCACATCCCAACTTTAGTTTTCCTAGCCCCTAACAAACCTATAAACTAAAAAAATAAACTAAAGACTTAAAAAAAGTAAATCCTAACTCATTTTCGTAGGAATCACGATTGCAGTTAGTACATGCAACAAACCGTTAAATACCTAGGTTACCCTAGTGAACAAGTGTTGTCTTGTGGGGATTTCCAGTGATATTACCCATAAACATTAAGAAATGTTTAAGATAAAGGAATAAGTAAGAATAAAAAATAAGGATAAGTATAAAATAAATAAAATAAAAATTGTTAGTATCCTATTTTACAATCTATACTATATTTTTTTAAGTTTTCACTTCATTTCCATATCAAACTCAATAAGAGATATATACATAGATATTTTCGAAAATGTCAATCTTAATAAATCACTTATAATTTGATACTCTTATGTATCCATTTTAATCATTTATTCGTATCGTAGATATACTTTTACTTTCAATTATCCTCTCCTATGTACTCTTGTGAGCATGTATATAAGCCTAATGAAGTCTCAAACTCCAATCAAACTTATTGGAACCCTTTTCATATGTATATATTTTTTTTTTCTTTCTTTTCCATAGACACTCGCCTTTAATGTAAACATTCATTCTTACTGAGACAAAAATGTCCAGTTACTCAGCTTATGACTATAATAAAAATATATAAGTATCGTTTTGTGTGCATATGCACGCTTACCAAGGTGCTTGGACCCAACTACTTAACACTTTCTCTTTTAGTATATATTTTTTTATATATTCGAAGTATATTGCCTTAAGTATCGGCTCACTTTTTCATTATTTTATACATATATGACAGGTCTCCCTTTTAAATTTTCTCTTTGTTAACAACTCATCATGACTTATTGTGTAAGTGTTCAAAGTGCATACTCAATTCTAATCTTAAGTATTCATATATCTTATTATCGGATTTAAAATCTCAGTTATGATTACATAAAAATTATTATTATATAAGCATCAAAATTAAGATATCTATCTCAAAAATATGCAATGTAAAGTACTTCTAATCTCACTTTTTACTTCAAAAATGAAAAAAAATATACTATGTTAGTTAACTATGATACAGTTAAGTACAGTGTATCTATCCAACTCCCCAACTTAAATTATGTAATATTCTTGTGCATCAAAAATATAACTATGAAAGTAATATATTAAGAAATAATGTAAGAGGTTAAGGCTAGAATGGACATGGCTTTGTTAGTTCTCTAGAAGAAACTCACTCCCTTTTGTATTTGATATCAATGACACCTCTGATGAAGACCTTCATGTCACTTGCATCTTTGATACCGGCAGAATCCAATGGTACCCTAGCTCATCCCTTCGTCCTTATATGCAGAAACAAGTGCATCCTCACTAACCATTTGTTTGAATATTTTAGTGAGAAGCTAATAATGATGTTTTGACGACACTCAGTTCGGGCTTGCCATTCCTTAATAATTCCCATTCTCACAGTGAAGGCGTTTGTCATCCTTATGATCAAATCGTTTAGCGTGTGGAGTGTTACTTCTACTAGTCGGACTACTGCATCTATTGCATCTCTTTGCTCTTGCCCTTGCTTGACATGTTTCTAATCTTGTTTTCCACAACCGGTAGGTGGGGCAGTTGCATGTTGTTGTTCTTGTTGCACCTGCTGTTCGTGCTGGGCGTGTTGGGCACTCATGTTTCTTCGCATGGTGGTATCCGTAAATGGTTACATGGGAGGTTCAAATGTATCATCTCGTAATAGATGGACTCCATAACTCATACAATTTTTTGTAATCAGAGATGTAAAAACTAAGTGAATCTTTAGCAATCTCGAATGTTGGATACATCCATGCATTGAACTATCACGAAGTACATGATGGATACGACATTGAATGCGTGCCTTTCCAAAATCTTGTTTAACAATACTATATCCCTTAAATTTATTTCAGTTGTTATGGAGGATGGTAGTATGTTATATTTAATAAAAAAAGACTCACAAAATGTACTCCTTTCTAACATAACTACGAGCCCTCTGTCCCATGCATCGGAACAACCTTCAAAAAGCTCTTAGTGAATGCAACATCACTGAAAATCTCACAGAGCTTTTTGAAACAGCGAGAGCTGCTTGGTATATCATTCACAGTCTCTACAAAAGAAGGGTGCTCCTCTGGCATGTCAGGTATAGGAATTGTCCTTACAATTTCTTCCCTCGTGAATGGTATCTCCATGCCCCTTACAATGGAGTATCAATGTTAATCTCTAATTGTCGGTTGCACGTTGGCATAAAACTCATACACGATCTTATTGTATGTCGGTGCGTGTATATGTCTTGTGTATGCTTCTAACTCTGAAGCTTGCACCTGCGCTTTTAAGGACAAATTCTCATTTATTTTTGAGTAGTCAACTGCACGTTTGGGCCAAAGTTTGAAATCACCAAACTTCTCCAAGATTTTCTTATTTGCCTTTGCGGGTCTTGTTCTCTGTGGAAAAGATGGCCAGACGATTCCACTCTTGGCCTCTTACAAACTTTATGTATCTTTGGTACCATTCTGCAAAAATTACCCAAAAATTCACAACGTAGTATAATTATTATTTCAAAAATCTATGCATGAATTTATCACATAATTATTCTATTTATTAGTTTTCTTTAGCTTAATTTCTTTTTTTCTTATTGTATTTTTTAAAATTAAATTAATCAACATAATTCCACATTTTCCTAATATCTTCTCCAAAAATTATCAAATTCTATTTTAATGTAATTATTATTGCATGAATTTGATTTATGGCAATTGTACAAGCAACCATGAAATATAATGCTAAAAGGTGAGATTTTTACTTTGTATGCCCTTGATTTGTGCATATAATATCAATAATTTCATGAAAATTCATCAAAAATCTTCATAACTTTGCTTAGTTATCCCAAATCGACTAAGAAGTAAAGATCTAATTCTGATTTACTCAAATTCTTCCATATAAACTGTAGATATAGGTTTTTATAATAAAAATCTACTTTTTATTAAGAACAAATTAAATAAATATTAAAGAGAAGAGAGCTTACTTGCTTGGAGATTGATAAAAATTTGAAGAAAATTGCACGAGTATAGCCTTAGATGTTGAAAAGATGAATTTTCGATGTTCGGTGCTATAGAAAGAAGCTAGGGATTTGTTTGTAGAGAAGAAAAAGAATTCAAAGATATATTTATAACTGAGCCTCTCTGCCAACAGCTGTCAAAAACTGGTTCGATAGCAGTTTCGACAGCCACTCTCAGGCAGATAATTTTTTTATTTTTATAGAGATCACTGTCGATAAACCACTTCGATAACGGCTTTGACAGCGGCTCCCTGTTGAGCATTTCTGTCAGGCCAAAATTATTAATTTTTATTTTTTATGATTGTTAATTCCTAAACTAATGTTATCTCTTAATTCTAATTGTTAATCTCTATTTCTAAAATTTATTCTAAACTAAAATTTAGTTTCCATTTCTACAGTTAATATCTATGAAAGAAACTTTTATTTATTATTATTTTTCTAGGATTATTTTAAAAATAAAATCATTAAAAATTATTATAGGTATCAAAACTAAGTTATCTTTGTAAGTCATCCCCCAACTTAAAATGCTCATTGTCCTCAATGAATTAATATATCTATACTTATAATTGAGATATTTGATTGTTGGGGCATTGACTTCATAGGACTATTCCTTATTTCTAATTGATATGCCTATATCCTCATATCGGTTGATTAAGTTTCTAAATTGGTAGAAGTTTCAGTATGTAGAAATAATAATCATCAAAACTGTTATTAAATTTTTAAAGGAACATATATTGTCAAGATTTGGAGTTCCTAAATAGATAATAAGCAATGGGGCTCACATTTTTGTAACAAGGCCTTTGAAAATTTAATGAAGAAATATCATCACGCACAAAATTTCTACACCATGTCACATAGAGTCAAATAGATAAGTTGAGCTAGTTAATAGGGAAATCAAGTAAGTACTTGAGAAAATGGTTAATCCATCTTGCAAAGATTGGTTGTTTCGACTGATCGATGTTTTATGAGCTTACCATATAGCATATACAAAACACCCTTGGGCATGTCTTCATATAGATTAGTATATGGAAAAACTTGTCATTTTCTTGTAGAGATAGAGCATAAAGTGTATTGGCCAATTAAATCAGTAAACGTTAATCTCAATTCAACGGGTCCATTATGAAAGCTACAAATAAACGAGTTGAAAGACATAAGATGTGATGCATACAACAATTCATGCATTTCAAAGGAGAAAATGAAAATATGGTACAATCATCGTATCACATGCCATGTTTTTCATCCTTCTGACAGAATACTTCTATATGATTCATGCCTTCATCTATTTCCGGAAAAATTGCATTCACAGTGGACAGGACCATTCATAGTTAAAACTGTATATCCACACGGCGCAATTGATATTGAAAATCCAAAAAATGGTTATATGTTCAAAGTAAGTAGGAAATTATTGAAGCACTATTTGGAATTTCCAATGCACTTGAAGGAATCTAACGATCTAGTGAATCCTCTCACATCTCATTGATAGGCACTAAATAAGGACACTATGTATATTATTGATATTATGTACCAATAATTTTGTTTTGCAGATTGTTACATCATGAGTACCAGACCGAGGTAATTTCTAAGCTCTTCTCTTAAATTTCTATTTATTCTTGATTAATTAAATGGATATATCAATTCATTGAGGGGAAAATGCATTTTAAGTTGGGGGATCGCTTATTAAGGTAATTTAGTTTTGATACTTATGATGATTTCAATGATTTTTAAATATGTTTCTTTTCTTTTGTTTCGTTAAAAAGAATTCAAAAATAAACAAAAAAAAATCTTGAATTGATATCAACTTTAGTTAGTTAGGAATTAATTTTAGTCAAAAATTAATTTTAGAATTAGGAACTAACAACTAGATATTAGGAATAATCTTCATTAAGGGACTAACAAAAACTAACTATAGAAAGAAAAAATAAAACAAAAATATTTTGCTTTACATAGTTCTCAACAAAGAACCGCCATCGAAGCGACCATCGAAGCCGCTGTCGACAGTAGCTCCCATAAGGACAAAAATATTGCCTGGATAAGAGCGACTGTTGAAAGTACCGTCGAAGTGGTTGTTGACAGTCATCGGATGAGAGGGGTAGCTATAAATAGATCTTAGAGTTCTTTTTCTCCACAAACAAAACCCTAGTTTCTTTCAACAACACCCATGCCCAAAAATTCTTCATTTCGACAGCTAAGGCTATTCCCATGCAATATTCTTTTAATTTTCATCAATTCCCAAGAGGGTATGCTCTCTTCTTTTTGATTTCTAGTTGATTTGTTCTTAGTAAAAATAAGATTTTTGTCTCAAAAAGCTAGATTTACAATTTATATGGACGAATTTGAGAAAATTAAAGTTAGAACTTCACTTCTAAGTAGATTAGGGATAATTTAGCAAAGTTATGAGGATTTTTGATGAATTTCATAAAATTAAAGCTATTTAATGTTGAAATCAAGGGTAGAAAAGGGAAAAAATCTCACCTTTCTAGCATTATATTTTATGGGTTATCTGTATAATTATGATATATCAAATTCAAGCAATAATAATCGAATTAAAGTGTAATTCGATAATTTTTAAAGAAAAAATTGGGAAAATATAGAATTATGTGGATGAATTTAATTCTAAAAAAAAAAGAAAAATTAACGAAAAGAAAAATAATAAATAGAATAATTATGTGAAAAATTCATGCATAGATTTTTGAAATAATAATTATTCTGAGTTATGTGTTTTTGACTAAATTTTGTAGAATGACACCAAAGAAACAAACAGTTTCTAAGAGGTCAAGAGTGAAATCCTATGGCCTGTCTGCTGTATAGAGAACTAGAATTGTAAGAATAACAAAAAGATCTTGGAGAAGTACGATGATTTCAAGCTTTGACCCGAACATGCAGTTGATTATTGAAAGATAAATAAAAATTTGGCCTTAAGAGCACAGATGCAAGCCTCAGAGTTGGAAGCATACACAAGATATGAACATGCACTGGCTTGCAATGAGATCAGTCGTTAGTTTTATGCTAACTTGCAACCAACAATAGGAGATCAATATGGATACTCCATAGTCAGGGGCAGGGAGATACTGTTCACAAGGGAAGAAATCGTAAGGGCAATCCATGTATCCAATGTGCCTAAAGAGCACTCTTCTTTTATAGATATCATGAATGAGATACCATGTGGCTCTCACCAGTTCAAAGAGCTCTGCAAGAATTTAAGTGATATTGCATTCAGTAAGAGTTTTTTAAGCTTGGCTATGTTAGAAAGGAGTACGTCTTGGTAAGTCTTTATATTAAATAAAATATACTACCATCCTCATGGGATGTAGTATTGTTAAACATGATTTTGAAAAGGTGCTTGTCGATGTCACATCCAACATGTACTTCGTGGTAGTTTAATGTATGGGTCAAGCCCATAAGTGTATCTAGCATTCGAGAATGGCAAAGCCTCAATTAGTTTTAACATCTCTAATTACAAAAATTTGCATGAATTGAGTCCATCCATCACGAGATGATACATTTGAATCTCCTAAGCAACCATTTATGGATACTATTGTGCAAAGAAGTATGAGTGCCTAACACACCAGCAAAAACTGCAGGTACAACAAGAGCAACAATAGCCTACTGCCCAACCTACTAGTCATGGAGAATATGATCAGGAACATGTCAAACAAGGGCAAGAACAATGAGTAGTAGCCGATGCGGTAGCCCAACTAGATGAAGTAACACTCCATACTATAAACGAGTCGATCATAAAGATGATGAATGCCTTCACTACGAGAATGAGCACTCTGACTATTGATTGCTTGCTATTTCTAAATAATTTATTGTTGTGATTGGATCATCTGATCCATTCTCTACTGTATCTGTAAGAAATTATCCTCAAAATTTCTCTTCAGTGGTCGTTGATACACCAATGGTTGATTAGCAGCTTAGACGTATTGTCGAGAAGGATTAGTGGGTGGTTTGTTTTAATTATTAAATTGTTGTTGAGGATTCTGCTTCCATGAAGATTTGGATGATTTTTTCAACCAGGTTATATGTTTATAAATATGGGTTGCTTACTGGTTGAGGAACAATGTTTAAGGCATTAGCTTGTTTATTTAATACTTCTTTGAAAGTATACAGTGTTGAACATTTAAGAGTTACGTGTCCCTGCAATTCGTAAATATCACAAACTTCAGAAATTTTTCCATTGCATTAACTATTTTAGCTTTCTTTGCAAGTGAATCTTCAAATTTCTTAGTTATGGTAATTAATTGTGCAGTTATATCTTCGGTTTCTCCCAATTTAAGAAGTCTGCCTCTATTCAGATGTTTATCCTTTAATTAGTATCTATATGAAGTTTCCAGACTTGTGAATTTTTAGCAAGTAAATCAAGATGGTCCCATGCTTCTTCAACATTTTTATTTAAGAATTCACCATTGCATATAGTTTTAATAAATTGTCTGACTATAGTATTTAATTGTTGATAGAAGGTACTTACAGTCCTTCATATCTTAAAACTATGACGTGGACATGACAAAAGCAATGGTTCATCTTCTTTCTGTTGAAAGTTAAAAATTTGCTTTCGCATATAATTTGTTTGATGTGAAGAAAAGAATCTATTTAAGAATTCTCTTTGCATCCCATCACATCTTCCTATTGAATTGGGACGTAAATAATGTATCAATATTTTTACTTTATCCTTTAGGTGAAATGGAAAGAGCTTAAACTTAAATTGCTACACAGTAATATTTTGAAGATTAATAGTAGAGAAAAAAATTTGAATTCTAGGTGGTGCAAATATGGGCTCTGTGAATCCGTCCCATAGAATTTAGGCAAAACTTGGACTACTCCAAATTTATTCTCAAAGTGTTGCATATTCAAAAGAAATGCAATACATGAAGGTTGGGTTGTCCTATCAGATTGTAGATAATCATGTAAAGTCCTCCCATTATCTCCATAATGGCTATAGTTATCATTAGTATTATCATCTCAAAGTCTGTTATTATTATTATTGTTATTATTATTATTATTATTATTATTATTAGTGCTCATGTTGTAAACTGTGTGATGGATTGGAAGCGTTTGTGGATCTGAGTACAATCAAATTAGTCACCTTTTGAAGTTCTCCAATTGGTCATTAAAATTTTGATTTGCAAAAATTAATAACGTAGGAGCTGTAATATATATTAAAGTATAACGTAATATTATGATCCCTGGTAATGTTGCTAAAAACTTGACCGCGATCAAAATCGTACACTCCCAAGTGTAAGAGATCGGCAAGTAGTATAAGGATAATAACTTAAGATCGGTCTCTCGACAATTATTTTGTAATTGTATGATACTAAAAATAAATTATGGTACTAGAAATAAAAGTAGAGATTAGTTTTTATTAACTAAAAACTAAAATTAAATATCGAAATTTACTTTAACTTAAACTGTTGGTCAGATGGATGTAACTACCCCATAGGATAATTAACTGGATATATTTATACTTTTTTATCTCAATTGTATAGATCAGGTGGTCTCCTACAATAGAAAAATAATTTACTAAAGCACAAAATATATAAATTTGTAAATTTGATATTTTTAATAATTTCTCCTAATTCATCCTATATAAATTGTGAGTTTTATCTAAACATGTAATATGAATAATAAAAATAAATGTTCAAAATCTAAACATACACCATGCCTAAAATGTCTATGATATATTAAAAACTAAGCAATGAATATATTATCAATTAATAAAATATCAAAGAGTCAAAATCATTTCTAAATCCCTTCAGTGATAATGGAGATCAAAGATATCAATTTCACATAAAACAATTAAAATCAATAAGAATAGGAAACATATACGTAAATCACCGAGGGGTCAGTTATTTTATTTGATCCAACTCAAGAATTTACCCACTTATACTCATCATAACCATGAATAAAGAGAAAAAAAAGAATTCTTTTATTGATTTCTATGAACAAGTACAAAAACTAAATCTTGAATCTTAAACTATAAAACTCTATCCTAAATATTCATCTATATCTCTCAAAATTTGAGTTACATGGCTATATATAACTTTTACCCTGATAGAAATTATATTAACAAGAAAGCTCTAAATTATTCTAAAAAATCTCTAAAAAGTCAATCTGCAGCTGCTCCCTTCGAAGACTCATCGACAATAGTTCATGCATCTCTTTTACAGTCGACCGTAGTCGACAGCTATCCACTAGCTGTTGATAGTCAATCTTGTATCTGCACAGATCTGAACTGGTACTTGAGATACATTTTGATACTTCGATTTCCTTGCACATAAACTATGTAAAAACACTAGAAAATACTAGAAGAACATCATAGTAAAGAATTTAATTATTAAAAATAATTTTTCATTAATTTCTTATATTAATCAACAAAATTGGATTGCACTTGCATAAAATAAACTAAGAATATTACAATTTTTAAGTATAATCATTGCCCAAATTCAATTGGATGATAAGATGAGATGCAAAATGAGTTCTTAATGAAATTCTTTCCTCACATAGGACTAATTATTTACGAAATCAAATCATCACTCATCTTCAAAATGAAGGTGAAACTTTTTGCAAAAGCAAATTATCAACCCCAGAAAACTCAGATGTCAAAGAAGCCATTAATAAGGGCAAAGGCAAGGCCGTATAGGAGTCCGCCACTAATTAGAGTGAGGAGGATAATAATTGATCGCAGGAGTATTCTACCCCGTTCTTCCTTATTCTCATCATGTCCTTACTGATTTATTACTTTACACTCTACATATATTTGCATTGAGGACACTGTGCAGTTTTGGCTGGGTGGTGGGAAAAAAATAAAAATAAAACAAAAATAATTTCTTGTCAATATAAAAATTGATACAAATATTAAGAAAGTGAATGACTTTAGGTTAATATTTTAGGGTGATACTCAGTTGATAGGTATTTTCTAATAATTATAATTAAAAACTAAAATCTGACAATAAGAGACTCTAACATCTTAGACTAGAAACAAATATGGACCCATTCAAGAATTCAATGTGTCATGAATGATAATAGGAATGGAAAGAATCTTTGGAAACTATTATTTAAAAAATAAATAAAGGTAAGTCTAGTAGTGTGGCAAGGACCCTCTGAAATAAATGAATAAAGAAAATAAATATCCAGTAGTTGATTGCATATACTTTAAAAAGCAATTGTGTTCATATGAACAATATTAATGGACTAAAAATACAAACATGAACCTAGTAAATTGATATTTGTACCTCAAAAAGCATAAGTGCTCAGTAATGAAAAATAGATAAGAGAATTTATAAGTCTTGACCAGAATTTAAAGTTGAATTGATTCATGACACGCTCACACAAGTGAACAGAAGTAGATAATCTTAAAGTAGCAGTATTCACAATTGGAAGAAGTATACATGAAAAAATCTTAGGATATCGATTCAGAGCCAAACCTAAAGACAACAACCTTAGTAAAGTCATGGATAATGATATTTACTTGAACTTAATACAAAGGGAAGGGTGAAAAAGAAAGAGATTTGTAATTTTATTTTATTTTTGATTTTAGATTTTAGTAGTTTCATTATTTAATATTTATTCTTATTTTATTTTTTTCTTAAACCACCAATTCTTGATGTTTGTAGGTAATATCACTCGAAACCTTCACGTTACAATGCTCGTCCAATAGGATAACTTAGGGATTTAAAAACTTGTTATACACACTAAGTGCAAGTATGATTAGGTTTCTTTTCCTTTTTTCTATGTAGATATTTTGCTAGAGATTACCAAAACTCAGGTACAGAGTGTGATTACTAGTGATAACAAAAAAAATTATTGTATATTTTATAGTCTCTATAATATACCAAAGTTCAAGCTAACCATATTCTTTATTTTAGTCCAATCGTGCCAAATTAGGGCTATCACAAGTCAATTTGAACACCTAAATGACTTTCGGTGAGTGTAACTTTATATCCGTAATTCCAAATGATTATTAGTTTTATAATATTTATAATTTTTTAAAAATTTTCCAAAAGCCCAAAAATATTTCTGAATTTTGCTAGTTTTATAATATTATATTATTCTTATAATAAAATCGGCAAATTATTTCTCTCATTTCAGATATCAAAATGATAAACAAAAAAATTTCTAGTATTTTTCTTATTATATACTATGTTATGTATTAATTTGGTAATATTTAGACAATATTGAATGGAACCAAAATTGTTAGATAATAACTGATTTAATTACTTACTAAATTTTTAAATTAAACCAGCATGGCGGTGCTCTTTGTTGCATTGTCACAAGAGAGTGAAGGGTGCCATGAAGTGTCTAGGTGGCTGAAGGTGAGGGTGGCTGAGTGGCTAAAGAAACAAAACATAGTAAGAAAAAGAAATAAATGGAAAAAACCAAGGCATATATATTCCTCCTACACCACTCTACTTTCTTTCTTCACATTGTCTCACTCGTCAGAGGAATCATACAAAGAGATTTTGAGGAAAAAAAAGGAGAAGAAAAGTAAAGAAAAACTAAAATTAAGAAATTGTAGGAGATAAAGAGGATTTTGAGGTAAGTAACACTGTTATTCTTTGTTTTTTTTGGTTAATTTATTTAATTATATTTATGTACATAATTTATTTTATTTTGTGAATATGCTATGCTCACATTTTGGACTATTAATTGATATTGAGAATTGAACCAGATTATTGGATAATTTGATTGCTGACCTCTATACATGCCCACCAAACTTCGTATTGGATCAATTTTGATATATATACAAATATTATAATATTTATACTTCTGGATGTTAAAAGTAATATAATTTAAGAATATTAATCCACCAAATATTTAGAATTGTGCAACTATATTATACAGATATGGTCATTACAGGAACAAATAGATTATTTGGTTCTATTTGTTATTTTGAATTTTCTGGAATGTCTTCAATTCTTATGTAAATGATTGACTATGTAGTTGTAATTCTTTTTATAATGATCTATTTGTCTGTTCCATGTTAGATATCAATGAGTATCTTTAGACCTTGGCCATTCAATAGCAAGTACGAGTCACATGATGTGCCAACAAGAATATTCTGATAGTCAAAATTTTGATCTAGTTTTATTACTTTTAATATAGCAGTATATCTTTTTCGTTTAGTAAACTAGGCTAGGAACCGATTGTGTGCATTTACCTACAACTTTTTAGCATGTGCTTTTCTAATTAAACTTTTTATTGTCTTCAACACCATAAACCATCAGATATATTCAACAAATCAAATGTCTGAAGTCAGTATCCTTGATGCATGATGCAGTTTGAACCTACCTACAAGCCCAATTACCCTCCTTCTCAGTATGTTTTAGTTTGGAACAATTCGCGCTTTTAAATATATTGTTATCATAGAACTCGTATATTCAATAACTTAAAAAATAAAAATCCAAGCAATCCGGCACATATGATTTGTTGAAAATACAAAATTTAGTAAATATTCTTATTATGTTTTAGTTATGTAAATTAACATTATTTATGCTGGGTTGATTTTGTAAATACATAAACAAATAGATTATTTGGTTCTATTTATAATATAGTATGGTCATTACTAAATATTTAGTAATCACTAAAATAGTTTGCATGTTATGGTCACAAAAATATGAGAATGACCATGGTCACAATATTTTAGTTAATAATTAATGTGCACTAATCATAGATACAATATTCATAATCATTAAAGTATTTTAGTTAAAATATAAGAATTTTGTGATGTAAAAATTAATATAGTCATAGTTTACATCCATAGCTCGGACATTTGAATGTAAAAATTAATACAATAGAAAATATAATTAGTTAATACAACAAAAAATTTAAATGTGTATCTATGATTGTATAATAATTGGCACATTGTGGGGTTGTATTTAAATATGTTGTGACATGAAATTTAAATATATTACAGTGAGGAAAGTGGGAGAAATATGTGACTTTATTTATATGTGCTGTTATCATTACTTTTTATTGTGAATTAATTTTATTCTGAATTGAATAAGATTCCTAAGTCGGTGACAAATTATTTCATTAAATCTCGATATGTAGATGGCATGCGAAACTAGTTTGTGAATCGCATATTGTACTGATATAAATGATACGTGATGGTCATGATAGTGAGTATAGTGATATGACAAGTGAATAGAACACATTAATATTGCGTATATATGATCTAATAATGAATTGTTGAATGATATTTTATAGATCATGTATACCATGTATCATGAACTCGTAGATGAGGAAATCTCTATGATAGATAAAAGTCATGTCATATAAAAAATAATGAAATGTTAGGGTCGACTGCAGTGGCATGGGTATACTAGAGCTCCGATTACTATTAGTACCCAATGTAACATATCCATTACTGTAAATACAGTATGAAGTGTGAGTTGAATACCTAGTGGTATAACATGGTTCAACGCCATGCTATTAAGGCCGAGATTCGGGTATGTACAGGCACTTATATAACAATGGAAAATAGTGCTATTATAGCCATTAATATAATTTTTACAACTAACTTTGACGATTACTTACACCAATAGAATATATAATTAAAATACATAAAGTAATTGTTTGTAATAATTATTTATTTATTTATACTTGTTTTCATACTTTATTTTATATGTTCATGGCGAACACTGACATGAGCACGCTCACATCCACTGACACTCCAATACTATGATAGTACACATCTTTTTTCTTTTAAAGTGTTACTTGTTGGTTTTAATCCCTGGTTCTAAATCCTGGTTTGGAAGGTGAAAAATCAGTGCTAGTCCCAATCGACGACTATACTTTCTCGAACAAATCGACAGGTAGTAAAAAGTGGAATACTTTGTAGAAATTTCTTATATATTTATTTATATTTTCTTTTACCTGGGCCCTAGTTTATGTTTTATTCTTATAATTTTTTTATATTCATTCTCACAGCAGTGTATCATCTTATATTATCAACTCTTTATATAAATAATATCTGTAGAACAATAAAAATAATCCGGATCTAAAATTTGAGTTCGCGTCTGAGTCCAGATCCAAAATCCGAGTTTGAATCCGAGTCCGGATCTAAAATCCGAGTCCAAGTCTGAGTCCGAATTCAAAATCTGAGTCCAAGTCCGAGTCCGGATCCAAAATCTGAGTCCAAATATGAATCCGAATTCAAGTAGCAGTAGTAATAATAATAATTAATAAATAAATAAATTAAAAAAAATCAGCCTCGCACCCACGCAAGGCTGAACCTCACGTGGACGCGAGGATGAGAAAAAATAAACTTTAGGAAACAAATAAAAAAAGGAAAAATTTAAGGAGGTGAGCCTCGCACCATCGCGAGGCTCAGCCTCGTGTGGAAGCGAGGCTCACGAGAGCTTTAAATAAAAAAAATCATCAGCCTCGCACCCACACGAAGAGCCTGCGTGGATGCGAGGCTGAGAAAAAACTCAAAGGGGCAAATAATCAACCGAAACATAAAAAAATCAGGGTGAGCCTCGCACCCATGCGAGGCTAAGCCTGGTGAGGATGTGAGGCTCTCAGGAGAAAAGTGAAAAAAAATTTAAAATAAGGCAGTGAGCCTCGCATCCACGCGAGGCAGTGCGAGGCAGCCTCGCGTGGATGCGAGGCTCTGAAGGAGAAATGCCCAAATAAAAAAAAATTTAAAAAAAGGAAGAAGAGGGAGCCTCGCGCTCACACAAGGCTCCCAACCTCGCGTGAATGCGAAGCTCCCCATGTGCGCAATGAGCAAAAATTAAAAGAGGTGCTCAATAAGCAAAAATAAAAAAATAAATTAAATCTCTCTCTATTTCATCGGCCCCGTTCGGTCACCCGATTTCTCACAATAAGCTCCCAACTTCATGCACGCAAGATATTTTGGCCTCGTCTCAAATTATTTTGAAATTTCTAATGCTATCCAAATTTTAATTAGAATCAAATTAATTTTGGATGAAAAACATTAAAATTAATTTCATTGGAGTTTGGATAATTCTACAATTCTAAATCAAATCCAAATTAATTATTGGATGAAAAATTCTAAACTAATCTCATTAGAGTTTGATAATCATACAATTTCAAATTAAATTCTAATTTGAGTTTAATTAATTTTGGGTGCAAAAACAGGATCTGATTTAATGAATCTGGAGAAAATTAAATCAAGAAAAGATTTGAATATCTTATCGAGATCACAAAAAGATTTCGAGTCTATCTAAAAGGAAACCGGATCTTTTTCTTATCTACAAGCAAACCTCCACAACAACCAGATGCCTATAAATACCCCTCAAAAGAATTCAGAAATGACCTTTAGCAAATCAATCTATGCGCAAGAGTCTCAAAGCCTTGCAACGAAAAAAGAGAAGACATTTAGCTAGATCTTTCTCCCGTACAAGTGTTCGTGCTTCCTCTAAGAATCAACAGAGAAGAAGAACGAGCTCGCCTCCAACCATCGACGTCCGATCGTCAACGGGAAAAGGACTAATTTCTATAGCTGCCTCGACTCCCACATCTTCTGTAAAAAGAGAGCAATGATTTATAAGTCCTCTCTGTCCGTTTTTATTTTCTTTTCATTGTAATTCGAAAAAGAGGAATTTTGATAATCTGTATTTTTTCTCTATCAATAGCAATGAAAAGATCCAACCCTGTTTCTATAGAAAATAGACGTGCGACCACAGTGGGAGAGATCTCCTATACTGAAGAGGAGATGCTGGTCCAATCTAATATCCACAAGTTTGGAGAGATGATCGAGATGCTGGTAATCGAAGTCGACCAGCAGAAATATGAAGATTACGTATCTTCAAACTCATTGAGTCCATGCCATAAGAGATCTATACGGCGAAAGCACGAAAAGACCAACTCTGAACAAATGGAGGACTTCATGGTCTTGGATGACAAGGAGGCATTGATTTATCAACAGGCCCTTGGATCTCCGAACTATGATTCATCAAAGCCAACTGTGTTTCTCCTAATATTCAGGGAGTTCGCTGCATATTATACCAAAGGAGAACCTATCGCGGCACAAAAATGGACCCAAATCCACAATCGGAATCGAAAGGCGTGCCGCAGAGCACTCAAAGCTCGTTTTGCATGCCAGGTTCAGAATCAGCCTAGCATGAAGTGAGATGGATGCCAATCTCAAAATCAGTCTAGTATAAAGCGAGATGGATGCTAGGCTCAAAATCAGTTTAGTATGAAGTAAGGAAGATGTCAGGCTCAAAAATAGCCTTGCACCCATCAGCTTGACAAAGGTGAGCCTTGCACCCATCAACCTGGTAAAGGCCAGCCTTATACCCATCAGCTTGGCAAAGGCCAAGCTTACAACCATCATCTTAGTAAAGGGCAGCTTGCACCTCTCATCTTGGCAAAGGGCAGCCTTGCAACTCTCATCCTAGCAGAGGTCAGCCTTGCACCCATCACTTAGTAAAGGGCAGCCTTGCACCTCTCATCCTGGCAAAGAGCAGCCTTGCACCTCTCATCCTGGCAAAGGGCAGCCTTGCACCGCTTATCATGGAAAAGGCCAGCCTTACACCCATCAGCTTGGAAAAGGGCAGTCATGCACCTCTCATCCTAGCAAAAAGTCGCCTTGCACCTCTCATTCTTGCAAAGGTCAGCCTTACACCCATCAACTTGGCGAAGGCCAGCCATGTACCCATCAGTTTGGAAAAGGGCAGCCTTACACATTTTATCCGAGCAAATATCAGCCTTGCACCTCTCATCCTGCCAGAGGTCAGCCTTGCACCTCTAATCATGACAAAGGGCAGTCTTGCACCTCTCATCCTGGCAGAGGTCAGCCTAGCACCTCTCATCCTGGCAAATATCAACTTAGTACCTCTCAGCCAAGAAAAACTCAACCTTGCACTCATCAGCTTGGCATGAATAAGACCAGATGCCAGCCTGGCACAAATAAATTTCAAAACCAAACTAAGCCAGCATGCAAGGCTAGATCAACACACCAGGCTCGTCCAGTGCACGAGGCAAGAGTTAAGCCTCAGACCCACCCATGAATAGAAGGATGAAAGGCTACCCAGCAGGTCATGCAAGACATACCAAAATTAATTGTGAATATCGAACTGGACTTGTTAAGAAACATAATTTCTATGATTTCTCGGAGCCATCTATTTGGACGAATAGACATCACTCAAGAAGCAGGTCCCATCCCCAAAAGATGGTTATATCTGCACCACAAGAAGAAACTCCAGATTTATGGAGTTATCTCACGAACAAAAGGGAAGCCACACAGTCCCATCGGTCATACTGCTGCGAAAAATTAATTGCCGCAGTTTTGACTCACTGTCGCTGTGAAGCCGTGAGAATGTTGGTGTTCAGCCGAGTGTCAGCACCAGAATCTTGCATTCCAAAGAAAAGACGACTGCAAAGACGAGACTCAGACCGAGAATTATCCATTTTCACATCAAATATGGTGAGTAAAGGCAAGAAGCCAGTCGCAGAAGGGTATATCTCTGACATCGAGGCAGAGAAGACCTATCATCACACACGCCTTAGTACAGGTGTGATAGCTCCCCGCAATTGCAAAAAATTGGCAGGGGGTCTTGATGAAGAATATGAAGAATTTAGCGATCACTTGGCCATAGCAACACTGTGATCGTATGCTTCCACTCGGTCCGGCAAGGGGACAGTTCATATGGCCGAACTATCGGCCGAGATGGGACAGAGGATTGAGGCACAAGAACGCCTCATCCAGGAGCAACAAAAAAACATCGAAGACCTCAAACCGATGCTTGTGAAGGTCCTGGAAAACAATCAAAAGAACACAGAAGACGGTGAAGGGGGTTCCTCCTCTTTTGATAAAACTAATAAAGAGAAGGATGAAACCGAATCCAACCGTGATAAAACCAAGAAGATGAAGCTTAATCTAACCGAGACACTGGGGGAAAAGGCAGTGAGATTGATCCTCATGCCAAAAAAATGGAGAAGTTTCAAAACCAGATTGAAGCCTTGATGCACCGCAAAGGATTGAAAGAAACAGGGATCACGGGACCCTACCCGATAGAATAGGAGTCCAACCCCATTTCCAGCAAAGTATAAACCTCTCAAGTTAGAGTCATATGATGGGAAGTGATCTCCAAACCAACATATGTACTACTTCCATTCACAGAACGGCCATCTTATGGGCAATATCCTAGTGATGACAAAAATTTTTGCAAGTACCCTGCGAGGGTCTGCATTTACTTGGTTTATGCAGTTACCCCCGGGAACCATTAATGCCTGGTCTGATGTGGAAAGGGAATTCCTAGCTTGCTTCTTCGAAGACGATACCAAAGTATCTATTTACTCTCTTCTGGCAAACAAGCAAAAAGAAGACAAGACGGTTAAAAGTTTCGTTGAGCATTTCCGTGAAATGTCAATGCGATGCAAGCATGGCATGCCGCAGGAAATATTGGTGGAGACTTGCAAACACAATCTCCAGACTAGAATATTAGTCAAAATGGGAGCAGTAGAGTTAAAAATCTAGAAAGTTTTAGTCAAATAAGGGCAGCAGGCGGAGGATATAATCCGTCGTATCAATGAATATCATGACTATGAATTGGCCGCAGCCACAATCATCCCATCCTAACAGAAGTGAGGCAATGACCACCAAATCTGCTGCTAACAAAAAATCACAAAATAATCGAGATTCATCTAGATCGTAATGGACATACGCTTTCAAAGATGAGCAAACAGTGACTTTGTTTAATTTACTCAATAAAAAGGGGATGCTCAGATTACTCGAAAATCAGAGACTAGAGGAAACTAGAAGAACAGATGATCCCAAGTATTGTCACTTCCATCAAAACATCGGGCACCCAACCAAGAATTGTTATGATCTAAAAGATAAAATTTAGGCACTCGTCGATGCAAACGTAATCCAGTTGAGACCCGAATAGAAGAAGGTGTCCGTGAATGCAATCTACAAAATTTGATGGCAAAATGCCTGTAAAAAAAAGATAAAATAATTCAAAAAATAAAAAAAGAAAAAAAATTCAAAAAAATAAAAAATAAAAAAAAAGCATATGAGTTTTTGTTGCCCAATGCAGCCAAGGCAACGGAAAGAGAGTAAAACTCTCGGTAACCCTATCATACTGGGGTAATAGTATGAAATCAAACAGCCCAAAGGAAAAAACGTGAGGCTATGCCCGCGTACAACGTGAGGCTAAGCCAGCGTAAAATCGTTCAAGGCATGATACTAACTCGAAACTAAGCCAGCGTAAAGTCATCCAGATGCGAGGCAAACTCGAGATTAAACCAGTATGCATGGTTATACCAGTGTGTGAGGCTAAGCCAGCGCACAAAATTCACCAGAGTACAAAAGTGAACAGAAATACGATGATAAGTTTAGCACCATAGTCTGTTGCAAAGAAGAGAAATCAGTCTATCACCACATGACGAAACTTATGGACAGCCAAAAAAGTCTCATGCAGGGGGTGGGACCCATATCCAATCAAACAAAGATATTTATGAAGCCAGTGCGAAAAACACGAGGCTAATACATGCGGGCAACGTAAGACTATGCAAAGCCAAGCCAACATATAGGACTCATTCAAAAGTGCAAAAGCTCCAAAACGAGAGGCTAATTTGTAATTCTGCGTAAAAACAGTTGAAACGCGAGGACAACATATACATGAGGCGAGCCCAGCCTCTGCCTCGCACGACGAGCCCAGTCTTCACCTCCCACGGTGAGCCCAACATCTGCATTGTGCGACGAGCCTAGTCTCTGTCTTGATAGTTTAATTACTGGAAGAGGCACAGAATACAAAGCAATATTGCAGCCAGGCATAAAAATTTTAATATGCAAAGTTAAGCATGCGTGCTACAGACATAGCGTGTGAGGCAGATCCAACGCATGAAGAAATCCAAAATGCAAAGCTAATTTTCAAACTCGTACAAATTTCAAAGAAGAAGAAAGCGGTCAATTGAATTACAATGACTACTCAAATGAGGCCCACACAGGGGGTGGGACCCACACCAATCGACATTGTATGCAAGCCTATCGCTTGATCAATCAAGTCGGTGACAAGATGATGATGCTGATCAATGGCAAACTCTTGAAGAAATAATACATCTAGCCACCTTTAAAAAAAAGGAGAAGGGAAGGCTAATGAATCAACTGTCCAATGCTGTTTGAAACAACGGAAAGAGAAATCAAAAATTTGTCACCAACCCTATCATACTTGGGGTAAGAGTATGAAACCAATTGCCCAATATCAAAACGGTAAAGGGAAGAGAGAACATTTGGCATTTAATCCCAAACAAAACTCTCAACAACTCATCATGCTAAGGGAAAAAGTATGGATAGCCCAATGCAAACGGTAATTGGTAAAAACACATCAAATCAGTTCATAGCTGGGGATTTACTAAAAATTCCATGACAAATTTGTCATAATATTATCCTATAAGGATACTCATAACCCAATGCTCCAAAAGCAAAGGGGAGAAGGAACGTTTGGCATCTAAGGCCAAACAGGACCTTCGATAATTCATCATACTAAGGGGAATGACATAACTAGCCCAACATAAACGGCGATTGATAAAGTCATGTCAAATCCGTTGATAGCTGGGGGTTTGCTAAAAATCCCGTGAATATGTCACTTTAAGATTTTATCTCTGACAGCGAGATTTGAACAATCACAAATAATGCAATCTATGATCCCAACACGATCACCGACTCTGTTTGTCAGCCAGGCGAGTCATCGGCTCTGTCTGTCAGCCAGACGAGCCACTTCATAAATAAATTAAATCCAATCACTTTGGTATGTTTAACAGTACACCTCTGACGAAACTTCTTGGTATGTTTTCTGAATACCTCTGCCAATATCTTATGGGTACGTTTAACAGTACATCTCTGCCGAAACCCCTTGGTAAGTTTTCTGAAAAGCTTTGCCAAGACACAATGAGTACGTTTTCTGAACACATCTGCTCACGGTTTTCTAACCCTAACCCGGTCACCTCAGCACATTTTCTGAACATCTCTGCCAAGACCCCATGGGTATATTTTATGACCCTCACCCAGTCACAATCGAACAATCTATTGAATGATTACCTATTATGATAAGAAAGAATGAGCGGATAGCCCAACGCCCTTGAGGCAAGGGGCAAGAGAAAGTTAAAATCCTCAACCAGTCTTATCATATTGGGGTAGGAACAACTTGATGACGAAAAGGTAAAGAGAGAAGGTAACCCATTAAACATACTAAGCAGTCTTGATATGCTTAATGAGATACCTCTGTCAAAACTCCATGAGTATGTTTTATGAACACCTCTGCTCATGGTTTTTCAATCTCAATTTGAAGGTAATTACCGGCTCTATCTGTTAGTCAGACAAGTCATCGGCTCTGTTTGGCAACCCAAACGAGTCCCATCACAGTCAAAATACTCAACTTGTTAAAGTATCTCCAAACGCATAACAAGCTCTATCTCTGTGAACTCATCCACCCATTCGAAAAAAAACCAAAGTATTTTAAAATTTTCAGAAGAGACAAAATTTTGAAAACTTTGGAGGGGGTCTTGTAGAACAATTAAAATAATCCGGATCTAAAATTCAAGTTCAAGTCTGAGTCCAGATCCAAAATCCGAGTTCGAGTCCGAGTCCGGAACTAAAATTTGAGTCCGAGTCTAAGTCTGGATCCAAATTCTGAGTCCAAATCCGAGTCCGGATCAAAAATCTGAGTGCAAATATGAATCTGATTTCAAGTAGCAGTAGTAATAATAATAAATAAATAATCAAATTTAAAAAAAATCAGCCTCGCACCCACGCCAAGCTCAGCCTCGCGTGGATGTGAGGCTGAGAAAAAATAAACCAAAGGAAACAAATAAAAAAAAATATGAAAAAAAGGAAAACTTTAAGGAGGTGAGCCTCGCAACCACACGAGGCTCAGCCTCGCATGGAAGCGAGGCTGACGAGAGTTTTAAATAAAAATAAAAAAAAATCATCAGCCTTGCACCCACGCGAGGAGCCTCACGTGGATGCGAGGCTGAGAAAAAAATCAAAGGGGCAAATAATCAACCGGAAAAAAAAATCAGGGTGAGTGTGAGGCTCACCCTCGTGATGATGTGAGGCTCTCAGGAGAAAAACGAAAAAAAAATTAAAAATAAGGAAGCAAGCCTCGCACCCACGCGAGGCAGCCTCGCGTGGATGCGAGGCTCAGAAGGAGAAATGCCCAAATAAAAAAAATTTAAAAAAAAGAGGGAGCCTAGAAGAGGAAGCCTCGTGCTCACGCAAGGCTCACACGAGGCTCCCCATGTGCACAGTGAGCAAAAATTAAAAACAGTGCTCAATGAGTAAAAATAAAAAAATAAATTAAATCTCTCACTATTTCATCGGCCCCGTTCGGTCGCTCGCTCGCCCCGTTCAGTAGCCCGATTTCTCACAATAAGCTCACAAGTTCATGCACGCAAGATATTTTTACCCCGTCTCCAATTATTTTGCAATTTCTAATACTATCCAAATTTTAATTAGAATCAAATTAATTTTGGATGAAAAACTTTAAAATTAATTTCATTGGAGTTTGGATAATTCTACAATTCTAAATCAAATCCAAATTAATTATTGGATGAAAAATTCTAAATTAATCTCATTAGAGTTTGATAATCATACAAATTCTAATTAAATTCTAATTTGAGTTTAATTGATTTTGGGTGGCAAAACCGGACCTGATTCAATTAATCTGGAAAAAATTAAATCAAAAAAATATTTGAATATCTCATCGAGATCACAAAGAGATTTTGATTCTATCTAAAAAGAAACCGGATCTTATTCTTTCCTATGAGGAAAGCTCTTCAACAACCGGAGGCCTATAAATACCCTCCAAGAGAACTCAGAAAGAACATTTGGCAAATCAATCTACGCGCGAGAGTCTCAAAGCCTTGCAATAAAAAAAGAGAAGATTTTTAGCCAGATCTTTCTCCCGTGCAAGCGTTCGTGCTTCCTTTAAGAATCAACAGAGAAGAAGAACAAGCTCGCCTCCAACCATTAACGTCAGATCGTCAACGAGAAAAGGACCAATCCCTATAACTGTCCTGAATCCCACATCTTCTGTAAAAAGAGAGCGACGATCTATAAGTCCTCTCTATCTGTTTTTATTTTCTTTTCATTGTAATTTGAAAAAGAGAAATTTTTGATAATCTGTAAATTTTCTCTATCAATGGCAATTGAAAGATCCAACCCTGTTTCAACCGAAAACAATACCTTTTCAGTTCAAACATGTTATTATTCATGTGAATGTGGCAGTACTTATAATTATTTTAAGATCATGTGACTATTGGGTTGTCTAGTGTTTTTTAAGTAACGTCCTCTGGTTTAGAAAGCAGTTGAAAAATAAGATGCTACAAAGTGGTATCAAAGCCTAAATTTAGGTGGAAGACCAATGGACTAATGCCATATAAGTTCATGCACGCAAGATATTTTGCGCCGTCTCCAATTATTTTGCAATTTCTAATGCTATCCAAATTTTAATTAGAATCAAATTAATTTTTGATTGAAAAACTTTAAAATTAATTTCATTGGTGTTTGGATAATTCTACAATTCTAAATCAAATCCAAATTAATTATTGGATGAAAAATTCTAAATTAATCTCATTAGAGTTTGATAATCATACAAATTCTAATTAAATTCTAATTTGAGTTTAATTGATTTTGGGTGCAAAAACAGGATCTGATTCAATGAATCTGGAAAAATTAAATCAAGAAAAGATTTGAATATCTCATCGAGATCACAAAGAGATTTTGATTCTATCTAAAAGAAAACCGGTTTTTATTCTTACCTATAAGGAAACCTCTTCAACAACCGGAGGCCTATAAATACCCTCCAAGAGAACTCAGAAAGAACCTTTGGCAAATCAATCTACGCGCGAGAGTCTCAAAGCCTTGCAATCAAAAAAGAGGAGTTTTAGCCAGATCTTTCTCCCGTGCAAGCATTCGTGCTTCCTTTAAGAATCAACAGAGAAGAAGAACGAGCTCACCTCCAACCATTGACGTCAGATCATCAACGGGGAAATGACCAATCCCTATAACTGTCTTGAATCCCACATCTTCTGTAAAAAGAGAGCGACGATCTATAAGTCCTCTCTGTCTATTTTTATTTTCTTTTCATTATAATTTGAAAAAGAGGAATTTTTGATAATCTGTAATTTTTCTCTGTCAATGGCAATTGAAATATGCAAACCTGTTTCTACCGAAAACAATATCTTTTCAGTTCAAACATGTTATTATTCATCTGAATGTGGCAGTACTTATGATTATTTTAAGATCATGTCACTATTAGGTTGTCTAGTATTTTTTAAGTAATGTCCTCTGGTTTGGAAAGCAGTTGAAAAATAAGGTGTTACAAGGTGCTATCAGAGCCTAAATTTAGGTGGAAGACCAATGGACTACTGCCATATAAGAACATATTTATGACCATTTTTTATAATTGTTCCTTTTTCTTTGATATGTACCTGATCTTCTATCATGCCTATCATATCATGTTGTATTTGTTTGAAATGTCTATCTCTATAATTCCTTATTTGACCCCTTTCTGGTCCATCACAGAAGAATGTCGATCTAATCTTCTACCAATATATCCTTAGTAATTAATGGTAAAAAATTTTATGCTAACTTGGTAGTTACAAATGGAATATCATAGGTATAGATTGGTTGAATATCTTTCGCGCGATGATAGATTGTAGAAAAAAAAAGAAAACAAATTTCAAATTTCTAGTCATCCAGAATTTAAGTTCATTGGTGGAATTTAATGCTTAGAAC
This sequence comes from Dracaena cambodiana, assembly GCA_036321105.1. NCBI lineage: Eukaryota > Viridiplantae > Streptophyta > Magnoliopsida > Asparagales > Asparagaceae > Dracaena > Dracaena cambodiana. The sequence goes on from JAYEPQ010000003.1 coordinate 22,921,723, forward strand.
TAGTAAAATTTAAGGTTCCCCAAAAGGAGAAATTTTGGAAACAATGAAAGTAGGAGAAAGAATGATTCCTGTAGTATCAAAATTTAGATATATTCCCAAAAGTGGACTACTGCTAGTAAGAGTAATAGAATTTACTATTAATATTATACTTGGAGCTGAAACAGTTTGTAAGCCAGCTTATCGATTGTGAATTATAGACTTAAATGAAGTGACAAGTAAGTGAGCTATTAACATTAGATTTTGTAAGACCTAGTGTTTTCCTTGGGATAAACCTAGTTGCCCCAGTATTACTAACAGTAAAAATGGATGGAAGTATAAGATTATGCATGGACTATAAGGATTTGAATGCAGTAACAATCAAGAATAATTATTCATTAACAGGAATAACTGATCTATTTGATCAATTGGGTGGAGCAAAGTTATTTTTGAGGATAGGTCTATGTTCGGTGTTCCATCAAGTAAGGGTCCAAATGGAAGATATTTTAAAAACTGCATTTAGAACAAAAATAGCCATTATAAATACTTAGTGATCTCATATGGCGTAACTAATGTACTTGTAAAATTTATGAATTTGATGAATCATGTTTTTGCTCGATATCTAGAAAAGTTTGTGTTGATATTTATTGATGATATCTTGATCTATTCTACAAATAGAGAAGGGCATGTTGAGCATTTGAAGATAATTTTGTAGATATTCAAAATGCAAAAATTATATGGAAATTTAAACCCATATGAGTTTTGATTGGATAGAGTTGCCTTCTGGGGTCAAATGGTTTCTAGAGATGGTATATTAGATGACCCAAAGAATATAGAAACTGTGATGGATTAGCCTATGTCAAATCAGTATCAGAGATTCAAAGTTTTCTGGAGATGACCGAGTATTATAGAAAGTCTGTATAGGACTTTGTAAAATTTGCTTCCCAACTTGACTAGAAAACGAATGGAATATGTCTGGACAGAAGAGTGTGTTAAGACATTTGAAGAATTGAAATAGACGGAGATAATGCCAGTGATTAATATCATATTTTGCATTTTTTCCTCCTAGATTTTATCTATTTTTATATATTTAGTGTGATTTTATAGGTAACAAAAGATTCCCAAGGAAAAGAAGAAGAAAATGTAAATTTGTCAAGAAAATGAGCAAAAAGAGTTAATTAAGGTGAAGACAGAAATACAAGTGCAACAGCAACAAGTTCATGAGATTTTTGGCCAAAATAAAGCTTGAACTAAAATATTTATGCCAGATAAATTTGTAGATATCGTAATTATCTTCGAAACGAGTCCAATAACAGATCAATCTGAGTTCATATGCAAAAGTTATGGTCATTTTACTGAAGTACTGCACAATGAAAAATCCGATCAAGTGTGCTATGGGTGTACTGAACTTAATTTAGGATTTTGAACCCAAAAATTAGTATTATATGCTATGTAATCTCAACCATTAGATTTTAATACCTATAGATTAAATTAGAATTATATATCTTGAGATTAGTTTAGGATTATATATTTTGTATTGAGCTTGAGTAGGAGGAAGATTGTGTTTGGGTTATAAATACCCCATAAATTCTTGTAAATTGTGAGAGATTTTTAGAGGTAATTTTAGATGTACTTGATGTAATAAATTACTGCAAGCGCACAGTGTCGGTGTAGCGCTGTACAGGTCGTCCCACAGGGATCTAGGGTGTTTTTGCGTTCCTTACTCTTTCCTTAGTCTAACGGACTAACCAAAAATTCTAGTTTGAAGTTGAGTTAATCTAAATAGCCTAGGATCTAAAATCCACTAGTTTCCAACCATGTTTTACTTCTATTAACTTCTTCTCTCATAAAAATTTGATCTTTTTAGTTTAATCTTTATTTAAAGTGTCCTAAGCATGAGCTATCAAGTGGTGTGTAAGTATAACTCATCAAAGATACTACTTTTCATAAAAACAAACTAAATCTTTAGATAATTCAATGAAAAAGATAAAATCAACAACTCCAAACCCTAACTAAGTATAGGCTATCAAGAAATCTAATTTAAGTATAACCTATCAAAGTCTTAATCTCCGAATTCTTGTATTTTAAACTTTTTATAGAAGAATCATGTCTTTATTATTTTTATTTAAGAAGAAAATACTAGAGAGCAATTACATGATGGATCCTAACTTCATCTACATCCTAGAGCTAAACTAATTAGCTAATCATGATTCTAGAAAGCAATAAAATCTAATTTAGAAAGCAAATAAATCTATACTAGAAAGCAATTAAATCTATCTAAAAAGAAAATAAAGATTAAAAGCAATGACTTACTTCTGGAGCACGGTATTGTGGCCGCCACCCCTTCAGTAAAATCCTAATTTTATTAATAAAAAGTATATCTAAAATTACACCTAAAAAGCTCTCCCCTAATTTACAAGGATTCATGGGGTATTTATAACCCAAATACAATCCTACTCATACTCAAACTCAATACAAAAGATATGATCCTAATCCAATACAAACTAATCTCAAAATATATAATCTTAATCCAATCCATAGGTATTAGAAACCAATGGTTGAGATTAGATGGCATAAAATACTAATTTTCTGGTCCAAACCCAGAAATTAAGTTTAGCACATCCGTAACCCGCTGGATTGGATTTTCCACTCTGCAGTGCTTCAATAAAATGGCCATAACATTTGCATCCAAACTCGGATTGATCTGTTCTTAGACTAGTTTCGAAGATAATTCTGAGATCTACAAATGTTCCCTATATGAAATTTTTCAGTTTAAATTTTATCTTAGCCGAATATGCTCTTGAATCTGCTACTGCTGCTCTTGAGTTTCTGTCTTCACCATGATTGACTCTTTTTGCTCGTATTCTTAACAAATTCGCTTTATCTTCTTCTCTTCTATACAAATTCTTTGTTACCTATAAAAACACACTAAATATACTTGAGTAGCAATTATTTATATACAAAAATAGATAAAATATGGGAGAAAAAATACAATATATGATACTTATCACACCCCCACACCTATCTTTTGCTAGTCCTCGAGCAAAACCTAAACCTAAAAAGAAAAAGAAAAATCCTAACTCACTTTCACAGGAATCGCGATTGCACTTAGCACGTGCAATAAGTCTTTAAACCCCTAGGTTACCCTAGTGGACGAGTGTTGTCTCGTGAGGGTTTGTAGTGAATATACCCACAAAATTCATGAAGATAATAGATTAAGGAATAAAGAAAGAAAAAAAATAAGGATAACCAAAAATCAAGAAAAATAGAAATTTTATACAAAAGAAAGAAAAATCTCTTTTTTTTTAATGATATTTTCATCAATTAATCTCACTAATATATAAACTCAAGAACGCATTTAGATTATCAATTTTCAAATCGAGCGTCATATCAGATACACTTATCTTTTTAATCAAAAATTTAAATCCTATCTTTCAATACCTACTAACAGATAATTCATTGGCTCCTATACAACTACGTGCACATGTGATAGTTTATTTCGGCCTTAGATTCAAACTCTAACTCATGATTCATCTCCTCTCTCATAACAATTTTTTTTTTTCCCCTTTTTTTTCCTTTTTTTTAAGAATATTTCACCTTTCATGCGAATATTCACGCTTGCTTAGGCGCAACATACCCGATTACTTGGTTCATACTCTTTTCTTTTTTCTTTTTCTTTTTTTTTTAGAACATTTCACCTTTCATGCGAATATTTACGCTTACTTAGGCGCAAAGTACCCGATTACTCAGATCATACTCTTTTTTTTTAACTCTTGAGGGTATTGCCTTAATACCAGGCGCACCCCATTATTTTATCGCTCTCGAGGCTATTGCCTTAGGCTCACCCCATTATTTTATTCTCACTTTTTTTCTTTTTTTTATTTTTTTCTCTTTTTTTTTGTTTAGAGAGAGAAAACTTACTCGATCATTATCATCTTTATCCTTAATCTAATAAACTATTGTGAAGTAAAAATAGATGTATACTTGCCTCAAAACTACTGTTAGCAATATTTATTTTTTGGATTTTGATATTTTTCATAAAATTCAAAGTGTATCATCCAATCTACTCTCCTATCCAATTTCAAATCTAAATTTGTTCCTTTATCTGTAAGCAGTTTGATCTATTGATAAAAATACATAAGTTTTTTTAATTTATTTTTCTTTTCAGTTTTTTTTTTATTTTTTTTAGTTAGTTACCCTAAAAACTACCCAAAGTGTAAAATAAAGAAACCCAAAAATCTATAAAAAAAAAAATCCTAAAAACAAAAATAAAATCCTAAAAATCCTAAAAAATAAAAATCTCCTAATCTACTCCCCCACACCTAAACTTGTGTATGCCCTCATACACAAACCAAGGGTGGTAAAATAAAAAAAGAAAACTATTATACAAATATTATACACTTATTAGAAAATTCAAATGGTTACGACCTCTTGATCGCTTTCCACTCTCATAATGTGTCCTTTTATATTTTGATATGGATGAACTTAGCCTTTTTGTCAGTTTTGCATTTAATCTCTCTATCTTGTTTTTTATTTTTCTCAATTTTTTTCTACTTTTCTTGTTTTTATTCAATAATAAAATTTTGAGGTTGGAAAGCGTACCTTTACCATCGTTCGTATTCCATCCACGAGCATCTTTCATATTTGTAAGTATTTTGGTTTTAACAACGTGTGAAATAACATACTCACTTTGGTATTGTGGAATCATTAGCTCAATTTTGGAGGGCTCTTTTAAGTCATCAGGTACCATGACCTCTTCTTTTTTATGTTCCTTCCTTTCCTCAATTATTAGGAGCTTGTCATGTAAATTTTCTTCAAACCTGTCATCAAAATTCTCAAAAGAAAATGCTATACTAGTAGACTTATCATTAGTCAAGTTATTATGAATGGATAAAAATTCTTCTTCACAAATTTCTTCACAATTTCCATCGAAAGAATCAAATGATAATGTGTCACTAGCAAGCTCACCGTCATGCAAAATATTTTCTTTATCACTGGTTTCTTCATAATTATTGCCATAATGGTCTAAAATAGGTTGATCACAATATTGAATTATAAACTCATCATGCACAAAATTATTTAATTTATTTTGAATCATATCTACTTCAGATATGATTGCTCGTTGGAGTGATTGCTCGTTGGAGTCGGATATGTTCAAACTATTAGATGGTTGATCTATAAAAAGTTTAGCTTGAGAAATCGCCTTGAGAAGATCTTCCATACAAGATTCAATTTTAGAGGATAATTTTTGAGATGATGATTTTAGCAAAACTTCCATATCTTCCTCTATTCTACGTTTTCGTTCCTCAGACTCATGATCGTAATTTTGCTTAGTTTTTCTCAAATGATTGCATCTCGAGATCATGAGTGAAATTTGAAGAATGATATGATGGATCCATGTACATATTTGATAACAGATATGAAGTGGTTGGGAGGTAGATTCTCATGACATACATATCTCGCTTCTAATCTTTTTAATATTTCATCTAACATGTTCAATTGAATATCTTGTTCATGATTGAATGTAGAACATGAAGATGAATAGCCCGTAAAGAAAGGATCAGATGGAGGATTCTCTTGATATGGCTCTTGATTATATGCAAAATTAGAATTATTCATCCATTCATAATTGTAATTTTGTGTATAAGAAGCGCTCGTAGGTTCATTATATGTATTGTGAATTTGATTATGACCTAATCCTAACGAACTTCCTATCAATGGACACTGATAATAATTATGGTATGGATCACGATAATGATTGCAACCAGTTTGATTTGGAAATATTTTTTTTTTAATTTTTTTTTGTTTGTTTTGAAGAAGGCAGAGAGGGAAAGAGATGGAAAAGAAAAAATAAAAATAATTGAAATATGATTTTTATAATTTATTATTATTTTTTGTAGAATCAAGAACGATAAATACAGAAATACACAAACTTTGACTAAGAAACGGAAAGATATTGCCGCTATATATCAGTAACTACCGCTATTTAGCGGCCAAATCTGGGAGGTTACCTCTCGGATTATTGCAGTGCACTTCCACAACGCTTTCCTGCACTTTGTACTTCCTGTATCTAAAGTTCCAGATCTATACACACTCAACACACACTGTTACGCCGTAAAACGTTAAAAAAAATAAGAAAAACACCGTCGATCTCCGGCAATGGCGCCAAAAACTTGATGTGATAAATTACTGTAAGTGCACAGTGTCGGTGTAGCGCTGTACAGGTCGTCCCACAGGGATCTAGGGTATTTTTGCGTTCCTCACTATTTCCTTAGTCTAACGGACTAACCAAAAATTCTAGTTTGAAGTTGAGTTAATCTAAATAGCCTAGGATCTAAAATCCACTAGTTTCCAACCATGTTTTACTTCTATTAACTTCTTCTCTCATAAAAATTTGATCTTTTTAGTTTAATCTTTATTTAAAGTGTACTAAGTATGAGCTATCAAGTGGTGTGTAAGTATAACTCATCAAAGATACTACTTTTCATAAAAACAAACTAAATCTTTAGATAATTCAATGAAAAAGATAAAATCAACAACCCCAAACCCTAACTAAGCATAGGCTATCAAGAAACCTAATTCAAGTATAACCTATCAAAGTCTTAATCTTCGAATTCTTGTATTTTAAACTTTTTATAGAAGAATCATGTCTTTATTATTTTTATTTAAGAAGAAAATACTAGAGAGCAATTACATGATGGATCCTAACTTCATCTACATCCTAGAGCTAAACTAATTAGCTACTCATGATTCTAGAAAGCAATAAAATCTAATTTAGAAAGCAAATAAATCTATACTAGAAAGCAATTAAATCTATCTAAAAAGCAAATAAAAATTAAAAACAATGACTTACCTCTGGAGCACGGTATTGTGGCCGCCACCCCTTCAGTAAAATCCTAATTTTATTAATAAAAAGTATATCTAAAATTATACCTAAAAAGCTCTCCCCTAATTTACAAGGATTCATGGGGTATTTATAACCCAAATACAATCCTACTCATACTCAAACTCAATACAAAAGATATGATCATAATCCAACACAAACTAATCTCAAAATATATAATCTTAATCCAATCCATAGGTATTAGAAACCAATGGTTGAGATTAGATGGCATAAAATACTAATTTTTTGGTCCAAACCCCGAAATTAAGTTCAGCACACCCATAACCCGCTGGATTGGATTTTCCACTCTGCAGTGCTTCAATAAAATGGCCATAACTTTTGTATCCAAACTCGGATTGATCTGTTCTTGGACTCGTTTCGAAGATAATTCCGAGATCTACAAATGTTCCCTATATGAAAGTTTTCAGTTTAAACTTTATCTTGGCCGAATATGCTCTTGAATCTGCTACTGCTGCTCTTGAGTTTCTGTCTTCACCATGATTGACTCTTTTTGCTCGTATTCTTAACAAATTCACTTTATCTTCTTCTCTTCCATACAAATTCTTTGTTACCTATAAAAACATACTAAATATACTCGAGTAGTAATTATTTATATACAAAAATAGATAAAATATGGGAGAAAAAATACAATATATGATACTTATCAGGTCTACTGAACTTAATTTAGGATTTTGAACCCAAAAACTAGTATTATATGCTATGTAATCTCAACCATTGGATTTTAATAACTATGGATTAAATTAGAATTATATATCTTGAGATTAGTTTAGAATTATATATTTTGTATTGAGTTTGAGTAGGAGGAAGATTGTGTTTGGGTTATAAATACCCCATAAATTCTTGTAAATTGTGAGAGATTTTTAGAGGTAATTTTAGATGTATTTTTGATTAATAAATATTAGAATTTTGCTGAAGGGATGACTGCCACCATACCGAACCCCAGAGCTAATTCCATTGCTCTTCATTACTTTTTAGATAAATTTAATCACTTTCTAGTGTAAATCTTTAATTGCTTTCTACGAAAAATAGGATTTTTAATTGTTTCCATAAATAAAAATAGGATCTTGTTAATTAGGAGTATGAGCAACTAATCCACTTAGTCCTAGGATATAGACGAAACTAGGGATCAACCTCATATTAATCTACTTTTGTTCTTTCTAAAATAAAAATAAAAAAGATAGGATTTTTTATGAAACAATAAAAATACAAGAACTCATAAATTAAAACTTTGATAGAATATGCTTAATTTAAGTATTTTGATAGCCTATACTTAGGGTTTGGAGTTATTGATTTTTATTCATTTTGTTGAGTTAATCTAATGATTTAGTTTATTTCTATTCAAAAGTAATTTTTTTGATGAATTATATACTTGCACGATACTTGATAGTCCATACTTAGGATGCTTTAAGTAGGAATTAAACTAAAAGATCATATTTTTATGGAAGAAAGAAAATAAAATAAATAATATTTGGTTGTGAACTAGTGGATTTTATATTCTAGACTAATTAGAAAAATTCGAAATCAATCTAGACTCATAGTTAACTCGTTAGAATAATAGGAATAGTAATAATGCAAAATCACTATAGATCCCTGTAGAAACAACCTATAAAGCGCTACAACTAACACTGTATGCTTGCAGTAAATTCATCACAATAATTTTTTTGCGACGTTGCCAGGGATGAGTCAAATTTATCATAATTTTGTGAATGATGAGTCTATATTTCAGCATTACAATCAATCTACTTTGGACCATTATAAATATTATTATGAAGAAACTTGTGATAAAGAGAAAATTTTGCTTGGTGATTTGCCTCATGATGAACTTTCTAGTGACATATTATTTTCTGATTTTTTTGTTAAAAATTGTGAAGAAATTTATCAAGTAGATTTTTTTCTCCTTCATAATGACTTGACTAATGATAAGTCTACTAGCATGGCATTTTCTTTTGAGATTTTTGATGATAGGACTAAAGAAAATTTGCATGACAAGCCCATAGCACTAGAAAGATGGAAGGAACCATAGAAAGAAGAGCTTATGGTACATAATGATTTGAAGAGCGATCTAAAATCGAGCTCACGATTCTACCACCACAAAGTGAGTATATTTTATTGCATGTTGATAAAACCAAAATGCTTGATGACATGAAAGATGTTCGTGGATGGAATATGGACTATAAAGGTATGATTTTCAGCTTCAAAATTTTACTAATGAATAAAAGAAAGAAGGGCAGGTATAAATTGAGAAAAACCAAAAAATAAGATGGTGAGATTAAATACAAAATTGACAAAAAAGTTAAGTTCATCAATATTAAAATATAAAATGACACATTATGAAAATGGAAAGCGATCAAGAGGTCGTAACCGCTCTGAATTTTCTAATACGTGTATATTATTTGTAAAGTAATTTTCATATTTGCTTACCACTCTTAGTTCGTGTGTGAGGTCATACACAAGTTTATGTGTGGGGGAGTGGGTTAGGCGATTTTTCTTCGCGTTTTTCTATGATTTTTAGTTTTTTCTAGGATTATTATTTTATTTTTAGATTATTTTTGTTTCTTTATTTTACACTTTGGGTAGATTTTAGAGTAAATTATTTTAAAAAAATAGAAAAAAGTAAAAAAATTAAAAAAAGTAAAAAAAATACAAATATATTTTCTTCAATAAATCAAAATAATTACAAATAAAAAATTAAATTTAGATTTGAAGTTGATAGGAGAGTATATTAGATAATATACTTAGAATTTTATGAAAAAATAAAAATTTAAAAAATAAATACCACTAATAGTAATTTTGAGGTAAGTATACATCTATTTTTTTACTTTACAATATTTTATTAGGTTAAAGACAAAAATAATAACGATTAGGTAGTCTTCTCTAATTTAAAAAAAATAAAAAAATGTGAGCCTGATATTTAAGGCAATAATCCTTAGAAAAAGAAAAAAAAAAAGATGAGCCTAGTATTTATGGCAATAATCCAAAAAAAAAGAAGGTCAGCCTAATATTTAAGACAATAATACTTTAGAAATGAAAAAAAAAAAATAAGAGTATGATCCGAGTAATCGGGTATTTGTGCCTAAGCAAGCGTGAATTTTTGAATGAAATGTGAAATATTAAAAAAAAAAGAAAAAAGAAAAAATTTGTTTAAAGATAAGAGATGAATCATGAGTTAGAGTTTGAGTTCATAATCGAAGTGGACTATCACACGTGCACGTAGATATATTGGAGCAATAAATTATCTATTAGTTGGTATTGAAAGATAGGATTTAAATTTTTTATTAAAATAATAGGTGTATTTGATATGAACTTGACTTGATAATCTAAATACATTTTTGAGTTTGTATATTAGTGAGATTAATTGAAGAAAATATCAAAAAAAGATTTTTCTTTCTTTTGTATAAATTTCTTTAATTTTTCTTGATTTTTGGTTATCCTTATTTTTCTTTTCTTTATTCCTTAATCTACTTTCTTTACAAATTTTTTGGTATATTCACTACAAAGCCTCACGAGACACAACTCATCTACTAGGGTAATCTAGGGGTTGAATGGCTTGTTGCACATACTAAGTGCAATCGTAATTCCCAATAAGGTGAGTTAGAATTTTTTTAGGTCTAGGTTTTGCTTGAGAACTAGCAAAATATAGGTGTGGGGTGTGAATAATATCGTATTTTGTATTTTTTTTCTCCCATATTTTATGTATTTTTTATATAAATAATTTCTACTCGATATATTTAGTGTGTTTTTATAGGTAACAAATGATTCACAAGGAAAAAAGAAGAAAATGCAAATTTGTTGAGACTATGAGCAAAAAGAGTTAATTATAGTGAAGACAGAAACTCAAATGCAACATGTAATACCCCAAAATTCAAGCTACCTGTATTACTCTCTTGAGACCAGTGGTACCGAATAAGTCCACCGAAGTCAATTTTGGACACCGAAATAACTTTCGGTTAACACAATTTTAAATCGACAAACCCAAATGACATTTGGTCTTCGCGATTATTAGTTTTGTAATATTTAGAATTTTGGAGATTTTTCTTATGAGGCAAAAAAATACTCCCAAAATTGCTAATTTAATAAAATTAAAATTATCCTTCTAATTAATTCGGAATTTCGGTTCATTTATTCTGGATATCAAAATAACAAACGAATAATTTTGTAGTATTTCTCTCGTCGAGCACTACGTCCTACATAAATTTGATAGTAATTGGAGAATGTTACACGAAAACAAAATTATTAAATTATTAAATAAATTAATTAAAAAATAAAACAGTGAATCATGTGTTCATGTGTTGTGCTGTCGTGACGAACAAAAGGGGAATGGCAGTTAGGTGGCAAAGCCAGGTGAACTGGGAAGAAAAGAAAAAAATAAAAACCTCTCCCTCCCTCACTCCCTCACTCCCTTTGCTGCACAAACTCCATTCTCACTCCCCCTTTGCTGCACCAACAGAAAAAAAATAAAGAAAAAAATAAAAAAAATAAAAAGTGAAGAAGAAAGAGAAGGAACGGGTTTGAGAAATCGAAGAAAATTAAAAGAAATCCGATGTAAGTAACACACTTCCTTTCTTCTATTTCCTTTTCTATTGATTATTTTTCTTTTAATTATATAAGTTTTCTTTTTGATTATATTATTGTAGAAGTAATTAAATATTGGCCATTTGTAAAAATTAAGTTTCGATTTGGAGTAGAAAATTTATTTTAGGTATGAGAATACTCACATTTATAATTGTGTTCATTACAATAAATTTTGCAAATAGGTAAATAAATAAAAAAAATAAAAGAAAAAGGGAAAAGAAGATAAAAGAAGAAAAAGAAGAGGAGGAAGAAGCAGCAGCTAGTTGGGAAAGTACGTGGGCTGGACCGAGAGAGATTAGAAAGAAAAAGAAAAGAAAAAAAAAAAAAAAAGGAACTGGGCCTGGCCAAGCCCAGAAGGAAAAAAAAAAGAAAAGAAAAAGAAAAGAGAAAAATGAGTAACTTGGCCTGGCCCAGCCCAGCCCATAAGAAAAAAAAAGAAAAGAAAAAGAAATGAGAAAAAAGGGTAATTGGGCCTGGCCCAGTCTCGGAGAAAATAAAGAAAAAAAGATATAAAAGAGGAGTGGGTTTGGAATTGGTTTGGGTCAGAAAAAAATATAAAAAATAATAAAAACACTGGGTCGGCTAGCCCAGCCCAGTAAACGAAAATGAAAAAAAATAAAAATGACTTGGCTTGGATCTGGGCTGGATAGAAAAGAAAAAGAAAATAAAATTAAAATAAAGATATGAAAAAGTGGGAATTTAGTAGGTTTGGACTTGATGGATTAAATAATTAAGAGATTTGAATTGGACTTGGCTTGGATTAATTGGACATAATTAATAATAGTAATAAATTAGATTTTAATAAAAAGAGAAATGTATATTAATATATATGATTGAGCCTAGAAATGTAATAAATGCATACGTTGGGTTTAAAAATAATACAGTATTATTATATGATTCACTTGATTCCCAAATTGGGTTATTAATTGACACTGAGAATGAAACCAGATTATTGTAATAATTTTGATGATATGCATTGTGTTACAATTGTGCACTAATATGTATCATGCTACATGTCATGTATTTTATATGTCATGTGCTTTGATATTACAAGTCATATGTTTTGCATGTCATGTGTTTTGATATTACAAGTCATGTGTTTTACATGTCATGTGATTTGATATTACAAGTCATGTGTTTTAATATTACAGATCATGTGTTATGATACTACATGTCATGTACAGTCATGGAAATACAAGTATATTATCATGAATTGAAAAACAATTAAAGAAGGAGTATAAAATTTTCATGTGTATAATCCGTTATGAATACGGGGACGGGAGAAACTATATGATGGATAAGAGTCTTGCCGTATAAGAATTGATTGTATTGTTAGGGCCGGGATTCTTTTACTGCAGCGGCCTGGGTGATTACTGGATCACCAATTGATATTTACCCAAAGTGGTATGTCCATTATTGTAATACAGTACGGAACTTGATTCTTGTGCCTAGCGGCATGTCATGCTTCAGCGCCATGAATATTGTGGCCGGGTCCCGGGTATGCACGGGTACTTATACGACAATGTAGAATAGTGTTATCTTATCCATTAATACAGTTTCTATAATTAAATTGGACGATGACTGAGACCAATAGAATATATGATTAAACAGATAGAGTAGTTATTGTCATGTTTATTTATTTATGCATTTATTTATGCTTGCCTTCATGTTAATTTATATATTGCCTTCATGTTAATTTATATTCACACAAACAACACTACATAAACATGCTCACACAATTTTCTCTTTTTAAATATGTTACTTGCTGAGTTTAATCCCCTGGGATTTGAAATCAGATTTGGAACATGAAGAAGGGGATCCAACCCCAATTGAAGACCTGTACTTCGTTGGAATAATCGAATAACAATAGGCAAATGAAGTATCCCTGAAGAACTTTTGTATATTTTATTTATATTCCTTTTTGTCTGGGCACTGCTTTTCTCTTTGACTTTTTTGTGTTCATATTTAAAGCAGTGTGCCATTTTATATAATAAACTTTTTGTATAAATAAAATCTTTTCACCTTCAGACATGTTATTTACTTATCTGATTGTGGCAGTAGTTATGGTTAGTCCAAGATCCTGTGACTGTTGGGTTGTCTAGTGAAAATAATAAGTAACGTTCTCTGTTTTGGGAAGCAGCTGAAAAACAGGGGCGTTACAGGGTGGTATCAGAGCCTAGGTTTAGGTGGAAGACTATATGACTACTGCCACATATAAACATGTCTGTGACTTATTATTTATAATTGTTCCTTATTCTTTGTTATCTATCTGCTCTAGTATCGTGCCTATCTTACCATATCAAATTTATTTGAAGCATTTATCTTTGGAATTCCATTATTGATTTCTATCTTGTTCGTTATGAAATAATATCTACCTGATTTTCAATCCATATGTCCCTTAGTGACTAATGATTGAGAATTTTATGTCAACTTGCTAAGTATAAATGGACAGGATATGATGTATTGAAATAAAATGGAAGGATGATTGAATTTGGAACTTGCCCTTAGGCTTCCTAAAAAAATTTATTATATACTTGTATTTTTTTTCTTGAAGATTGAGGAGATATAAATGTTGATGAATTACAATAATCAATATTTGTAGACTTGGCTGATTAATTATAGTTGGCGAGATTAACAAGTCAAATGAATTGAAAAAAAAACAACCTATCGAAGAAGAAGTGTAAAAATATAAAAAGATTTTAGAAGGTTGAGAATTTTATAGAATTAGTTAAGTAGAAGGTAGAGGACAAAAAATTGATAATGAACTATAAAAAAATGAGACATTTTATCAAACCAGAATATGACATTATATCTTGTTACTCAAGTTAAATTTATCTTTCCAAATAATCGTCCTATTCTATTACTTTTTGTTGATCATTCCCATTTGACATTTTGTATCTTATATCTTAATATTATCATAATACAATTCATGTCATGAGCCTTTATACATCACAAGTCTTATTGAGTCGGCGAGATAATTGTAGGGAGATATTTTCTAGCGCCAGCAATTGCAGTCGCTTAATAAGATCGTTGTATGTGATTAAATTTTGTAATTAGTCATGAATTCATTTTTTATCTTGTGTCCCTACCATTCATAGTCTTGTTACATAGATATTATAATAGTTCAGATTCATTTTCATTTCTAAAGTCGATTACAACATGTAATAGGACCTTGGGAATAAACTCTACAAAAATAACACCTATATCTTAAACATTACTTAATCAGGATGGCGTGGCACTCCAAATTAGTAGCAGCTATTCCTGATTAAATTTTATCTTGTTTTTGTATTCCTTCACCCCCAATAAATTTCAAGAATAAATTGGGAATCCTGACTATCCATTATCATTTCTATAAAAAATAAAAAAAATGAAAGTCGTTCATGATGTATTCTATATATCCTAATTGAGAAATCACTTAGCTAGAAGTACAAAATAGTGAATCTATCAAAATTAGACTTGAGATCAGGTTTAAAATATGAGAAGTGATATGTAATGATCATTAACCGATGGGAGAAGTCTTGAAGGATAAAGTAACATTATTAGTTCTTATTCTATGAGATATACAATCACCAAGAGATTCAGTTTAGGAGCTTGAAAAATAAATCAGGATAAAATACATATACCCTTTTTCATTATAAAAAACATCAATGAAATTTCGAGGACAAAATTTTTTTTTAGGTGGGTAGGATGTAATACCCCAAAATTCGAGCTACTTGTATTACTCTCTTGAGACCAGTGGTGCTAAATAAGTCCACCGAAGTCAATTTTGGACATCGAAATAACTTTCAGTTAAGATAACTTTAAATCCACAAACCCAAATGATATTCGTGTCTTCGCGATTATTAGTTTTGTAATATTTTGAATTTTTGGATATTTTTCTTACGAGGCGAAAAATACTCCCAAAATTGCTAATTTAATAAAATTAAAATATCCTTTTAATTATTTTGGAATTTCGGTTCATTTATTCCGGACATCGAAATAATAAACAGATAATTTTATAGTGTTCCCCTCGTCAAGCACTACGTCCTACATAAATTTGGTAGTATTTGGAGAATATTACACGAAACTAAAATTATTAAATTATTAAATAAATAAATAAATTTAAAAAATAAAACAGTGAATCATGTTCATGTGTTGTGCTGTCATGACGAACAAAAGGGGAGTGGCAGTTAGGTGGCAAAGCAAGGTGAACTGGAAAGAAAAGAAAAAAATAAAAACCTCTCCCTTATCTCCCTCCCTCACTCCCTCACTCCCTTTACTGCATCAACTCCATTCTCACTCTCCCTTTGCTGCACCAACAGAAAAAAAAATAAAGAAAAAAATAAAATAAAAATAAAAAGAGAAGAAGAAGAAGGTGAAGGAGAAGGAGCAGGTTTGAGAAATCGAAGGAAATTAAAAGAAATCCGATGTAAGTAACACACTTTCCTTCCTCTATTCTCTTTTCTATTGATTATTTTTTTTTTAATTATATAAGTTTTCTTTTTGATTATATTATTGTAAAAGTAATTAAATGTTGGCCATTTGTAAAAATTAAGTTTCGGTTTGGAGTAGAAAATTTATTTTAGGTATGAGAATACTCACATTTATAATTGTGTTCATTACAATAAATTTTGTAAATAGGTAAATAAATAAATATAAAAATAAAAGAAAAGGGGAAAAGAGAGAAAAGAAGAAAAAGAAGTGGAGGAAGAAGCAGCAGCTAGTTGGGAAATTACGTGGGCTGGGCCGAGATAGATTAGTAAGAAAAAGAAAAGAAAAAGAAAAAAAAAAGGAACTGGGCCTGGCCCAGCCTAGAAGGAATAAAAAAGAAAAGAAAAAGAAAAGAGAAAAAAGGGTAATTGGGCCTGGCCCAGCCCATAAGAAAAAAAAAGAAAAGAAAAAGAAAAGAGAAAAAAGGGTCACTGGGCCTGGCCCAGTCCAGGAGAAAATAAAGAAAAAGAGAAATAAAAGAGTAGTGGGATTGAAATTGGTTTGGGCCAGAAAAAAATAGAAAAATAATAAAAACACTGGGCCGGCCAGCCCAGCCGAGTAAAAGAAAAAGAAAAAGAAAATAAAAAAGAGTGGGCTTGGGCCTGAGCTGGACAGAAAAGAAAAAGAAACTAAAATTAAAATAAAGATATGAAAAAGTGGGAATTTAGTAGGCTTGGACTTGATGGATTAAATAATTGAGAGATTTGAATTGGACTTGGCTTGGATTAATTGGACATAATTAATAATAGTAATAAATTAGATTTTAATTAAAAGAGAAATATATATTAATATATATGATTGAGCCTAGAAATGTAATAAATGCATATATTGGGTTTAAAAATAATGCAGTATTATTATATGATTCACTTGATTCCCAAATTGGGTTATTAATTGACACTGAGAATGAAACTAGATTATTGTAATAATTTTGATGGTATGTATTGTGTTACAATTGTGCACTAACATCTATCATGCTACATGTTATGTGTTTTGATATTACAAGTCATGTGTTTTACATAATATATGCTTTGATATTACAAGTCATGTGTTTTACATGTCATGTGTTTTGATATTACAAGTCATGTATTTTACATGTCATGTGATTTGATATTGCAAGTCATGTGTTTTAATATTACAAATCATGTGCTATGATACTACATGTCATGTACAGTCATGGAAATACAAATATGTTATCATGAATTGAAAAATAATTAAAGAAGGGGTATAAAACTTTCATGTGCATAATCCGTTATGAACACGGGGACGGGAGAAACTATATGATGGATAAGAGTCTTGCCGTATAAAGATTAATTGTATTGTTAGGGTCGGGATTCTTTTATTGCAGTAGCCTGGGTGATTACTGGATCACCAATTGATATTTACCCAGAGTGGTATGTCCGTTATTGTAATACAGTACGAAAATTAATTGTAGTGCTTAGCGGCATGTTATGGTTCAGCGCCATGAATATTGTGGCCGGGTCCCGGATATGCACGGGCACTTATACGACAATGGAGAATAGTGTTATTTTATCCATAAATACAGTTTTTATAATTAAATTGGACGATGACTGTAAACAGATAGAGTAGTTATTGTCATGTTTATTTATTTATGCATTTATTTATGCTTGCCTTCGTGTTAATTTATATGTTGCCTTCATGTTAATTTATATGCACACAAACAACACTGACATAAACATGCTCATGCACATTGATATTCATGTACTATGATAGTACACAATTTCCTCTTTTTAAATGTGTTACTTGCTGGATTTAATCCCCTGAATTTTGAACCCAGATTTGGAATGTGAAGAAGGGGATCCAGCCCCAGTTGAAGACTTGTACTTCATTGGATAATTGAGTGACAATAGGCAAGTGAAGTACCCTTGGAGAACTTTTGTATATTTTGTTTATATTTTATTTTGTCTGGGCACTATTTTTCTCTTTGACTCTTTTGTGTTCATATTTAAAGCAGTGTGCCATTTTATGTTATAAACTTTTTGTATAAATGAAATCTTTTCAGTTTCAGACATGTTATTACTTATCTAATTGTAGCAGTATTACAGTTATTCTAAGATCCTGTGACTGTTGGGTTGTCTAGTGAAAATAATAACATCCTCCGTTTTGGGAAGCAGCTGAAAAACGGATGCGTTACACAATAGTGGAAACATCAAGAGTATTTTCAGCCAAGATAAAGCATGAACTAGAAATATTTATACTAGATAAATTTGTGGAGCTCGGAATTATTTTCGAAACGAGTCCAAGAAAAGATCAATTTGAGTTTGTATGCAAAAGTTATAGTCATTTTACTGAAATGCTACATAATGGAAAATCCGATCCAGCGGGCTATGGGTGTGCTAAACTTAATTTCGGATTTTGAACCAGAAATTAGTATTTTATGCTATCTAATCTCAACCATTGGTTTCTAATACCTATGAATTAAATTAGAATTATATATCTTGAGATTAGCTTAGGATTATATATTTTGTATTGAGTTTGAATAGGAGCAAGATTGTGTTTGGGTTATAAATGCCCATGAATCCTTGTAAATTGGGAGAGGTTTTTAGATGTAATTTTAGATGTAGTTTTGATTAATAAATATTAGGATTTTGCCGAAGGGATGACGGCCGCCATACCAAGCTCCAGAGGTAATTCCATTGTTCTTCATTACTTTTTTAGAGTGATTTAATCACTTTCTAGTGTATATTTTTAATTGCTTTCTAGAAAAAAAGGATTTTTAGCTTTCAAAAATAAAAATACAATCATATTAATTAGGAGTATGAGAAACTAATCCACTTAGTCCTAGGATTTAGATGGAACTAGGGATCAACCTAATATTAATCTATTTGTGGTCTTTGTAAAATAAAAAAAATATAGGATTTTTCTAGGAAACAACAAAGATAGAAGAACTCGTAGATTAGAATTTTGATAGGTTATACTAAATTTAAGTATTTTGATAGCCTATACTTAGTTAGGATTTGGAGTTGTTGGTTTTTATTCAATTTGTTGAATTAATCTAATGATTTAGTTTATTTCTATTCAAAAGTAATTTTTTTGATGGATTATGTTTGCACGATACTTGATAATTCATACTTATGATGGTTTAAGTAAGAATTAAACCAAATGATCATATTTTTATGAAAGAAATAAGATAAAATAAATAATAATTGGTTGTGAACTAGTGGACTTTATATTCTAAACTAATTAGAAAAATTCAAATCAATCTAGACTCATAGTTACTCGTTAGAATAATAGGAATAGTAAAAATACAGAAACACTCTAGATTTTTGTAGGAACGACCTATAAAGCGCTGCAGCCGACATTGTACACTTGCAGTAAATTTATCATATCAGCCAGTATTAGCAATTCTAGATAACTCTGGAAGAATTAAAGTTTATAGTGATTCTTCAAGTCAGCAATTTGGAATGTGTGTTGATAAAGAATGGAAGATTGATTAAATTTGAATATTGTCCTTAAGTCCACTGAGAAAGAGGAGGACGAATGTCATGCCTGGATTAGGAGATATGACTTTGATTCTGCACTTTCGAGGGAAAAATAAAATATAATGCATAAATATTGATGAATTGTATTAATCGATATTTCTACTGTAGAGCAAGCATAATTGGCAAGATTAACTAGACAAATGAACTATGAGAAAAGAAACAACCTTAGAGAGAGTGAATGTAAGGGGCATTAGGAGAATTTCGAAGGCTGAGAATTTTGTAGAATTAGCCAGGTTGAGAAGCACAAAATTGATGATTAACTATATTAGGAGAAGATATATTTTGTTAGGCCAGAAACTATATTTATATCTTATTTCATAATTAATTGTCTTACTCTGTTACATTAGTTAGTCATTTGTATCTAACATTTCGTATCTTCCATCTGAATATTATCCTAAGATAGTTCTTGTCTTAAAAATTTTGTATATCACAAGTCTTATTGAGTCAACAAGAAAATTGCAGAGATTTATTCTCTGACGCCGATAATTATAGTCGCTCACTAAGATCGTTTTGTATGATTGAATCATATAATTAATCATTAGTTCATTTCTGAATTTTTTATCTCTACCATTTGCATTTATGTTACGTCGATATGGTTATAGTTGGGATTTGTTTCTCTTCTAACATCTATTACAGTTATATACTTGGACATTATGAGTAGACTCTATAATATATTTGCCACTTTTATTTTACCCATTACACTTATTAATCAGGATGTTATAGCACCCAAGTTGGTTGCAGCTATTCCTAATTAAACTATCATGTTTTTTACATTTTTCAATCCGAAATAAAATTTTGAGGACGAATTAGAAATCATATCTACATTTTATCATTCCTACCAGATATGGAAGTCATTGATGTATTTTTTATATCATAGTTAAGTTAATGCTTAGGTAAAAAGTATAAAGTATTAGATCTACTAGATGTGAATTTGAGATCAGATCTAAAATACGAGAAGCAGCTGTAACAATCATCAGGCAGCGGAAGAAAGTCTTAAAAAACAAAGTGATACCATTCGTTCTTATTTAGTGAGATCCATAATCACTGAGAGATTCTATTTGAGAGTTTAAGAAAGAGATCAGAATAAAATATTCAAGCCTTTTGTCATGATCATGTATGCTAATCTTATTTATTTCCATATTCATACATACCCATATATACAATCATGTCCTTCAATTTGGAATTTCAAGAACAAATATTTTTTGTTAGATGAGTAGGATGTAATATTCTAAAATTCATACTACCCATATCCCTCCTTTAAGTCCAATCATGCCAAATTAGGACTACCGCAAGTAAATTTGGATACCAAAATGACTTTCGGTAAGCGTAATTTTAAATTCGTAACTTCAAATGACATTCGATTTTAGCGATTATTAGCTTATTAATATTTATAATTTTTAGAATTTTTCTAGAAAGCCCAAAAATATTTCTGAATTTTATTAATTTTATAATATTAAATTATTTTTATAATAATTTTGACAAATTATTTCTCTTATTCTGGACATTAAAATGACAAGCAAAATATTTTTTTAGTATTTCTCTCGTTGTGTATTATGTTATGTATTAATTTGGAAATATTTGGACAATATTGAACAGAACCAAAATCGTTAGATAATAACTAATTTAATTACTTACTAACTTTTTAAATTAATCCATAATGGTGGTGCTCCTTGTTGCATTGTCACAAGAGAGTGAAGGGTGGCATGGGAGTGTCTAGGTGGTTGAATAGCTGAGTGGCTAAAAAAACAAAACAAAGAAAGAAAAAGAAAAAGAAGAGAAAACCAAGGTATATATTTTTTTCCTCCTACATCACTCCACGTCTTTCTTCTCACCATCACACCCGTTAGAGGAAGCATACAGAGAGATTTTTGAGGGAAAAAATAGAAGAAAAATAAAGAAAGAAAAATAAAATCAAGAAATCATAGGAAATAAAGAGAGATTTGTGGTAAGTAATACTACTATTTTTTATTCTTTCATTGGATAATTTATTTAATTTATAATTTGTATATGTAATTTATTTTATTTTATGAATATGCTTAGCTCATATTTTAAACCATTAATTGATATTAATAATTGAATCAGATTATTAGACAATTTGATAGCTGAATTTTAAACATGCCTATCAAAATTTGTATCAAGTCAATTTTGACATATATAAATATTGTAATTTTTATACTTATGGATGTTAAAAATAATAAAACATTTAGAATCATGCAATTATGCTATATAGACATAGTTGTTATAGGAAAAAAATAGATTATTTGGTTCTATTTCTTATTTTTAATTTTTCGGAATGTCCACTTCAGTTCATATGTATATGGTTGACTATGCAGTTGCAATTCATTTTTTTTCATGACATATTTGTCCTTTCCATGCTAGATATCGATGAACACCTTTGGACATTGGCCATTCAATAGCAAGCCTATGAGCCACATGATATGCTAACAAGAACAAAACTGTCAAAATTTTGATATAGTTTTATTACTTTTAATATTAGCAGTATATCTAATTTGTTAAGTAAACTAGGCTAGGAATCTGTTGCGTGCATCTATCTATCTACAACTTTTTAGCATGTGCTTTTCTAGTCAAACTTTTTATTGTTTTCAACATCATGAACCATTAGATATATTCAACAAATCAAATGTTTGAAGTAACTATCCTTACTATATGATACAGTATAAACCTACCAACAAGCCCAATTACACCTCCTACTCAGCATGTTTCAGATTGGAACACTTTAGACCATTACATATTATTTAAAAGTATTGTCGTCAACCTCGTATATTCAATATTAAGAAATAAAAATCCAAACAATCCGCCACATAAGATTTGTTTGATAATAAGCAATTTAGTAAATTTTCTTATTTTGTTTTGGTTATGTTAATTAATATTATTTATGTTGGGTTGATTTTGTAAATATAGGAACAAATAGATTATTTAGTTCTATTTGTTATATAGACGTGATCATTACTAAATGTTAAGAAATCACTAAAATAGTTTGCATGATATGGTCATAAAAATATAAAAGTAGCCATGGTCACAATATTATAGTTAATAATTAACATGCAATAATCATAAATACAACATTCATAATCACAAAAATATTTAAGCTAAAATATAAGAACGTTGTGATGTAAAATTAATATGGTCATACCTTATAGCCCAGACATTTGCATGTAAAAATCAATACAATAGAAAATTTAAATGTGTATCTATGATTGTATAATGATTGATACATTGTACGGTTGTATTTAAATGTACTGTAACACTATATTTAAATATATTGCAGTGAGGAAAGTTGGTGAAATATGGGACATTATTTAAATGTGTTGTTGTCATTACTTTTTATTACGAATTATCTTTATTCTTAATTGAATAAGATTCTTAGGATCGACAATAAATCATTTTGTTAAATCTCAATCATGAAGCATATCATGCGATACTTGGTTGTGAATCACAAATTGAAATGATATGAATGATAAGTGATGGACATGATAGTGAGAATAGTGACATAACAAGAGAATGGATTATAACAATATTATATGTATATGATCTAATAATGAATTGTTAATGATATTATGGATAATAGAAATGGACATGTATATATAAAAATAAACGAGTCATGTCATGATGTCACTATAAGTCATGTATACCATGTATCATAACTCAGGGATGGGGACAAGTTCTATGATGGATAAGAACTATGTTATATAAGAATTAATAAAATGTTAGGGCCAACTGTAGTGACCTGGGTGATATTAGATCACCAATTGATTGTTAGTACGCAATGTATTATGTCTGTTAGTGGAATAAATACGAGCTGTGAATTGAATACCTAACAATATGACATGGTTCAACGCCATGGATTGAGGGTGGGACCTAGGTCTGTACGAGCACTTTATGATAATGGAGAATAACATTATCTTATCTATTAATACAGTTTCTACAATTAACTTAGATGATAAATGAGACCAATATAATTTATGATTAAGATACATAGAGTAATTGTTCTTCATGCTTATTTATTTGTTAATTAATTTATTTATACCTTTTTCATGCTTAATTTTTTATGTTCGTGACCAACACTGACATGAGCATCCCACGTCCACTGATACTTCAGTACTATTATAGTACACCTCTTTCTTTCTTTTAAAGTGTTACTTGTTGCATTTAGTCCCCTAGGTTCTGAATCATGGTTCGAAAGGCGAAGAAAGAGAGCAAACCCCAACCGACGACCATACTTTCTCAAACAAACTGAAAGACAATAAAAACTGGAATACTTTCTAGAGATCCCTTATATATCTATTTATATTTTCTTTTGCTTAGGCACTGCGTTTCTTTTTTGTTCCTTTGATTTTTTGTGTTCATATTTAGAGTAGTGTACCATCTTTTTTAATCAACTATTTATATAAATAAAATCTTTTCAGTTTAGACATGTCATTATTTATCTGAATATGGTAGTAGTTATGATTATTTTAAGATCCTGTAATTATTGGGTTGTCAGTGTTATTTTAAATAATGTCTTCTATTTTGGGAAGCAGCTAAAAAAGGGGCATCATAGACTTGTAATTAATTAGATACTCAAATATGTGAAATGAATGATATCTTATGCATATAAATTTAAATCTCCACTCGACTATTTATTCAAGATAAATTAATGTTTTTAATATACTTTTGTAGGATTTAAAGCAAAGACTTACTGCGATCTAAATCATACACTCCCAAAAGCAACAAATTGACAAGTAGTATAAGGACAGTAACCCAAGATCATTCTATCAAGGATCATTTGATTATTGTGTTGACACTAAAAGAATAAATTACAGATTATTATGTTGACACTAAAAAGAATAAATTACGGAACCAAAGAAAATAAAGATTAAATTTTTATTAACTAAAATAAAATCTTAAGAGGATTTAAATTTACTTGAAATAAAAGTATTGGTATGATGAATTTAACTCCTCCATAGAATAATTTATTAGATGTGTTTACGCTTTTATAGCTTAGCTGTATAGATCATGTGGTATTTCTACAACTAAAAATTATATCACTGAAACACAAAAACAAACAAAGACGCAAACTTGATACTTTGAGTAACTTCTCCCAATTAATCATATATGTATTTTTATTTTTCTAAGCATGCAATGTAAGTAACAAAAATAAATATTTAAAGTCTAAGTAAACACCGTGCCTAAAGAGAATACTGTACATCAAAAGCTAAGCGACAAATATATCGTCAAATAATAAAATATAAAAGACTTGAAATCATTTCTTAATCTTTATAGGATAATAGGGAATCAAATATATCAATATTACATAATTCAATTAAAAACAATAAGCATAAAAATCACATACTAGTAAATTACCTAGGCTTTGTTACCTCATCTGAACTAGCGCAAGAATTTAGTCACTCATATTCATCATAACCATGAAAAAAGAAAAAGAAATTCTTTTATTGATTCTATGTAAGAGTATAAAAACTAAAATTTTGAATCTCTAAACTAGTCTCTGTCTCAATAATCTATCTTCTATTGATGATGATGAACTCTCAATTATATTTGGTATTTATACCATTTTACAAAACCCTAATAAGAATTCTATTTATAAAGAAAATCTATTTTCTCACAAAAATCTCAAAAACTCAAATTTCAGATGTGGCATTCAACAATTCCATTGACAATGGCTCTCGGGTTTGCATTACAAGCGATGACTGTTAACAACCAATAGATAGTCGTCGATAATCAGACTTGTAAAATCATAGTTCTGAGTTGATACTTAAGATACGCCTTGTTTCTTCAATCTACACACATATAAAACCCTACAAAAACACTAGAAAACACTAGAAAAATATCATAGTGGAGAATTTAATTAATAAAAAAAATTCATTAATTTCTTATATTAATCAATAAAATTGGATTACTCTTGCAAAAAAAACTAAAATAATTACAATTTTTAAGCGTAATCAACCCTCCACTTGAGTTTTGCTAGTCCCTAACAAAATTATCAAATTAAGAAAATAAACTAAAGACCTAACTAAAAAGTAAATAAATCGTAACTCACTTTCGTAGGAATTACAATTGTACTTAGCATGTGCAACATGTAGTTAAATCCCTAGGTTACCCTAGTGGCAAGTGTTATCTCACGAGGATGTTACCCAAAACATCAAAAATATTTGAGTTCTAAAAATAAATAAAACAAAAATAAGGATAAGTGTAAAATAAAGAAAAAGAAAATGTTAGTATCCTATTATTAACTATGTATTTTTTGTTTTTCATTTCTTTTCCATATCAAGCTCAATTAGAGATACAAACACAGATATTTATAAAGATGTCAAGCTTAACAAATCACTTATTATCTAATTCTTTTATGTATCTATCATGATCATTTAAATCATATTGTAATATATTTTTACTTTCAATTATCCTCTCCTATTCACTTTTGTGATCGTGTTTATAAGCCTTATCAAGTTCAAACTCCATTCAAATTTATAGTAATCCTTTTCACTCCCTTAAGTAGTCGATATCAATTATGATGCTGATGATTGCCTTTTTGACGCTTGCACTTTTGGCGCTAGCTAAATACTGTAGTTCCCTAGCTTGTCTTTTTATCTTCATCGGGGGAAATGGGCCATCCTCACAAGCCATTCATCTATATACTTTGGTGAGAAGTCGATATTGATGTTGTCAATGATGCTCAGTTAGGGCCTGACAAGTCTCTGATTACGGTTGAAAAATATAATTATTTTAGTTTTTGGGCAAGTGTAATCCAATTTTGTTGATTAATGCAAGAAATTAATGAATTTTTTTTAATAATCAAATTCCTCACTATGATGTTTTTCTAGTGTTTTCTAGTATTTTTGCAGGATTTTATATGCAAGAAAATCGAAATATCGAAACATATATCAAATATCAGTCTAGATCTGTTCAAAAACTGGACTGGCTGTTGGAGTGCTTTCATAGGCAACCAAAAAAAAATAAAACCTATACTCCTTAAAGAAAAATACATGTAGTAGTGCGAGTAAGGATCGTTCCCTCAAAGAGTATCTAGCCTAGTTTTATGCTACGTGAATAAGGATTGGGGGGTTGAGTATAATGAAAACAATTTTTAAAAAATTTTTTAGGAACAATTCAAATTAAGGTATTGAAATCAATCAAAAGAACAAACCTTGGTCTAAGTCAACATCCACCAACGAAAATTTTCAACTGATCATTGATGCAAGTATAAATCAAATCACACTTTGAATATTCACCCTTGAAACTATTTTCCTATCTCTTCTTAGTCGTAGTTAATTAGAAAACAAGCGATCTAATTAACCTTAACTACTAAACAACCCAAGACAAGCGCTAAAGATTTAATCTAGCAGCAGCCTTAAGA